>JABFEA020000010.1:7756200-7805122 GCA_019775915.2 Cyphomyrus plagiostoma | reverse complement strand
AAGTTATTTGTTTTTGTCATGCCTTAAGAAGAGTAACAACAAACAGAAAATAATTCATGCATCAGAGGGTTAATGACCCTCTCAGATGGTCTGCTGTCTGCCGCCTGTGTTGTTGTGGTCGACGTAACCATGCGCTCTGGAGGTAATTATGCAAATTAAACGTATTTATGCCACTGCACACAAAGCTGCCGTTCCTTAATCATTTACAACACAAGCCCGGCCTTGCCAGAAAATAATCACCACATCCCTTCCCACAGGAGCTCGACGTAACCTCACACGCAGCCTTGTCGGGTTTGTCCTTGCTGTTACCACACACGGAGACTTAAACTGTTACCCCACGCATAGCTTTTTCCGGTACTGCTGTTCCATACATAAATTCCTCCTCACTACTTTGCCAGGTCCCACTTACCGACACACAGAAGGCCAGAGCCGTCTAGAATGCTGCCTGACGAGCACTGGCAAAAGAAGGACCCCGCCGTGTTCTTGCACTCAGCGTTCACGCAAGGCTTGGACTCGCATTCATTGATGTCTGTGGGGAGAACCTCAGGGTCAGGAGAAGAAGGAGCTGGTTTGCCCAGGAAACACCATAGTGACACCACTCACCCTCACACACGTCGGTCTCCGCATTGAAGCTGAAGCCTTTCTGGCAGTGACAGGTGAAGCTGCCAGGGGTATTTCGGCACAGGCCGTTATCACACAGCAACCGGTTGATAGCGCACTCGTCGATGTCTGCGAAATGAAGCAGAAGGCTCCATTAATCACCCGTGACGCCATCAACGGGCAAGAGACAGGAGCCGGGAAAGTGATTTAAAAAAACAAAGAACCCACCAAAACAATTTTTGCCGGTTGTGTCGACTTCGAATCCAGTGTTGCAGTTACATTTATAGGTGCGTAGCATGTTCTCACAGACACCATTTTGGCATATGTCAGGGTCCAAAGCGCACTCGTTTATATCTGCAAGGGAACATTATAGAAGTTGCGCATGTTCTGTGAGACATCATGAAAAGGAAAAGAGATGTACCCTCCTCACACGTCATATAACACATTTCATACAGTGGAGTTTACATATCGCATTTCACACAGTGTATTTTATGCAGTGATGTTGTATTTCATAAGTACGTACCCCTGCCATCAGTACTGCTTCCTATTCCGTGGTTGCACAGTGCCAAAAATTCAGCTGGAAAAGACACAAACAATATATTTGCTTTAAAGAACCCTAAGCTTACACAAACAGCTTGTCCTGACAAGTCAGACTAAATACTATGTTACTACCTATTTCTGTTATTTCTCATTTTGCTTATATAACACATAAAACTGGTTCCTTAATGTGGCAGAAGAAAACCTGAAAAGTAGTGTTTTAAAGACATTTGTAGATTAAAACATAAACAAGAATTGCAGATTTCATATTCTAACACTTCACTTCCGCTCAGTGTCAGAAGGCTGAAAATTATTTCTCCAACAGGCAAATTACAACATTGAGTACAAAGAATCTCAATGAAATTTTTCACTTTTTAAAGTCGTTTGTTTTGAGCAGTTCATAAATTTTGTAAATGGTCTAACGCTCCAGTCCAGCAAAGAACTGACAACTATAAATACTGCCCGACTTTAGCATTTTCAGATCACTAGGACAGTTTTCTGCAACCAATTAAGCCAAATTACAACTAGTGTAAATAGGGTAAATTAAGCCTTTATTAGGAGTCTTCAAGTTTGGTGTTTTAATGACTTTGGCGGAATGACGCCAACACCGAGTCACCAAATCATATTAGGGCAGCGACACACCGCAGCCTGTTAAGCCGGGTGTTAAAACCTGACCTGCAGAAAGCCTGAGCTATCTTAATTATTACATCCGACTGGGGTTTGGCACTACGCAGTTATTTTGCTGTGGTATGTGCATGTAATTGTAGGGAAAGCTAAATATGCCTCACTCTGCTCTGACTATTGAGGAAAGCTGTTTTTTACCTCCACTAAATAGAAGAAAAAGGTCTTTCAGATGGAAAGCAGGTCACATTTAGGCCAGTTTCCAGTTAAGAGTTAAGAATTTGTTAGAATGCAGCACATTTTTTCATAGACTTCAGTAGCTGTGTACAAACTGCAGATCAATTCAATTCAACTTTTTTCCCAACATAGTACCCCCAATCAGCTGAGAGAGAACAAAAAACTATGTGTAATCAGTTTTTCGGCCAATCAGCATGCAGAGTGCTGGAGGTAATTCATATATATAAACACAATGCAGGTAGGTACACTATGCAAACACAAAAAGACAAAAGACAATGGAAAAGAGGAATAAAATCCAATAGAGAAAGAAAAAAACCCAAAAACTTTAAAAAAAAAAACCTTTCGGGGTCCACGCTCACCCCAAGCATGCTCACCACACCGTCCAAATGTCAGCAAGCGTGTAAATGGTACTCAGCTGGCTTTCCTAACTAACACTCGCCATCCTGAAGCAGTAGGGAGCCATTAACGTCACTAGTTTTGAAGCCACACCTTTCATGATAAAAAAGGACACAGATTGGCCTCACCTGAACTCTGCGAGGGGCAAGGTTGGCACGGCTCGCCAAAAGCATAGTCAGGGTTGGCACAGCAGCACTCGGACTTGGTCACGGCACCAATAAACGGCTTCACGCACTGTCCCCTCTTGTACCCTCCGTAACACGTGCTCCGCATATGTGTGTCTAAGTCAGAGCAGGAGACAAAGGGAAGAGGGACAGTCAAGTGCTCCCATTCAGGAAGAACAACAGGCAAGCAGGAAGTATCCAAGCACTGCCTGAATAATATACTTGCATCGATTAATGCTAGTTAGAATCACCAATGAAAAGGAGATATTATAAAACAATCCAAGAGCAGAATTCAAGGAAATTATACCAATTAAAGTGTGAAATAATTACCATTATACCTGAATTTCGAAGAGAATTTCCTGCTGAAAAAGCTTAAGCTGGTTGCCCAATTTGTGATAGTTGACCAGTTTAAGTATGTTTTCAAATGATGGTTTGATGGTTTAGCTGGACATACCCACTTCTGATGTTCATTCTAGCTGGGTTAGCTTGATAAGCTGGCCATACCAGCATGACCAACTGGTGTCCCACCCAGCTGAACCAACAAAAAGCAGCAAGAACTGGGAAAAGACCATCTAAGACCATCTTAGACCATCTAAGACTAGATAAAACCAGTTTTCAGCTGTTTTTTTTCACCCAACACCCTGGCTAGGAGTTTTTTCATGAGATGAATAACGTGCTAGACTTTGGCGTGCTGGACGTAGGAAGACTCACCCACACAGACTCGGCCACCCAGGCCCACGGCCAGGCCTGGCATGCAATCACACCGGAAGGAACCCGCCGTGTTGACACACTGGCCGTTCATGCATATGCCTTGAGTTTCACACTCGTCGATATCTAGGGGGAGGACAGTTTCTCAGCAAAGCACAAGTATGTTAAACCTCCAGGTCATTGAAAAAACACAAAAAGCCACTGAGGGTACCCAAACTTGAAGGAAATTACTATAATTCCACATGGCAATTATTGAGATTTTATAACCTGCAGCCTCCTGACTGCCTTAAGAACATACTAATGTTCTCCATGTCATCCATGTGAGGTTTAATTTAATTCTTTTTAGCATACCATTGAGCATTTGTAATTCATTAGTCTTTCATCCATCTGTATTTTTCCATGTATCTGGCTTTCCGAAACGGGAAGCCTAGGCCCCAAAGCTATACGACTGCTTTAGTTTTTCCCAAACCGTGAAACCACTGCTACAAACCATTTAAAAGCAGCAGAGGTGAAAGATCCCCCAGCACTCGCTGAGAATGAAGTAACTACTTCAGAATGAGTTTGGCTGCTCCGCCTCCCACATAAAGTACCTGAGAAAATACTTTGAGAGACCTGAACTGTAATTATGTCATTTATGTCACACAAAGCAGGAATCTGTTCACATGAAAGAATTGAAATGATACAAAAATTATAATCCTTCAGTTATTTGACACACAATTGAGTCGATGTTAAGGTTCATTTTTGGGTGAAACTAAAATGTTAATGAGCTTATTCACTAGGTGGTAATTTCCAAACTGTGGGCTGAGGCTTGTGCTCTCTCCCCCGCTAATGACTTTGAGGGGATTTTGGAAAAAGTGTACTTCACTTGTAGAAAGAAAGGAACATTCCGCAGTTTCACTGAAAGAGGTATCAGGCATTTGGGTTCATACCTAGGCAGTGTCGACCTGTGGAATCCAGTTGGAAGCCAGATTTGCAGATGCATTTGAAGCTGCCATCATCGTTGATACACATGCCGTTGAGGCAGATGTTGGTGAGGAGACACTCGTCCTGATCTGAAAGGGAATGGCCACTCATGTGTCCGTCACCTTTGACGCTTCACACTTCCTGCTTACGGCATGTTCTTCAGCACGCAGGTGGACCGTTCCAACACTGTCCCATACAACCTGAAGGCACCAGCAGCTGCCAGAGACCCGCAAGATGTCTTATCCTCATTTTAAGCTTACAATTAATGTGTTGGATTTAACAAAATATGCCCAAATTAATTTCCATTTCCAGGACCTGCCATTTTCTCAGGACATCAACTAACAATCTCTAGGTGTAGGGTCATATTGCAGCTTGGAGATGTACATTTGTGACCTGGGAGGTGTTTTACAAAGCAGAGTTTACCAGTTAACTGGATGACTGAAGCTACACGTGGAAACTGCCCAATAGGATGACTTAGTAATATCCCTTTTGGACGATCCTTGAGTTCTTACATTTGGCTTAAGTTATCATACTAATGAAGAAATCCTGCTTTGTGGAATATCCCTCTAGAGTGAGTAAAGCATATTTTAAGGGCAATAAGGAGGTCAGGAACATCCATGCAAAATGTCAAAGTGCCCCATTATGGGCTAAACAGATGTATACTGGAAAAGGAGACAACAATGGTGACTGGTGTCATTTCTCAGCTTCTCTTTCCCACTACTCCCTCTCTATCATCATGACACGTCAGACTGAAGACATGTGCATGCCACTGATGCATTACGAAGCACCCCAGAAAGGCAACTCAAAAGATCTCCCTTAAAAGGGACATTTCACCTTGGCAGTTCCTCCTGTCGGTGGTGAGCTCAAAGCCGGCGTTGCACACACAGTGGAAGCTGCCCTCGGTGTTGACACAGCGGCCGTTGTTGCAGATGCGCCCGTTGGCCACGCACTCATCCAGATCTGCGTGATGCACATGCTCAGAAAGGTACAACGTATCACATTATCGAGACTCTCAGGTTTATGGTTTATTCCCTCACACTTTTCCTTGGTGGTTCCCTCCAGCCACTAAATCACCTGACCCAGACCCCTGGAACTGCAGCCAGCCCCCCCCGCTCACCTCGACATTCAGTTCGGGTGGCAGTGCTCTGGAAGCCGGCAGGACAGTGGCAGAAGTATGATCCAGCCATGTTGACACACTCGCCGTGCAGGCAGGGGCTCCGCTCGCATTCATCTTCATCTGCACAGTGAGGCAAAGTGGACGTTTGGGAGGCCTGCCCAGATGTTAGGCCTACCGAGCGACCTGAGCAACAGTCTCACAGTCTTACCGACACACTCCCCGCGCCTGTCCAGCTTGAAGCCCATGTTGCACTGGCAACGGTAGCTTCCTGGCGTGGGGACGCACTGGCCATTGAGACACAGATTGCGGTACGCCTGGCAGATGTCGGTGATGTTTTGGGTCACAATAACTGCATGACAACATACTGTTATTTAGCTCAATGTTAACGATCTGATTGTATCATACTATCGAGAAAAGAAAACAAAAAAGGTTTTATACCACAGTGGTGGGAAACTTACTCAGAAAAATAATTACATTAATTCCATTACAGACAGAGGTGGAAAGTTCAGGTCCAGAAAGTAAAAATCCAGATCAAGGTTTTGTTTCAACCAACCAGTTGAGTATAAAGAGTCACAGTGACAGAGTAACTCAACTGAAACAAAACCTTGGTCTGGATTTGTACTTTCTGGACCTGAACTTTCCACCTCTGTCTGCAATGTTACTCTTCTGAGTAACTTCAACACCATCATATTATCAAATGCCTTATAAAACAGACTGTACAAACACTAACTAGCATTGCAATGGCTAATGTCGTATTAGATGGACATACTTGGAGGTTCAATTGGAGGAGAAATTGGCAAGATAACTGGCGGGACAGGCTGAAATGGCACCGGTTGGGGTTGTGGTTGTAGAGGATAAACCAGGTTTGGCCTGACTGGGCCCACGGGACCGACAGGGCCCACGGGACCGACAGGGCCCACGGGACCGACAGGAACAAGTGGACCAATGGGATCGACGGGCAGGATTTGTAAGCAAAGTTTGTGGTAGTCCTCTGGAATGAGAGAATAGAATAGAATAGAATAGAATAGAATAGTTTTGTTATTGCATAAGTACAACCGTCACTGCACTGGGATTTCACCTGAAACTTCCATATTCAACCTTATTTCTGATAATAAATTATAAGCAGTGCGCAGAGATAAAAAAGGTAGTAAGTAGTACATAAATAATGAAACAGCATCAGAGCCAGCACAAAAAAGCAAACAAATAAACAGCATGAGCAGAAAGTAGGGGGAATATAAACAGAGCAAGTAATATACAGTAAGCAGAGTAAAGAGTACTGACAGAATTAAGAGTGTAAACAGCATGAAGTGTCCAGCGGCACAAAGCAGAAGGGAGCATGGGCCTTGGCGACAGCTCAGGAAAAGCAAGGACAGTCAGCCCACTGCAGAGAGAATGGGAAGAATTCATGAAACACATTACTGCAGTCGAAGGGATTAATGGAATGCCAGTAACACTCCCACAGTGTCGCAAGCCAAGACGGCACACAGACCTGTCCCAGGAATGGGGCACATCTCCGGAGTGGAGCCCTCCGACCAGCACCGGCCGCTGTCACAGCAGCACTGCATCTTGGTCAGTGGCTGGGAGAGCTGGTTGGCACAGCGACCGCTCAGGATACTGGAGAAGCAGTATCCGGGTCGGCTATCTGTGGAAGGAAGGCCTGTTGGCGTCACTTCAACATGCACTGCGAGGAGGACAGTGTGACATTCGCGTCTGTAACAGTTATTTACTACCTTCCAAATGGATCACAGATCCAGGAAAACCAAGGAAAAAAATCAAAACATTGCTAGTAGTGCACTTTGACCCCGGGAGACAGACAGAAATGTTTGGCAAAACAACCTTTTTAGAAGGAAAAAAAAGCTCATAGTGGACATTCTTTCCAAATAAACATCCTCCTGAGGCTGGGGCCAGTGTGGATCAGCTGGATATCTCTGACCCAGTTTCTCTCCTGTTCTTCCTGAGACCTCATCTACGCTGCACCCCAGCTCCATTTCTGGGGGTTTTCTGTCCTTTGTTTGGATCGAGATTTTCGACATGTCATTGCTATGGAGGTCAATCCTGATGGCCAACCCCGGTTTCCATATCCAGGCAGTGTACCTGGGGCTGGTCCCCTCCTGCACTTCCTAACACATCCACAGGGAGGCGCCTACGCAGCCGTGTGACACAAAGACCAGTCTGACATACCAATAACTCTACTTAACACACTTTTGAGTATTAAAAACACCTTTGATTCTTACATTGTTGTCACAGAAGATACCTTTTCATCTAGGATGGGGCTATAGTACAAGATACTACATCACTCTGCCTGAGGGACGACCTGTCTCTACTGAGCAGAGTGAGCTCTGGTGTCCCCCCAGACCATGATGGGGGAGAACTGGTACACTTCCATAACTTCCATAAGCACAATGTGACATCAAGCAAACCGTAATTGACCATTCACAGCTACTAAAAGAAACAGACGTAAGTTCTTGCTTTAGAGCTTACATGACATAAGGCAAACGGGGAAAGCAGAGGTCACTGATACGAGCATAGAGCTGGCATCCCTGTTTGCCACTTTCAGGGTTGTGTGGGAAACCATGGCTGACCATGAGAAACTTTCAGGCCGCTTTGTGCATTACACCATCGCCAACCACCATGTTCAGCCCTGTGAGTTGGGTCTTCTGTCTGTTTGTATTTGCACTAGAACATGTTCCCACAGATCTCCAGGAGTATAAAAACCTTACCGAAGAAGCTCATCCAGACTTACCCAGCCCATTTAACCTGAACAAGCTGAAGACATCTTCTGTATTTGCATCACAAAGTCACATGTCACCATTTTGTACCGTGTCAGTTCCTCTCAGTGTAATTTCTGTGCCCCCATCGTCACCTGTTGTTTTGCCATTGGCGGTATCCAAATATGAGCCAAAGAACAGATGGATGGAATCGTACCGATGCACCTGGAGCCATCCGGGGGGGTGTAGTAACCCTGGGGACACTTGCAGAAGTAGCTGCCAACTGTATTGGAACATTCACCAGCAACACAAAGGCCAGGGATGTTGGCACACTCATCGATATCTGCCAAAGGATAAATAAGCATCATGTATAAACACAAAGAGACACCAGCAAAACAAAAGCTAAAGGCTAACAGGACACGGAAGAGATGCTCAAGTAATGTTTCAATAGTGTAAAGCACTGAGGCAACACGATCTAAAATGGTTAACGTGAAAAACCAAGTTACACAGTAATAATCAGGGAGACTATTTCAATGCCACGGCAACCGGAGAACCGGCATGTGAAGCTAACAGGAGCTTAAAAAATAAGACAGATCCGAAACCTCAGACTTCAAGAAATGTTCAAAGATTTTGCTTGTTATTTCTTGGCAAAATGTACCTAAGAATTTTTCCTGCACATGACAACCTCAAATATGTCTTTTTAGCAAATCAGACTTGTGCTGACCTGGAATTTGTCACAGAACCTTCTTTACAAGCCAGCGTTCTTTACACTTAAAACATCCAGTCAAACAGATCTTTTATTTCTATGTAATTTTAGAGATGCTGAGGTTGGTTTTTAAAATGAAAACTCTCACTTCCCTGGCCAAATAAATCTCAAAATATCTTAATGCCATTAAACTGAATACTACAACATGTATCAATGCCAATTTCAGGTGCAATTCAGGTCCAATTTCAACATGCAGGTGGAGAAGCTGGTGGGGTTACTGTTGAATTTATAAAGAGATAAAGCAGTTCCATTTGTAGAAGTACATAAAAATTCTTCTCTTTGGTGACCCCATCCATAGCTTGGGGGTGTCATGGTACAGCTAACATACAGCACCCATTGAGCTAGGGGTTACGGGCCTCGCTCAAGGGCCCACAGACATGTGATTCTTCTGCTGGGGCTTGAACCAGCAACCTTCTGGTCACAGGCACAGAGACAGCCCACTGAGCCACTCACTCACTTTTAATAAAAGATAAGAGTAGAGAATGTCTTAGTAGAGCACATGGACATGAACAGCCATCTGAATGCTGTCTGCTCTCACACAATGTTTACAGACCAATGATCTTCTGCCCCCCCACCCCCGACCCCAATCCTGGGAAGACAGCCTGCAAGAGGGCTCAGGACTCCCTGTCAGGGATCCGGGACTCCTGAGAGGACCTGATGTCACCCTGCGGGATTGGTGAGTGATGGGGGCCAGCACAACGGCACCCCCCCCCAAGCAGCCCACAGCTGGTATGTGTCAGGGCCCCCAATCTATGCTCTCGGGAGCTGCTGTAACGTGGGGAGAGAGAGCATCATGATGGAGGCCATCCGGAGGCTCGTCCAAGCTCATTCTGGGACACTGAGGTAGGGGAACTCGTGCAAAACTTGGCAGCCATTAAAAAATATTTCTGTTTATTTTTAAAATGTTTATTTTTATTTGTTAAAAAAAGACCCTGTATTTTATTACGTTCAACAGAAAACCTAATATTGAAAAGGAATTTTGAGAATTTGAGTCTGTTGAGTCTCACCTTCACATTTCTGTGTGATCTTGTTGAATTTGTGGCCAGCAGGACATTTGCATTCAAAGGATCCCACCGTGTTAATACAGTTTCCCCCCTGACAGAGTCCAGGAATGGCCTGGCATTCGTCCACATCTACCAGGGAAAAAAAAATATTACGCAATTAAGTTGCATTCAACAAAATGGCTCAGCTGTAAAAAATTACACCACATCGCTCTGCCTTAGAGATTAAGGGCCAACCAAAAAAATGTAATGTGTACAAACATGTACAAAACTCACAAAGTGAACACCGATTCTGTTCATTGTCCCACACTAGAACTAGATAAACAAATCATGCCATCATGGTTAAAATAATGAGAACTTGAATGTTTTTTTTTTGCCTGAATATCTGTAAGGGACCGTGTAGCCGGGCAGGTGACACTCTTCATGAAGTATATTATAAGTGTAGCTGGATGCCTAAGGGCAGCAGTTCGGGGTAAACACTGACGCTGGTCTCCTCTGAGCCGAACACGCAGGCTTGACATTAGAGGGCCAGGACCCTAGCTGCCGCACCCCCCACTCCTCCCGAAAAACCCCAGGACAGTCACATTTTCACCTCAAACCTTGCACAGCTGCCGGCTCAGATCCTGGGCCAGTTTCTGAAGCAGAAAATGATGAGGGGGGCACCAGTAAAGCCTGGCATAGTGAGAGAGTCCTTCCTGAGGCTGCAGGTGCACTGAGGTGGGTGAACCAGAGGGCAGGAAGAGCGGCTCAATTAAATGGTGGGGTCCCTTGTCACCCCTCCCTCCATCCTGACATAATTAAAGAGTTTGAACAGCTGGAGGAATCGGCGGAGGGGGCCAGACCGTCTGAGGGACTGCATTAAAACAGAGATGTCCAGTCCTTTATCTGAAGGGCCCACCACTAAAAGCCATGCAGTGAAGGGGCACCTCAGCAAACTTAAATAGCTTGTCTTGGGGTTAGTAGCAAGCGGTGAGTCTCCTCAATATCAGAAGATGAACAAAAGACCCAGTGTGTGCGATGAAAGTGGGAGGCTTCATTTCAGGCTGCTGAGTCTGTTCCTGCAGGGGTTGCTGGGGACACTGTGTGTCACCAGCCCATAAATAAAGCCCAGCCTGAAGCCATCGTCCAGGAGAGGGAACAGCGGGCTGCCATGACGTTGGCAGCAGTGCACCATGGGTAACCTGTGATTTTGTCAGCTCTGCAATCTGCTTGTGCTTATTTATACAGCCTCTTGAGAGCTGCAGGCATGGCTTTCACTCTCACCGTATTAAAAAATGGCTTTTCCCATCAAGGTAAAAGAGCACTATTTAATTCCAGATTGGCCCAGTAAAGCGTACACTTCTAAAACAACCTGCACGCTGCCCTCACAGTATTATTCATGTCTTATAGCAGCTTCCCGACTTACATCCTCCAAAAAAACACCAGAGAGGAAGAACAGATGTTTATATTCGTTTTCTGGTGTCACACATTAAGGTCATTCTGAAACCTGAGGACCCACATCACAGCACACTTTTGCATTAATTGTATAATGCACTGGACAGGAAATTATAAAATTATAGATCACTGTTAAAGCAATTTCGCTGAGAATTTCCTGAAACTCGGGCTCTTTGTTAATAGTACAGCCAGCGAAAGACAGAGCCCCCCGCCCCCCCCAAACATACCTTGACAGGCTCCAGTTCGGTGGTTGGGGATGAAACCTCGACGACATGGGTGCGGCTGGGCGGGGCACATCTCGCAGGGATGCCCCCAGGCCCGACCCACGGTAGCGCAGCACAGCGTCTTGGTGCAGACGATGCCCGTCAGCTGGCCCTGGCACATCTGGTTGCTGACTGAAGCAAAGCAGGGCCCGGTCCTGTAATCTGCAGAGCAGCAAACATGAGGCCGTCATGGGAACGGCCGGTTACTCACGCGTCACAGTCTGAGGTGGCTAATAAACATTACGGCTTTGCGAGCTGATACGAAAATCAGAGCTCTGACAGGCGGCAATCACCAAGGCAACCTCCCGGTAACTGTGATGCAAACATATGTACAACCAAAACACAGACTGCCAGCACGTACTGCTCACCCACGCAGCCCATTTCCATAAAACTGTACTTAAAATCTCACTATATTTACATTTATTTTCAAGATCATGGGCAATGTTCCCTAAACAGGTTATGATCTTTGGTAACTGCTATGGATAAGACCATTCATTCACATTACAGTTTAATATATTATGTTTGCCAAACTGAATAGATCTCTGCTCACAATATGCTTCTCAGCAATAAAACTCTGGCAATTTATTCATCACGTTCTTTTGGTAAAATTACATAGTAAAATTTTCTGGCAGAAATCCGACCGCAAAAAGATCCCACACAAAAACAAAGTCTGTTGTTTCAAAGTTTTCATTGTGCTCTAGGCGGTTTGAATAAACTGATCATAAATTATTTTCTTAGATAATTTCTTTGTATAACATATCAGCTCCAGCAGGGGAAAGGCCCAAGGGAGGGGGTCGTTAATGGGATGTCAGCTCATCACTGGTTACTCACATGTACATTTCGGGCAATACAAAGACACCTACAGAGCAAGTCTTTGAACTGTGGGAGGAACCTGTAAGAGCCAGAAGAAACCCATACGGACATGAGGAGAACATGAAGAAACACACAGGGAACTAGGGCAGGAACCAAGACCACAAGACATGAAAGACTCTCTGATAATGTCATCAGTTCATAGCATGTGTTATTTGCATAATCACAATGAAAGACTTATTTCAATTACAATTTCACTCAAATTACTAAAGCAAGACGTCTGAATATGTTAAGTTCAGCTACCCAAACATTACTGAGGACAATGGCATGTAGGAACGGAGTTGTGTTTAAGAATCTGTCCATCCATTTTCTGTAAGCACTTTCCCTATTCAGTCTCACATAGGTAGAAGGCAGGGAACAACCCAGGATGGGGTGCCAACCCATCACAGGGCAGTCACCCTATGGGTGATTTGGTAACTCAAATTGGTCCGGGGAGGGGAGACAGAAACCCCATGATGACATGCGGAGAACATGCAAGGACCTGTCCCTCACTCGTGAAGGCGTGGCAGAGGCTTGGACGCTGGTCCCAGAAGGATGGGGCAACAGTGATAATCACTGCACCGCTGTGCCACCCATCTAAAGAGCCAAAAATGACTAAACGTTGTATGTGCAGATGTGCAGAAAGCCATTGAGCAGAACATTTTAAGGTCAGAACGTCTGTGTCTCTTAGACTGAATGAATAAATAAGGCTACGTACGTTTTGACCCATTCACACTCAATGCACCATGCTTGGTTTTCCGCAATAACCTTCTTCATTTATGCACCACAACAGAACACCATCCCCGCTATTAACGTAACCTGTGTCAACAGACGCTGATGCCTTTGTGTTGCCGTATGATCTGAACCCATGTTATAATTATGTCAAGGTTTTTGCTATGTTGGTATTTTGACTCATGTTTAAGCAGTGGTGAAAATGGCAGTGTAATTTAAAACATCCAGCTCAGCTACAAATGCAAGATCTGGTCTATTAAAGTAAAACATAAGATATACATCGGCATGTAAGCTACATTGCTCCTAATTACGAGTGGTGATTATCCAGCTTCAGGAATTGTTTCCACATTTTACAAGCAGACAACATACAAAACAAGCACTCCATTCCAACAACAATATTGTGAAATAAATAAAACCTGCCCCCTTTGCTTTGACTATGCATGTGTGGTACACCTACCTGAATTCATGGTCTCCAAACCATTCTTTCATGACTGGCTATTTATTGTAGATGACTAGTATTTTTTCATAATAGTGCATCATTTATCCAGTCATTTAAAGTTTGGGTTTCATATAGTCAATAGATGCACCATCTCAATATCTTTGTGTGGTTGTGCATTATTAAGAAAATTATTGCTACTTTTTTTACTCCAGCTTCATCCCCATTTCCTAAATGCACCATCCAGAAATCCCCTTCTTTTCCCTTCCCTTATCTGATCAGTCTTTTTTTTTTTGCATATTGCAAACATTTGTGTATGATGACTTTGGGTTTATTTTTCTAACAGCAAGCCTGTAATTACCCTTACGAACAAATGAAAAAAATAGTAAGACTTTCCAGGAAACCACTCGTGGCAGCAATTTTTACTATGAGCGTGGCAGAGATTATTTATATGAGTTTAGTACTACAGGGCACCTGAGGAACTTCATTCTGCAGAACCTTCCAGAAGCAGCCTCAGTTCAGCAGTCCTCATCACTCGAATACAACCAGGTCAATACTTTAACAATGTAGCTTTGGAGTTGTCATGCTACTGGTTACATCTGTCCTACTAACAAGCTACTTTCTGTCCAGTGCTTGCTGGAGCCCATATCTGCCAGAGCACCGTCAGACTTGAGGCACTTCACCAAATGCTCTAGGTCTCCATTACACTTTGATTCTCTGTAAATAATTAGACTTCGAGGGCATTCATGTTTGTTCCTGCACGTGTAGATGGAATGTGTTTCGATGACTGACTCAAAACAGCAAATCACATGTGATGTGATGAATGACGACCAAAGAATGAATGAGATCATTTATCTCTGTGACCAAAAACCCAGGTAGTCCAAACCAAGACCTTTCCAGTTGTTGAATGCAAATATACAAACTCCTTACGGGCAGCATTATCTTGCCCCACTGCTTTAATGACCATGTACCTTTGTGAGAAACCACATAAAACATTAACAAACATTCAATCTGCATTTGTGAAATCCAACCTCATTACATCATACTGTTTTTCCAAATGCCCTGAATCACTGGACACAGCGCTACTCTAGCACTCAGATAAACCCGCAAAATTCAGCAAAGGCAAATCTGACTCAATGGTGCAAGATAAAGAGTTTGGATTATTTATTGCCTTTTGCAGTGAGCTGTATCAGAGCTGCATCAGCCCGACCCATTCAATTTGTCAGACAAAGAACAGTTGTGTTGTGCACGTCCAATCTCAAACTTAAGCTTGAATAACTGATGTGCTTGAGTGCAACACGTCAGTTACTATTTTCAGAAATTTCCACCCTTAAACAGCTTCTTTAGACTGGTCTCAGGTTGGATAACGTATGCCTGTGTAGGTCTGCACACGCTATAGCAAGTACTGTAAATGTCCTAGTATGCCAGTTTAAAAATATATAAGCCCAGAAGCCACTGAAAAGTGACTGGATGTCACGGCAGTTTCAGGGCTTGGTGTGAAATCGCTGCTTTAATGAGGAAAAGCCCGCAAGGGACACATCTTGAAGCGTGTCAAGCGATAACGGCTCACATGGCATGAACATAAGCCACAAACTCAGGGGACGATTTCACTGGTATCAGCCATGATATCAGTCACACAACACGTTTTCTAACCCTGCTTGCAGCAGACTGGAACAGAAAATAGAAAATGCCACCGGTCAGATAACTGTGAAAAGCATATATAATTAATGTAATATGACATGGTGTGATACCCGAGAAGATTAAGCACAACCAGGGGAATCCCAGGGCAAATCACAAGGGAGAAGAGTCTCGAAAACAAATCACATCTAAAAAATATGGCGTGCAACAGGGAATGGCAAACATTTACTCATTAGATCCATGTCCTCACATAACTCTATTCAAGAATAAACATAAGAAAATACCATGAGAAAAAAATCCAAAAATCTTAATTCCTTGGGGCATAACAGTTTGTGCTCCAACAAGTTCAGATATAAAAAACCAAAAAGCTGATGAGAAAACTAAAATGGTACGAGGCCACATTTTCTTCTGCTGGAAGGAAATATTAGCCCAAGAATGACGTGGAAAACCAGGCTCCAAAATGACCGCACTCTGCTATCTAGAAGTACAGAACCGGGGGGGAAGCATTTGGCTCAGTGGGCTAAGCCTCAGCCTGTGACTGGAAGGTTGCTGGTTCGAGCCTGACCTCAGCAAAATAGTCATGTCTGTGGGTCCATGAGCAAAGCTGTAACCCTCAGCTCTACAGGTGCCACTGCAGGTGGCTGCCTTTCAGCACCAAGCTTGCTCTCACCTGCATGTATGCTACAGAGATCAAGGTGGGATAGGCCAAATGAGAACTTCTCTGCAGGGACCAATAGTGCATCATCACCATTATTATTAAATCAGTTTACACATCAACTATTGTTTGTAGTCTAACCTAAGCTCCTGCACACTTATGCTATTCCCGGAACCCAGACCTGCTACATTCTCCCTGATTCTCATGCAGTATTTCCCTGATTATCATGAATAGTATTTCATTTGAAAATTATTCTTTTACAGTTGTATATGTTTTGCAGCACTGATATGAAAGACACATTTAAGAGTTCAAGGGTGCAGGCCCATAAAAACTGGACGCCACCTAAGGTTTGAGGCTGCTGGCCTCCACCCTTTGTTAAATACCGAAACAAGTATACAGTTTGGAACATGTCCTGAGTGAAGCATCAGACGGCCAATAGCATGTGTTTCCTGGGTGTGACCTCAGTGAGGCATCAGACGGCCAACAGCATGTGTTTCCTGGGTGTGACCAAGTGCGCACAGAATTCAGTCCAAAATAAACTATTTTTTACAAAATTAAAATTGATATATTGACAGTGATAAAGGAATGGAATTCATTTAAAAAGTAAAAATAATATACAATATGCCATTAATTTTGATTCTGTTAATATGTTATGGTGATACTTAATGTGTTGTTGGTGATAGTGCTTCTTTTAATTAAAAGACTGTATCAGGTAAAACACTGTACTGTATATCATTTTGGTAGCCATTGCTCACCAAACAGTTACGCAATAGTAAATGTTACAACCTAAAAGTTTGCGATTTACGAACAAATTAATGAATACAGAGTAATAATAAAAATAAACAATGGACCGCATGGCATGGTCTAGTGTTGGCGCAGTGTTGGGGCATGGCTTGGGGTAATGTTGGGGTACATTCTTTATCATTTTGGAAGCCATTAAGAAAAAAATGTTATGCACGGTGTACAGTGTTGCCGCAATGTTTGCAAGAAATTGTGAAAATGTGATTAGTATACGCTCTTTTTGTTTTATACTGTTCATTTTGTGTTTAAATGCTAAAAATACATATTTAGGTGTAATTTTTGGGGGCTGGGAACCAATTAATTGGTTTTCCACTATTCCTTATGGGGAAAATTCAATCAGAATTCAAACTTTTTAGGAATCGAACCCAAGTTCTGAACGGATTAAGTTCGAGTTCTGAGGTACCACAATACATTTCCGATCTACATTCTGTCCATAATAATCCCTACTCATTATCACTTTCATAAAACTATGAAAGCTTTACTAGGCTTTTGTCATTCCTCAGCATCCTGTTCTACTGGACCTCTTTCTAATTACAATTAATGTCAAGGCATGCATTTGTGGTAAGTCATCTCACTATAGAAAACAATACTGTATATGAGAATGTGTGTCTATCTGTGTGTGTGAGTTATGTATATATTGCATTGTGGGGATCAGATGTTAGGTCCATTTTTTTCATTCCCCATTAAGGAAAACTCAATTTTATAAAAATCTTTGACTGCAATCAAAAAACTAAAAATGCCAAGTCTTGTATTTTGCCTGGTTACTTATGGTTAAGGTTAGGGCTGGGTAGGGGTTAAGGCTGTCATTGCTGGAATTAGGGTTTTGCCCATAGAAATGAATAGATCAGTCCCCATGAAGATATGAATACAGATATGTGTGTGTGTGTTTGTGTGTGTGTGTGTGTGTGTGTGTGTGTGTGTGTGTGTGTGTGTGTGTGTGTGTGTGTGTGTGTGTGTGTGTGTATGTGCGTGCCCTGCACAGGACAGGCATTTCATCCAGTGTGTGTCCCAACACGTAAAACTGACCATTATCATTACCATTGATACAGAGATACGTCTAAAACGGTCACACTTCAAACCAGGGGTCTCCAACACTAGAGAGCTATCCAGTAGGTTTTCTATCATACTTGGCTTCTGATGAGCTACACCTGTTCTCAGGTAAATACCAGGAACAGGTACGGCTCATCAGAAGCCAAGTGGGACGGAAAACCTACTGGATAGTAGCTCTCCAGGACCTGAGTTGGAGACCCCTGCTTCAAACGCATAGCCTCCAGGTATGATAAGCACAGCCCAGCATTAAACAGATTTCTGAAAGCTCAGGGCACCAATGGTAGTGTTCAAAATTATCAGGCTTTTCATCTTGCCTAATAAAACAAACAATTAGACTGTAGGTCGGTCAGTATAATTCTCCAGTCTAATTGATGGATTCAGAACAGATTTGTATGTCTTTATTAATCACCTCAAAGAACAAATAATTAACTTCTTTATCATGATCCTCAACTGGACGAGAGATTATAAATGATGATTGGAAGGATCATGACTTTTGGACATTGTGGATGAGATCCAAGGTATCTCGACCAGTCCTTACAGCCACCCGTGGATCTGTAACGCGTGCTATGCTTCTACACATCCTCAGCACACTGAGTCATTTGTTTTGTTTAAACAAAGGGACAAGGTTACACTACTTAGAGTTCGTAAACCACCCCTTTGTTTACTGGCTCCCATACCTACAAAGTTAATGAAGAAGCTTCTGACTATAATCTGAGAGCCCATGTTAGATAATACAAATACACCCTTATCTTCTGGACTTGTTCCAAGTCTTCTAAGAGAGCTGTAATTAAGCCCTTATTCAAGAAGCCTAATCTGGTTCTGAGTGATCTATCTAGTTACAGGCCTGGCTGAAACCTTCCATTTTTATCCACAATTTCAGAGAAACGTGTTACCCAACAGCTGCCTGTCCTCCGATAATGTCCATGATATGTTTCAGTCTAGGTTTAGACAACAGAATAACACTGAAGCAGAGCTTGTCAGAGTAATGAATGACTTGCCTTGTTCCTCTGATTGTGTTAATGTCTGTGTTCCTTTAATTCTGGATTTATGTGCAACTTTGACACTAGATGACAAGCAGACAATAAAACCTCAGTGTTAGTGGACAGTTCCTTTCGCAATTAGGTTTTATCTATGAGACTGTTATATGCTTGACAATATGATGGACTGTTCTCCATCATAGAACTACTCTCTGGTCAGATATATGGCTCACAGAGGGTCAGTTACTCATTTATCTGTATATGTTGTTCCTTGTCCACTACCATCATTTTCATTACTATTGCTGTTTTTATGAAACACATTTACATGTACTGTGGTGGACTGGCAGCCTGCCTAGGTTGTACCCTGCCTCTTGCCCGAAGATGCTGGGACTGGCTCCAGCTTCCCCACGACCCAGAAGGATTAAGCGGTATAGATAATCGATGGATGGATGGACATTTGCATGTATCTGTCAATCAAAGTAAAATGTTTTAGCTTCAAACCTGAATCTTGCTTGGACAACGCAAAGTTCCTGCAACTAAACATTTGACTTTGATTCTTACAATGTTAATACACATAAAGTTTCATCTTTGTTTCATCTATGGAATATTGGCAAGGTGAGAAAATGCTGCCTTTGAATGATGCAGACAAGCTGGCCCAACATTCATTAGCTCTTGACCAAATTATAGTAATCCTGTGCTATTTGAGTGCACAAATTCTTTCCCCAAGGGTCTTCAACTGCTTAAACTGCTTTGGTTGCTACACGAGCCGAACACAGGATATATTCTAACTACAGAACCGTTTCTGAGACAAGCAGTCAGTGCTGTTACTCTAATACTGCGTATAATTACATCCTCACCCTGTATGCTTGTACTGTGTCACGTCTCTGTTGCGTTCGCATACATCATTATGCTGTCTATTGCCTGTAGCTGCTCTGTGCTGAACTTGGTTGTCTCTATTTTTGTACAAAATAATTATCAGCAAAAGCAAAATAGTTTTTATGCTTTTCTTGCTGCCTCCCACATGGAGCCACCTGGCCACGAGTTACCAGACCATCAACCAGACCCAGACATCCGGCCTGCAACAGCGAGAATGAGGCCACATGTTGCTATAACCCTGTGTACTGACACAGTGATCTGCATCAGCCCTCACTCAGCCCCCATGTCCAGCTGCTCTGTCACCTGACCATCAGTAGTTGCTATCAGCTACACTCAAGTTATTTTCATGCATTATTTACAACAGTATTCATCAATTGCGCGCCATGTTTGCAGAAGTGGTGACTCCCTGGATAATTTTTGTTGTAAATGTAGTTCTCACTGTAAAATAGGGTGGCTGCCCCTGCTCTAAATAATATTCTTATTGCTGAAATCACATGATATTTAAGGAAAATAAATACAAGCCATATAAATGAGTATGTAACTATAACACATAAATGAAGCTATAATTTGCAAGTCTGAAAGAACCTCATGGTTACAGGATTGTTTTTCCATCATTGCCGATAAATTGCTGCTCATAACACCAGTGTTGAGCACTTACAAATATAGCTAGCCAACTTCAGTCTCTGTTGTGTAAGCGGCATGGGAGAGTTTTTGGGGTGGATTCATGATCTGTGGCGATAACGGATGGCCGAACATGGCACGGCATGCACTCCAGCAAAGACGAGAAACGCAGGCGGCCGTATTTATTAACCATGTCTGCGGGATGTAAACACTGTGACATTTTAAAAAATGAACGTGTAACGGTCACCTTCACAGCGTGTAGGATGGCTGCATCCTAGAGGCTGCTTACTGTCTTTAATGTTTCTGCTTGACGGAGAACATCGCAGGTACCAGGATAGCTGTTAGATGTTCATGATAAATATAAAACGCAACGCCAACCTATTCAAGACCATTTACTTAAGTAAGATCCAGTTACTAAATACACTAACACACCACAAGGATAAAAAAACCTTCCCTTTTCAAGATACTGAAGTATCAAATTAAAACTTTTCTATTCACCTTCCTACTGTTTATTCTATTCCGATTTGCAGTGAGGCTTGCGCTCTACCCACAGAAGTACAGGGAACAAGGCACAGGTAAAATGCTCATAGGACAAGCAACTTGGAGATGACAAGTAATCTTAAAGCATGGTGTTAGACTGTGGGAGGAAACTAGAGGACCCAAAGAAAATGTACATGACACAGGAGAATGTGCAAACCCCACAGAAATGGAGCAGAGGTGGGCGTGATTCAAACCCTCCACATTCTTGGTGTGAACTATTGCGCCAGCCTATTAATTAAAATGTTCCTCTTTAATTTCTCATATGCATTTGTCTTGACGGTACCATAGATGTCAGGACCAACCTTTTTAATCAACCAGTCTGCGTTTTTACTGAGACAAACCTGTACGAAATCAAAATTCCAAATATTTGTTTTTTTTTCTCTACGCAAGTGCTATCCTGTCAGCCTGACTATACAGAAAACGGTAGTAGCAGAAAAGCAGGATGATTTCCCTTAACATATCAGCACTGGCCCATATTCATGGCCCATCGGTCTGATGTCTTCATCTTGGCTAATACTGGTGCCTGATATATAATCCTCATCAATATTTAGAATTAGCATCAGAAGCACTAATTGCTAAAACAATGGAGATGATTGTACTGGATGGTCAGCTATTTTCCATAGTGGAATTCCATTGGCTCATTCACCACTAAAAAATGGTCTCAAAGTGACAGCCGTGAGACGGTTTTACAAAGACCATGACATCAAAAATAAAAAATTGGCCATTCTGTAAGTGCCTCAGAAGTCACCCACTTATCAGTATTGGCTACATCAGACAAAAAAAAGATTTCCACATTGGTACACCACTAACTACTACTGATAAACAAATGGATCATAATAATCCACCTTGAACTGACATTTTGATGATTTATTAAGATGAATTACATTGTAAATTGTACCTCGGATAAATGAAGAAAAATAAGTAATTATGCCGTAAAAGCTAAATTAAAGATTGTGTTACATAACTGCAAGCCACAATCAGGTTGCCAGTGTGGTCACATTTCAGCAAAAAAATAAAAGCTCCGTGATATATATACTAAACTGTAAAGTAGCATTATCATCTAAACTGTCTTTATATACTCAAACACAGTGTCTTGCACACAACTGTAACTAGTTCCCGTCAATCCAGTTATATATATGGATATGAAATGAAAATGAAAGAAAAACAAAAGACCACAGCACATGCAAGTAAACGCAAAGTGACAAGTGATAACTGAAAACAATGTTACAGATGCAGCTAACGTGCTACATTTAACCTCATTAATCTCCTTTGCACCAAACCCATATGCTACAAAAGTCCTGAAACTCCATGGAGACCAAGATAATTCCACTAATTTTCAATCAAGCTCTACAATTTACAAACCAAAGGTTTGGCCATTGATACAGCTAAATCTTTTTATTTAAACATGGCACCTTGTTAGCTTGACCAAAGTGCCCAATCCCACATGTTTTCTGGACCAATTCCTCAATTTCATATGCTGCATCACTAGCCAACACTGCTACGGCCATGCAAATCGCTATTTCATTGTCCCACCTTTGTGACTTCATGGAATGATAATATGCAGGATATACTCTAATTTACCAGTTTTTTTATTCATTTCGTAGCAGCTGCATCTTAACAATCTGCATTCCCATTTGGCTGCTTGGTTAAGCACTCATGGAATCCCGGTATATGTGCATATTCTACGCTGCTCCCACATGACATGAGCAGACATGAGCCCAATTACAGAAAAACAACATGGAACACGTACAAATTGACAATCCCTTTTTGGTAAGGTGGAGGCAAGTGTCCCGACAGGCTGATGACACTTTCAGGAAGAGCACAAACTTTCATTTGTCTAGATGAAATTCCACACTTGCTCGTCAAGAGAGATCGCTGTAATCAATCACCAGAAGGTTTACCAGTTTGGGCAAAAGACAGGATGAGGATGGCTTACCTCTTTCGCACTGGGCCCCAGTGAAGCCGTAAGTACAGGCACAGCGGTTTGGGGCAACACACCTTCCTCCGTTCAAGCATCCCGATTCGCAGATAGCTGTGTTGGACAGAGAGGAGGATTCGGTTGAAGGTTCTGTGAGGCTGCACAACATCGCAAATGTCTCATTGCCAATATCCGCTGACTCAGCACTTCCACGCAACGTAACATGTGACTTTGCACACTGATACATCTGCATGTTTTTACCAGACCAGCTCTGAGTACTGGGTTCAAGAGAATGACAGCCGGCTGGGCTTCTCAGGCTCGCTGGGATACGGATTGGGCTGCTTACGCTGGCCACAGTGAGCACCGTTGTATCCCTTCTGGCAACGGCAGCTGTCTTCGACACATGTGCCTCCATTCATGCAGCGGATGTTACAGTGCTGGACTGTTCCAGGAGAGAGGGACAGCAGAGTATAAGCTAGCGAGTACACAGCCTCTGCCAGGCTGCCACATGACCCCCCTCGAGACCAGGGAACATGCCTACTAATCTGCTTGTATAGACAATTGTTAGACATTGGCTTACATATAAGGCAATATTTCCCAATCCAGTCCTCAGGGACCCACAGATAGTCCATGTTTTTGCTCCTACTGGGAGCTGGGAGGGAGCGAAAATGTGGACTGTCTGACAGGGAGCTGGGAGGGAGCAAAAACATGGACCGACTGTGGATTCCAAAGGACCAGTTGGTAACATTGGCATAAGAAATAATTTTGCAAACCTTATTTTTAATTATTTTCCACAATCTAAGTAATATATAAAGGAAAAATGTAGTTCATTTAAGATCTGTATGAAAGTTCTGCTTCCCATGATACTTGCATACCTGACTTAGAGCCACAGGAAGGAGCAATCTGACCATTAGGACAAGTGCACATGTTGGGCCTGGAGCAAAACCCATCTCCACAAGAGCTCCTGCAGATCGCTGCAGGTGTGTTGGTCATGATGGTGGATGGGGGAGGAAGAAAAAAAAGAATTTTCACTAAAACTGCTCCACAAAGATGGCAAAGCCCAAGCATCTGTTCGAAAAGTCTAGATTTGAAAAGAAAACTATAAAAACGTTGTTTGTCAATTTTAACGAGGTTAGAAATCATTATAAGGAGACTCAGTAGAAAATCTCCACAAAGACAGTGTGTTTGACTTGAATTTTCTTTCTGTTGGCGCCTGCTTGCATTTTTATTCTGGGTGGGCCGTTTGAATGCTACTGTCAGGGAAGAAAATAATTTCCACCAAAAATGTTTTAGCTAATCTTCAACATAGAGTGTACTGTCACATCTGGCCCCACCCTCCTTGTCTGTTCCCAGCGTTTCCCCAGGGGTGTGGCTGCTAATCAGCCGCGTCTGAAGCTCCTTGGTCTTACCTCTTGTTCCTGCTCTCGTTAACCAGCCACAGCTGCCTCATGTTCACTCCTCTGTTAATCATGTATAAAGGTGTTTCCTAGTCCTGCGCTACCCTGTTCGGTCATTGTTCTCTCTCCATGTGTGCTGCCCTTTCCAGTCTCCATAATAAACTCCCCTTCTTAGAGTTTCACTTGCAGACAGCCTGCCTTTGGATCATCCTTCTCCCGCCATGTCGCGACATTTACTAAAGCATTCATTTTTATTTTCTGGCTCATAGATAATGGTTTTGTGACCAGATGTAATATAGAATGCGTGACAAGGTGAAAGTAAATTTCCTTTTTTATACAAAGTGAAAATATACAAAAACATTTCTACTCTCATTAACTTTATCCAATCAGGAGTAAGACACATCAGAGAACTGGCCAATCAGAGACACTTACGAACAATGCATTGGTTTCCACCAGAAAGAGTCTTCCATCCTGGGCAGCAGTATGCACTGGCTCGTGATCCACAAACATTTGGCCTGAAGAAAAAAAACACATGATGAAGTATGCAGTGTAGTACATGCTTTTATCATTGCACATGTATGTGCAGGTGACGTGAAATTCAGCATCATACATGTAAAATACTTTTTAATCTTCAGACCTTCTCCACCCTCAGCAGCTCAAAACTCACATCTACATTTATACTGAATGACATAAATGTTTAGAAATCTGTTTTCTCTGGGTTGACACCACATTCAAGGTATATTAAAGTTTTAAAAGCTTTAAGAGACTCCTTCTGGACCAAGGTGAAAACATATATTTGAACATTTTTATAAGCAAACTAAATGCAGAGCGTTTGAGAATTTCTGTTGCCCGGTGGACCACCTAGTGCAAGTACAGTGATCCAGACACATTGTTGTGCTGAAAACAGTGACATCTGTTGGTGAATACCGATTGTGAATAATCTGGAAGCATTTCGAAGAATAAATCAGAGTGGTCTTCAACAAAGTGACAGTAACAAAACTTTAATACGCGCTTCTAAACAAACAGATTTTATCTCTTTGAAATTTGTTATAATTATAGCCTAATTTCTACAGGGATGCAGGCCCCCATCGTAGTACGACGGTTGTTTGTATTTTTCATAGACTTTAATGTCCCAAATCCCTTAATAGAAGTGATTCATTTGTCCTCTTTTAATTACACAGTAGTGCCGTTTCTCAGAGCATATTGACCTTGCCGTTAGCTTTGTGGTCCACACTCAAGTAAATCGGCTTCTGTGGCATATGTTGTACTAAAGTTCATTATATCAATATATGGGGTGTCAGAATTGGAGGAAAAATGTCTACAAGACAGAAGTAAAATGGTTGTATAGTACATCCCCAAACATTCCGAATGGCACAAATTTCTAAAGGAGTTCTTTGTTTAGAGGATAATTTATTTTCTGCAGCCCAAAAGGAATGTTCTATCCTTGCCAGAATTTAATTACAGAAGCCCAAGCTACCCTTCAGGAGAATTTTGTTATCGGTTCATGAATTTTCCTACAATAAAAAAACAAAGTATCACAGTTAACATAGCACTCAGTTAAATGATGATCGAAAACTTATTTTCGTTGCAACGCGTTGCTGTATGATACTGTGCTACCTGGCAGAATATGAGCGCAATGGAACAGATGTTAATGCGTCAGTCATCTTTAATTAAAATACCTCTCAGCTTCGGCAGAGCGTCTAATGAGTGGTCTGTACGCTTTTTAACTTGAGTGTCACGAACTCGCCGAAAAAAATATTCTTTGTACAATTGCAGAACTCCCGAAAAGTTTCTTTTCTCAACCTGACAATGGTAACATATTTTCTGTCAGTCTGCCGTGAGTTTTAATTAACGTCTGGTCAAGCTTGGTATTCTAATGAAACGCGAACAGTCGGATTTGTATCATTCGTGTTATCAATGCATTAATCCCACACGAAACAATGTATTAAAGCAATTGGATGCTATGTTCACACATTACCCCTTAAGAACATCATGAGCACCCCCTCCTCTCCGCTTTGATCTCCGTTTCACTTGGAATTCTGCTTGTTTGTCAGCTTCCACATCTCCAGTTGCACTCCCCGTGGTCTCGGCGATCAGCAATACAACCGCTCCAAGTCCCAATGCAAGCTTCAGCACTCCTCCCTGCCACATACTTTGCAGATTTTCTTCTTATAGGGCAGTAAATCCACGTTAAAAAACTTTTAATTTGAGATCAAGTCCTCTTCTCTATCCAAAACGTTCTCGCGGCCTCAAAAGAAAATCTGCAAGAGAAAAACAATAATTTAAGAGCAAAGAAAAGAATACGCATTAAGGTTCCCAGTCAATGTTTCAAAACTGCTAACAAATTATGTCGTATTGCCTGAAGCCTCTCGTTAACAGAACATTAAATAAGGAATTAAACGCACTTCATCGTTCAAATACCTATATAAATGAAAAACGTATTTGGTTGATACACGGAATAAATATTACATATATCAACTGAACTCCAATATATAAACAATAAAGAGGACTGCACGGTACCTTCTCTCCAATAGGAAAGTCTTCCACACACCCCAGAAAATATGCAAATACTTTTTTTTACAGTCTGTACAGTACTGGATAAACGTTTTTACCAAATAAAACAAATGAAAATACAAAATTATTAAAAATCTACCCATGCAAAACGATAACGCAGTGTTCTGAACACTTTTTAAAGTTTACGACCCTGATTCGTCTCGGCAGGAAATGTCCTGTCGTGCTATCAGTTTCCAATACGAACAATATTGAAAGTGCTGGCACTCCTGCTCTGATGGGTGGTGAGCACCTTCCCTTTCTCCCACTCAGCCTCCCTGTTCGCCGCTTTCCTCTATCTCTCTTGTCCCTTTTCGTTTCAGTAACTTTTTGCTCTCATTCTCGCGATACACAGATGGCAGAATTCCTGCCTTAATTTCAATGCGAGGCGTGTAAGCAAAACCGTCAATTTGACAAATGTCAGATTTTCAGAACGTTTAATGGCAGACGCCCGGTGTTAAATTACCTATATTAAAACATGTAACAAGGCATTAAAAAAATACAATATTTAAACTCTTATGTTCCATAGTTTTAAAACTTAATTGTAACAAAAGAATAACAAATTGCCTATTCTTGTCAGAATCAGCATGTCGCTGCTCCCTGTATTATACATGTATATTTTGGAATAGTAGCAAAATGCAGGCAATACCCCCCCACCCCACCATTCGCATCCTTATCCACTGCCAGGCTGCTAGGCTTGGGGCAGGAAAGCTTGGTGTTTAACGTTTAGATTTGAGTTACTTGTACCAGACGGTTTGTATATGTTATAATTCACTGTATTCCCAAAGAAAGACAACATATGTGCTCTAACATTACATCACCATAATATTTTAGATCATCGTTTGGTCCTATGCCCGAAACATGTCCTGCTTCTGTGCCTTGACGTATTTTCCGCCATTTTGAATGGAAGCCAAGCAATACTCATCCGCTTTGCTAAGAATGAAAATGGCCTTGGATTGTAAAAACGAGACACACAGTGTATACCTTCCCTAGGTCTACAAAATCCATAAATATACCCCTTAAGCCAGCAGCTCACTGAGATACCTTGTGACATAAGAGTAACTGCCACCACTGTTACAAATACCTGTTGATTAAATCTATAGATAATATAAACAGCTCAATGATGACAGAAAACAGACACACACTTGCGCGTACAGTATGCAGACTAGACCTCTGTGAACTGTGCTGAAGTAAATTTCATCCCCGCATTCCCAGTGGGAGTGTGCTGTTGGTACTATACGACTGCCACAGCTCTTACCCACATGAAGAAGTTAAAAAAAACACACACATACACATGGACTCCGAATTTCCCTGAAACGTTGTGAAATCACATGAAGTGACCTGCTGCGTTGTTAAATATTCAGGCTGATCTGCCAAAGTGCTACTAGCTGAAGAATCAGCCACAGAGATATGTGGGTCAGAAAAAAAGATGGGGGGATTTTGCAGAGCATGGGAATAATTTGTTTTGTGAGACACACCCAATTCTTGGTGGAGTGATTCCTGGATGACTGAGCCAATTTCTTCTACGCCGCCTTGAAAGAGTTTGAAAGTGCTGGAAATCTAAGGTCCGTTCCAGTTGGAGGAATGCAGAGTCTTACTGAGGGGCTGGGATCTATTCTTTTTTCTCTGTCAGGTGAAACATCTGAGAGACAGCAGATAAGTACAGCACTTCAGCGATATCAACATATACTATATGTATGTATGTAGCACTAACAAAGCTGGTATTACCCTTTATCAATGTGTTCACTGATATCGTATTGTGTATCGTATGCTGGCAGTAGCCAGATCATGTGACCAGGACTGCTAGACCACAGTCGTCAGTAGCAGCGGTCAAAGGACCCATCAATGTCACCGAAAACTTCTGTTTTTGACAAGTGGTATGAGTAATGTGATAACAATTCCCATTTTCAAAAATTTAGACTGTTCTTTGATCCTGCAAATACAAGCCAGCAACTTGCTAGTATCAACTCAATAAAATGATATTTATTCATTGTCTTACATTAAAGAGACTTGAAAGTTTATATGGAAACAGAAAGATTAGGCTTTTATCCAACTTATCCAAATTGACTACAGCAGCAATCTTCTGGCAGGCCTACCAGGTGCCATCAGAACACTGCAGATGATTTAAAAAGCCGTGGCACATCTGATTCTCCATCAGTTCAAATGTTCTCCTGCCACGCCCCTCATTGTCTCTCTTCACTGGCTCCCTGTGGGTGCTCACATTAAGTTCAAGTCCTTGGTGCTGGCTTACAGGTCCATCAATGGACAGGCACCCATCTCCATTAAAAAGCTCCTCACCTGTGTCCTATCTTGCACTCTCTGCTGCCTGGAGCTCCGTCCGCCATGTGAGAAGTGCCACACCAGATTCTCTTGTGTGGTTCCTGGTGGTGGAATGAACAGCTGAACTACATCCAATCATCAGACTCCCTGGTGAATCACATCTGGCCATCAGACTCCCTGGCGAATCACGTCTGATCATCAGACTCCCTGGCGAATCACGTCTGGCCATCAGACTCCCTGGCGAATCACGTCTGGCCATCAGACTCCCTCTCCACCTTCAAGAGCCGCCTGAAGATCCATCTGTTCCATGAATCCCTCTGCCAGCCTGATGCCTCTTTACATTCCCTGAATGTAGCATTGACTGGCTCTCACATAGTTTTACTAGGTTCCTCCCTTGAGTTATGTGCAGTTCTGCAGCTCCTTGTGTAGCTCCTGCTCCAATAACTACTTATTCCTGCACCTGGGTATTGACTGGGAAGCTCAGCCTAGCTGCACTGATATCTAGTTGACTCCTCGATAGCATAAATGGTTACAATGTGCTATTTGCCTCACTTGATACGTCGCTTTTGACAAAAGCATCTGCTAAGTGTGTAAATGTATATTGGAACTATAGCCTTACAACCATGCTGTGCAGGTTTTTTTGTTTGGATAAGTTTTGTACATTCAGGTGTTTTAAACTTTTTGATTTTATGTGTTTTAATGTATATTTTAACTTTATTGTATCTATAATTCTATGTAAAGTGTCTTTGAGTACCTTTAAAAGCACTCTATAAATAAAATGTATTATTATTATTATTATTATTATTATAATTATTATTACTACTACTACTACATTCAGAGGTCTTGCTGCCTGAGGTTTGTCATTTGTGCGATACAGATAATCAGACATTTTACAGTAAGCAAAAGTTGCAGGAGGAACACCTAAGTAACAGAATTGCAACTTTCCCCTCTCAAATGCTGAAAACACATTTGGACAATAATGACACAATGGAGAACACAGCTGTGGAAAAAGCCATAGATAATACTAACACACGACCATATATCTCTGTAGAAAATACCCTTGGATGATAATGATGCAGCAGAGACTATATATCTGTAAGAAAATACCCCTGGATAACAATAACACTACAGAGAGTATAGCTCTGAATATACCACAGGATAATAATTACAGAATACGGAGTAGAGCTCTGTAACTATGCAGCATTTCTAATTATGCAACTGGGCAGTGCTGAGTACATATATTGTATATGTAGGAGTACCCACAGTATGTTTGTATCTGTTTGATGAGCAGTTTGATGTATATTCAGCCAAGGACCCAGTAAACTCGGCCGTTTTTGCTTGCTAATATAAATGCTTTCTATAATGGTATAGAATTTCAAGGTAGTATCTCGCTCTGCTCTGAGCGAGAGAGAAAAAAAATCTGTGTCTCCATCCAAAGTCAACGCGCTGACACATTAGTCTGACCACCGTACCATATATTAACCATGGTCAAATATGTTTTGCATATAGCACAATTTTCAGCTTTTTGTTTATTCTGTTAGAATATTTATCCCATTACTGAAATTGCATTGGGAATGAAGTTGGGCTTTTAATAGTCAGAATAAAACAGCAGCCAAAAAGCATGACCTAGTTATGCTCTGATTTTTACTGCCTTTTCTGCATTTCCCTTTTAATGCACTACCCAAATAAATACGATCATCACAAAATCACCTTAACTGCAGAGATTCACATCAATGTCCTTCAAACTGATCCTTTCTCTCAGACTTCCCCACATTATTTGTTGTCTTTGGCCTTTGTAGATTTTCCCTTTGTCTTCTCTGCACCGTGGAGCTGTTTAGCAAACTTCCACACAAGCTGCCAAACATCCTCAAGACACTGAGAGAGGCTGCCATAGTGGAAAAGGCGTTTTTGCTTAAAGCTTGCCTGTAAAGTGTCCAATATCAAACAATGCTCCGGTCTGAAAAATTAAAGCATTTCCTGACCTAAAAACAAGAAAATCATATTGATCCTGAGCATCCAAAAGATCCTTTTGCATGTACCTTACACAGAGTGTTGGACAAACCCTCTGACACCACAGAGAGAAATATCTGGACTAGGTTTTATTTGAAGCATATTCAGAGTGGACTTCTTGCACACTGAAAACTGGCAGACAAACTGACATTTATCAAATCCCTGTATCCACTACTGTCACAGACTATATATTTCTGGTTCCCTTTCATAAGCCAAGCTGTGAAATTATTTAAATTAACATGTCTGCCCTGCGATAAACTGACATTCCTTCAGGGTGTCTGTCTGTCGTGAGCCCTGTGAGGCAAGGGGGAGGATCCCAGCCCCCAGCTACCTTGTAAAGGAGAAAATGGATGGATGGATGGACAAATGGATGGACAGATGGAGAGATGGATGGATGGACAAATGGATGGACAGATGGAGAGATGGATGGATGGACAAATGGATGGAGAGATGGATGGATAGTCATCTGTATTGCACTTATTTACAATAAAAGCATGGGTCCTTCATACAACCTACGTACTTGTATTTCCCTGTTTCACATGAGCCTTTTAACATGAGTTAAAATGTCCATGGTGACAAAACACACCTTAGTAAATGCACCCCTGTGGTCCACAAACATCTTGTTTTATCACTTTACACCTACAAAGCAGGTGTGCATTTTTCCACAGTAAACACGAGAAACAAAAACAAAGGACAGCACACGAAAAACCCACCTATCGATGAATAATTAGCTCTTCCATCAACAGACTATATTAGTATATTCTATGTATGCTTATGCAACCAGAGGTAGACAAACTGGCATTGAAATTCATACTTAAACCATCCAAAGTAGGATTAGGGAGGATAAAAACCATCTCTCTCTCTCTTCCTAGTCATTCATATGTCAAGTGTCAGAGTAGAATAAAACAGACCATAAGGAAGGCCCTGCGCTCTCCCGAATCCATCTTAATCCCTCGCCTGTCCTCTGCACCAAGAGAATGCAGAGGCCCGCAGGATCAGCTGTAGGGATAATCTAGCCCTCAGATGTACGAGCTGCTTCCCCTGCGCCATCCTCTGCTGAAGACATTGGCTGGAATCTCCTTGTAAACCCTCAGGGCTCTCCGCTCCGCACTCTTCCTCAACGTCATCTCCTTCAGTATATTTTTCATATTATGTTCAGCTTTGTTTTTCCCATCTGTATGGCCTGAACTCACTAAGCTCACTCCCCGTGACAGATTGAGTGGTTACCTCTAAAGCAAACCCACTCTACCTGCTTATTCAGTTATTGTTTTAAGTCATCTGGCAGCTTGTTTGTGGCATATTTTGCCAGTTATCTTATATCGATACCACGTTCAAGAGTAAACAGGAAGCACTGGGATAGGGGGAAGATGAGCGTGTTGCTTTTTTATACATAGACTTAGTCTCCACCATTCAGATTGTGGTTCACCCCTGCTTGCCGAGCGCTAACCCAAGCATTCTCTGAGAGGCCAACAGGTGCAGCGACTTCCTCAGGCCCTCAGATCGTCACGCTGAGCAGGTACAGTGTAAGGCCAAAACCAACCTTCCCAGCTCCAGCAATATGGGCTGCTGTGGTTTCCAGCCAAGAGAGAGGAGAGAGATGGAAATGAATCATGCTTATATTAATCCCACTTATCAAACACTTGGAGTGGATGGAGAGACACAGTAAGGAGATGGACGTCTGGAAGTTCCCCGGACTATCCCTTACCTGAACTTTAAAAGCTCAGTGTCACATCACTTACTACAAAATGCAGTTCAAATGCTAAGCAAAGAGGTATAATTCTTCTCCCTCTGCTGTTCTGCGTCTATTGTAGACATCTCTGACCATTTTTACTTTTAGAAACAGCTTTCTCAGTTTCTCCAGGCTAGGTCTGCACGGTGACTGGTCTAAGACCACTTCACTATTTCTTGCACACAATTCCTAGAGGGCATTACTGTGGCAATGAGGCCAGATGCTGTAGCTGAGTTTGGTGGTGCTACATTACTGCTGACGGAGGACCAGAACCATAGAGTGGAACCTTAGAACTGAAGGGCAGTAGGGGTGTGGGTACTCTGGCAGATTCAACAGGCCCAGCATTTACATTTACCCTTAAATAATAAAATGATATGTAAAAATAGGCGGGGGACATTTTGCCAAGGGGTCCAGAAATTTTAGTGACGCCGCTGCCTCAGAATCAGCCCTTTGCACCCCTTGCAAAGAACCAAGGATGAATGTTTCATGTGAGCTCACAATCAGTCTCTGAAGGCTAGAGTTAAATCACCTTCATCCATCAAGAAAATTACTCCAGCTATAGCCGTACTAGCGGTAATAAATGCAGCCCTTTAGTACAAAGGCATGGCATAGACACGTTAAACATACATACTGCATTTCAAGCTAATCAGCTTTGTTATCCCATTAGAGAAGATTAATGCAAGGTAGATGTGAAGAAGGATTTTATGAACCATCTGAAAAGTATTAAAGGATTCATATAACTCGCCACTTCTGTCCCATACCTTTACTGCCCACCCATAATCAACTGATGACACCCATAATATTTAATGACACTAACATTTACCATACTATATATGAGGAAACTATGGGATGTGCCCAGAAGGATGAAATACTCATATATTCCTATCTGTCTCTGCTATAGCCCAGAACATGTATTGGGTCATATATGTCTGCTATGATGATGACAGCAGTTCCCAAACATTGACTGGTTCCCTGACTTGGGGTCTTTAATTTAGGTGACTAATCGTCTGGCCTGCTACATTTTGGTAGTTGCAGTGGTTCAGCTTCCATACTCAGTTGGTACCACACCTGTTATTCATATTTATTTATCCAAATTCTCTGGAATTCTTAGATGAATTCATTTGGAAACTGAACTAACTTCCCAGGAGTTAGTCAGTGCACCTAGTCATTTTTCACCTGTCTGCAGTCAGCAAGTTTTCAAGACTGTTACACAGACAAAACACTTAATTTTAATTAGCAAAGTGTTCTTTCCACATATTTGACCAACTTTGGAATGGAAAATATTCAGTTTACCCAGAGAGAAATTCACAAACGCCATCTGTCTTGTAGGAGATATGATTGGGCGTTAAGTTACACCAAAATAATTTGTTAGCACCTTTTGCCACCCCTCACATTTCTCCATCCAAAAGCAGCATTCACAAACTCAAACAAAGCATTAAGACAGCTATAAGCATGAGCAAAAGGACAGACTTAAATTCATGGCCACACCCCTGATTACTTACTGCAAAAAATCAAAGATTTCAGCTGCAGAGTCCTTCTTCTCATCAGAAACCCTGAGAAAGTTTCATGGAAATAGCCGAAGTATAATAAAGACAGAGACGTTCAAAGGAATGACTGTTGGGCTTTTCTTTTTTCAGGTTTACCTCAGGAAACATGTGGATTTATTTTCCCACTCCAGTATCTGAAGTTTGCACCAGATCCAGGAATCCCCCCCCCCCTTGTCTAGGCTCTCGAGTGAGACGTTCCAAGAGTCAAAGTAAGGAGCTCTGTCTGGCGAGGCTTTTTTTTCACATGCACACATCTATTCATTGTTTTCTTCACCCTAATGCCAGACGGCCTGCAGAAAACTAAAGGCTACATTTTTGTTAGCCCTGAAAGGCAAATGCAAGTAAAGAACAGCGAAAGAGCTTTAAGAAGCACAAAACACATTTGTGAACTTTATTTTAAATGAGCAAATAAAGAGACGGCAAGAGCCCACTTTGTTTAAAACAGGTCACGGAGCGGTGAGGCTTTGACACAAGGCTGCACTCTTCCTGTGTCACGTGACAGGGAGTGTGCACTTGGAACCGTTCCGGAACTGGGGTCTTATCAGCGGTTAGAACTCGTGGCCACAGTCTGCTTTGCGTTGACCGCTCTGGCATGAATGTAGCTAGGCCCCTGGGACCGGCCCCAAGGGCGGGCATTAGGCTTTCACAGGGGCCACACTTCCGTAAAATCGACGGTTCGCTGTACCCCTGACATCATCACCAGTATGAACAAGCAATGTGTTACATAAATGACTCCTCCACACCCCTAAACTTGACCCAGCCCCAATCACACACCACGCAGATGACCCATTTGTTTTCAATAAACTCAACAACTTGTTTTCAAATCTAGAGAATTCACACAAACGTGACCTTTGCTTTTTTGCTATTGAGAAAAACCCATTGTCAGGGCTTCCCTCTGAAACTGGGGCCCTTTAATAACTTTTCATCTAAATGCTGCCCTCTTGTAACAGTGGATTCCTAGAGCTGTTACAGTAAACCTTGTGTGTCATGCAGTATTGAAGAGTTCAATATGAGTCAACATTATGGTATTGATAAAGGCCTGTATCTTATGCCGACACTGATCATTCGAACCGAGTACCTTACTGTCATGTGACCCCATGCTCCAACCCAGAAATACTGGAGGGGTTCAGTAGCTATATAATGACAGCAGCAAGCTTTGCTCTGTTTTGTTGGTTTTTCCTGACAAAATGGGGTATATGACGCTCTGTAAGTCTGGCAAAGCTGCCCTTAGTCTACCATTCAAATATTGTCTCATTTTCCTGTTTTTCCTCTGTCAGATTGTTTCATGGTTTCTAGTTAGATGGAGTCCACCTCCTGTTGGCGTGTGCCTGTTTTCAACGAACTGTGGGTGTAAGACCTGGCAGTTTGATGGGACACCTTGGTTTTGGGTGATAATCTATTTTGCATTATATCAATTGTAACACTGAGAAGGGCTTCAAGCCAATTAATGTAGAATCCAACAGAACACGTCAACTTAGGTACACAGAGACAGGTTTCAAAATAATGACATAAAGAGCTTTGCAAACTGACTTACACCCTTATACAAATAACAGCTATTTCAGGGGATTTCGTAACAGTAGAGCTGACCTAATTTCCTACGATGCAGTAAGTGGGGGCCTTTCAGGCCATGTTGTCTTGGAAGCTGTGAGGACACAGTTTCCCTGAGTCAGGGAGGCATTATGGGAAATTTTGGCTGCGTGGCAGTAGGCACCTGAGCAGCCTGGCTTCCTGTTTCTGACTGCCAGCGTATGCGTGGCCAGAACGCAGCTTGAGTGGGACCTTCTGCAGGCCCTGAAGAAGCGAGCAATGCGCCCCGAGTACAGCTACCAGCTACCAGCGTCCCTGAGGGCTACGACCGCTGCTGTGCTCATTAGTGTGATTCTGACCTCTCCGGAGGAGCCTCGCTACTGGTAAAAGTGTTGAAAAACTGGAAGGAGAGGACAAGACCAACCAACCCCCCAGCCCCTGAAGCGAACGAGGTGGGTGAGCGAGGCAAGGCAAGCTGTAATCAGCTGAGATACGCTCCTATCAGTCAATGAAAGCGGCAGGTTGTGGCCACAGTAATGGCATATCTGCGGCCATCTCCCGCCTCTCAGACCTGGCGTTCAGCAAAGGCTGCCTGGCTAATGGAGTATTCGCAGATGTGGGAGTCGAGGCTCCTTACTGGAACTTTAATGACTCGCTCTGACCTGTAATCCGCCCCCCATTGCCCGCACCATCCCCCCCCAATCCTTTACCAATAACAGATCTGTTTGTCTGCTTCTGTTTACATTCTCCGTCTCACAGGAAATGATGCAGCACTACTGCACGTTTATGCCTGGCTCTGGCATGGGCCCTCGGATGTGACTGTGTGTGTGTGCGTGTGCGTGCGTGAATATGACTAAAGCGTGACACAACAGTTGAGGCTGAAACCGACACAGATGCCAAGAAGCTGGTTACTCAGCGGCCCCAACATCACTGAAAGTGGTGACAAGCATGAGCTGTATTGAATACATCGGCGAGGGACAAATGGTGTCATGGCCGGTTTTTCTGACCAGTCTCATGGGCTATCTGGCCATGGAAGAGGAGGTGTGACAGACATGACTTAATAAAACTGGATCACATCAACGGCAATGGCCGTTTTTATTAACTAAAGCTTGGCAGAGAAAGAATGAAAGGTTTGGTGAAGGGTGAGAAACTTCTGATGGTGCTCTGGGTCATTTTCTTGGTACCAGCCGATGCCTTCAGCCAAGGGTGTGCAGGGGGTCCCATTGGCCAAAATAGCCTCCTCCAGTGCTGGTCCGCACCTCCAGAGAATCCACTCTCTTGGAATCATGGTGACGCATCTGTAGGACACGGATCGAAGTTCTCACACATTTCTGTCTGTGCATATTTCACTCAGTGAGCCACATTCTTCTAATAAAGCAGCTCAGTGCGTAAATATTTAGGATGATCCCTGGTCCAGACTGATGTTAACACGCCTGGCTGATAAACACCTAAAAAGGTCTATGCTAACATATACATAGTATGCCATGCTAATGCTCGCACGTAATGTTTGTGACTAAAGGAGATTTGTTTTCCCTGAAGTGCACCATGTTTCTGTCTTTACAGGCCTCAGGCTGATGGGTTTTTGCAAGCAGAGCACGGTGACAGGCAAGCTACTTACCTGTCACTCTGGCGGAACATACACGCCAAACCAGGGAATTTCATGGTTCAATGGGAACCATTAACTATCACAGAATGCTTATAGCCCCTTATATCTGCCTAATAAGCTGGGAACAGTGCTGTGTGAGTGAGGTGTCACATTAATCACGTACAGCACTTTACTCATGCATGTGATACACGAGAATGGTTCTGCATTTCTTGGGACTCACTTTAATTTGACAATGGAAAACACTGATCAGTTTTTAAGGTATATTTAAAGGAACAAAACCAGCAACTTTTGGATGCCATATTATCCATTAGATGAGATAATGAAAAATACTGTTGTAATGATGACTACAAGTTTCAATTGATTTTAATGGGCCAGTTATGGGCTCCCCCACCCCATGAAGTAGAGCAGCATTTCCCGTTCCGGTCCACAGGCAGGGAGCTGGGAGGGAACAGAAACACTGGGAAATACTGATGTAGAGCCACACCCATCATCAGAGGCCCTTACTGTGCCACCCCCCACCCCCCCAGACCACGGTAAAGTAAAAAGAAAAAAGAAAATCAGGCCAGTTGCTTGCATTGGCTTGAGAAACCTGCCTTAATCATTTAATGAGTAAACCAGGACCATAAAATGATTTTCATGTGTATTAAAGTTTTGGGAGGGGTACCCTTCTTTTTATCCATGTCGCTGCACAAACCACAAATGGGGCTGAAACCCTCCAGGGCAGCATGGCCCTGGCCCCGGGCCCCGGGCCCCGGGCCCCAGCCCCGGGCCAGCCCCATGACTCCAGTCCCCCATCCTGACCATGATGGATGCCTACCACTGTAAAATGTCAGTGTCAAGTGACTGGAACAGACGCCACGACTGATGCGATTTCTCTCAGTCAGCTGCAAGCATATGCATGGGCGTTTCTCAATATGCCCACTCGACCGTATTTGTGCTCTCGCCTACCCGTTTTTCATCATCCACTTTTGAACACCCGTTCCAATACTCAAAACACAAGTCCACCAGTTGCATCCTTGCCAAATGAGAACAATCCCATGGTTCATTCCACCCCAAGTACTGAGAAACGCTCCATGTGTCCACATGACCACCATCTTGATTGGTTATCATAGATGGAGTTGGATGTTTGCATTTGGGGAGGGAAGACACCTTGCCTTCCTTATGTGTTAATTGAATCAAATTCCACCCATATTTGTTACGCACCAATTAAACCAACCTCTCCCTCCACTAAGATTACAGCTTTAATTAGACATGTATGATGGTAGGGGCTCCAAAAATACCTCTGAGAGACCTTCATGCAACCCATATGATCAGAAGTGGGTAGTTCAGGTTCAGAGAGTAAGTCCAGACCAAGATTCAGTTTCAACCAACCAGTTGAGTACTTTGTTCCTAGAACTCGTTATGCTCAACTGGTTGGTTGAAACAAAATCTTGGTCAGGACTTTTGCTCTCTGGACCTGGAGTATTCACTTCTGCATAAGATTAATCACCCCCACTGCTGACAGTGCTGGGGTACTGTAGTGAAACTACTGTACAGAGAGTGACATCATCCAGGCAGGACTGCGGGGGTCACATCATCTATCTTTGTGGTTGACTACAGGTATCATAGGTGTTCATTGACAGCAGAGTCTAATAAATATTAGTAGGAAACAACTTAATTCGAAGAAGATGAGGAAAAAACAGAATTTTCAAAAAAAAGAATTTTTTTTGCTTAAACCAATTAAATAACCTGGAATTGTAATACAGAATGAACTTTACACAAAAGTCAACTATAACACCGTAATGCACTAAATATACATAGCAACCAGACACACTAATTCAGCCCATTAGCTGCACTTAACATGCAATCCATCAAACTACTGGCTCCTGCATTCTTTCTTGAGCTGTGTCAGGGAATTTGCTACATCAGATCAGAAGATGGCATTTCTCAAACCACGGGAGTAGCTGTGCACCTGAAACCCAGCACTCTCCAAAGACTGCACAGCAGTGCCAAACACGACGATACCTGCTAATATCTGAGTATCAGAAGAAGAAACCTCCTTATTGTAACACAAACACATGAGAGATCCCCGAACAATTCCGAAAAAGCATTTCAAACAAAGGGCTTCAATGAAAATATGTTTAGTTTTCCTTAAGAATGTCCCAGAATTAAAATCCCAAAGATGGAAGATAAGATGGTGCGTCTGTAGAATGTGTGACTCTGCTCTCCTTCCACATGCCATGCGGAGGCCAATTCGGGATCCTGATTCCACGTCAGCATGCTTGTCCCAGCAGGAATAGCAGTGGCGTTCTCCTTCACTCTTCAAGTCGCATCTGTCTACATACCATAAAAGCAGGACCACCCCCCCACCCCCCCAAAAAAAAAAATACAGAAAGATGCTTTTTTTGAGCTCAAAAGCAGCTGTTCCCACTCTCACTACGAATTTATGGCTGATGTGTGATAATTCTGCAGTGTGTCCCCCATTAAATGACCCCAGCACAGGCCATTTATTCGCTTTTAAGAACGAATACTCGAGATGTGTCACCATTTTGGAATATTCATCATGATTTTTGTACAATGCACCCTACATTAATAACACTGTTATAACAACTATTGATTCATCATGGAAAACAGTTGGAATCAATGTCTCATGGTAATAATAAAAGTATTAATATTAGCTAACAGAAGATTCAAAATCCACTAATCAAAGGTAGATTTTGGGTGGAGGAGAGGATGGAGGCAGAGGGTGGTAAGTTTCACCCCAACCAAGAACTAACAGGAAAAGGTTCTAACAGAAATGCAAGAAACATTGAGATCTACAAACCTGGGGTCTGTATTACAAAGCCAGATTTTGTGCTTAGCCAGATAACTTGCCAGATTTAAGGTGCCTCAGTTTAACTTTGTTCGTTCAGGTGCAGCCCAGACTACCTTAAATCCAACATGTTCTTCGGCTAAACTCGAAATCTGGTTTCGTGATATAGGCCCCTTATAAGTCCCCACCAACCACGTCCATGGGCACATGCCTCAAACTAATTCATCACTCTCAAACTGGGCTGGCCAACCCTATCAAAAGCCAGCCAAGGTGATCAGCCTAATAAGAGTCAGCTGGGTTTCATTTTCTGTATCATCCGTACGCACGGGCTAGCAGTCGATGCAAGTCCACAGCCGACCAGTTGCCAGGCACCCATTCTGCACCTGCCCCCTGTCCCCTTCCACAGCCTCATTGTTTATCCATTGATTGATCTCCCACTTTATTCAAGTTCAAGTTGCAAGTTTCAAATTTTATCCTCTCATACACAAATAAACATACATGTGGTGAAATGCTTCTTCCATCTGCTCCCTGGACTGTGCTCAAAAAGGAAAGACCTAATACAAGCAAAGAAAGATTAAGATCACAATCCATCCATTTCCTGCAGCCACTTGTCCTTTTCAGGGTCATCGGGGCTCCAGAGTCTATACTGAGAGCTATGGGTGCAAGGGAGGGAACAACCCAGGGTGGGGTGCCAACCCAACGCAGGGCACACACCATTCACACCTACAAGCAATACAGCAACTCCAGTCAACCTCAGCTTGTTTTTGAACTGCGGGGGGGGGGGAACCAGAGCACCCAGAGGAAACCCCACAATGACATGGGGAGAAGATGCAAACTGCACATATATGGAGCCATGGCAGAGACTCAAACCCAGATCCTAGAGGTGCGAGGCAACCACTGCACCACCACACCAACCATTAAAATAACAATTAAAAATAACAGAAGAGTCAGAATATAAATCAATAATCTCAGTAATTACATGTAGCGGTGTGCATCAGAAAGACATTAAATGAGGAATGCCTGAAACAATGTAGTAAGAGTATTAGGCATGTAAAGTAAGAAGGTCTCCATAATGCAGTGATAAACAAACCAGTAAATAAAATCAACAATGACAACATACAGTAGAGATTGTGGCTTGCTAGGATTAATGCTGTGTGTCACTTTCTACAAAAGCGGTCACTCACATCCCATAAAAAAACCTATATAGGTAAAACATGCCAGATTTTTTTAGTGTGATGTTTTTTGAATGCCTACAGCCCTATCAAGAACTCTGGCATGGAGAGCGTTCTGCAGAGCTGTATCTCACAAAATAAACTCAGTGACCATCACTAGACAGTCAACTACAACAGTTGCCCCAAGGCACTTTACATGGGTGTATTGTGGTACTTTAACACCACTAAGACAGAATAATCCAGAAACAGGAAAAAGGAAAGACAAAGAAATGAAAGGAAAAAAAGAAAGCCAAAAGACAAGGAGGAGAAGGAGGAGAAGAACCAAAATCTCCCAAGTAAGGAGAAAAAAACCTCCGGGAGCCCAAAGTCAACTGGCTCCCCAACCCCCGAGGGCAATGTCACATCACTGAACACAGAAAAGAGTGGACTCTTAGACTCTTTAGACGCTCATCTAAAAGCAAGATGCAAACTGTAATTAACTGTAATTAAGGTCAAAGCCAAAATCCATCAATGAATCACATCCCCACGCCAGTTTGTGTAGGGTGGCAGACTGAAGGCTGCATCCACTGTGTTACGGTCCGCAAGTCACATCCACAGTGTCACAAGGTCACACGCTCTTTCCCTCTTTTTGGAGAAAGTCAGAATTGGCCAATGCACCACACAGAATAGCAAACATCTACCAAATCTGACAGTGTGAGAAATTGTAACGTCATTTCTCAGCTGAAACGTCTTCATGGAGAATGGATAAGGATTTATTACTTGTGTATCACCAGAGCTGGTACTGATGGTAACCTTGTGGCCATCAGGCTTCCTAGTACCAGTTACACCAGTTAACCCTCATCTGCTCCAGAAACAGAGTTCCACCAAGCAGCACTAGGCAGGGTACCTTCCAAAGCACCAGCAACTGCCCTGCCCACCTCTGCCAGCCAGTGACATAGGAGCTGACGGCGGCTCACTGTGGTCTCATACCTGACCACGGAGTCTATCAGGACCAATTAAAAGAGGTGTAAATCCAGATCGGGGTTTCGTTTCAACCATCCATTTGAGTACTCTGTGAGTGTGACTCTTTATACTGAACAGGTTGGTTGAAACACAACCTTGGTCTGGATTTCTACTTTCTCGACCTGAACTTTCCACCTATGCCAATCACATATATTCCCACCAGTCACTTCATGTTTTGGTCTGAGACAGTTCGATTGCAAATAATCCAGTTTTCTTATTCCTGTTAACTGGAGCAGAAGCATTACCGTTTATCAGCGCAAAAGAGCTTTACACATGACTGACCATCTGCATATCCGCATAAACTTATAACAAAAGCACAGAAGAACTTTGTTAGTATGACAAAGCCATCACCTTTATTATTGGAGCAGGTAATTTGCATACAATATTTTTTCAGCTCCACAAACATCAGAGATTTACATAAGATTAAAAGTTTTTACAGGTGACAACCATCTTCCGGAATTTACAAAACACGTCAACATAAGCTCTCTGAACCAACACACCATTAACCTCTGAAGACTGAAAAAGATTTTAGAATTTTAAAGTGGATGATAGAGAAATGCCCTCTTCTTAAATAGCTATTGAACACAAAACACATTGGAATGCAGAGGTGTCCTACACTGTAGGTTAATTTCCAGCTTGCTTAATGAATTAAATACAAGTGAGGTTTTCTACTTGAACAATTCATTGATGCCTATTTTGTAGCAACACACTTCTGTACTTAAACTTGCATCATGTGAGAAATTAAAATCTTAGCCTTAATTAAAAGCACGTTTTAAAATTCTCTCTATATAAACCATATATGAATTCTTGCAAAGGACTGCTGGAGTGCTGTAAGTTGTACATTGCTTTAAAAAGAATATAATGTTTCTGAAAGGAGTCTTTTATTTTGAGAAGACAACCAAAGGTAAGGTAAAGGATATTTCCTATAGGCCTATCTGCTCGTTAAATAAAAACATACTTGCATATAACTTTACCAAAAACCTTTTTTTCAACATCTGAAAATGAGCTGTGGTAAAGTCTTGGATGAAGAAGAGTAAAATGACTTTTTTTCTTTTTTTCGAATGTGAGATTCATGTCATCATTTACGCGAGCCTCTGAAATCCCAACCTATTCATTTCCACATGGCACCCCAGAAAAGCACAGGTCTGACCCATTTAATTTCCAGGGATGGCCTGACGAGCCAATTGTGTCAAACCTAATGGAAGGAATCTGGAAAATCAGATCGCCTCGCTTTCAGTCAGCCAGTGCCAGTTCGATGACTGGCCTGACACGCGAAAAAGCAATTCGTTTCAAACTGCTCCTCCAGATGCGAGAGCACCAAGCGGAGCTGGAAAGGACGGAGGGTGAAAATAATCCCTTAAAAAAAGCCGCAGTTTATGGTATTCAAGGTGGTGACATGGTAACAGTGCAGCAAAAGGAGATTAGCGGCATTGCTAAGCTCTATTTGGCAGCCACTCTAACCCATCCAGGTGCAGCTATGGCTTAACACCTGACAGAGAAACACAACATAAAGCGTGCAGCAAGCGTGATCTCACTTTATCCTAGGAAGTCCTCCACCCAAAGGGCTGACAGCACTGCAGTTAAACTCTCCCCTAGTTCTGCCACAATGTGGGCCGTTGGGCCAGAGTTAGAAACCGTGACACTTTCAGTTCTAGATACACTATATGGACAAATGTATTGAAACACCCTGGCCATTATACCCAAAGGAACTTTTATGACGTTCCATTCTAAATCCATAGGCATCAATATGGAGTTGGTCCCCCTTTGCAGCTATACCAAATGCCAATATTCTGAGAAGGCTTTCCACAAGATTTTAGAGTGTGTATGTGGGAATTTTTGCCCATTCATCCAGAAGAGCATTTGTGAGGTCAGGCACAGATGTTGGATGTGAAGGCCTGGCTCAGAATCTCCCTTCTAGCTCATTCCAAAGGTGTTTGATGGGTTAAGATCAGGGCTCTGACAAGAATAACAAAATACAAATACTAATTTTGTATTCTACCCTTAAACTGCATATTCTAGCACACCAATAAAAACACAATGTACCACGATATTAAAAGAAAAGAAAAACAACCGAGGCTATATAAATTTAGCGAAGTAAATAAACAGCACATAAATGTAAATTTGTTTGAAGCAATATGAAGAACACAGTCTACAAAATGGCACCATAGTGTTGGCTCACGAGTCTGTGAGTGAATTTCCTGAAAACGGCTGCCGAAGTCCATCTCCAAAGGCTTATGCTCTAAATGCGTACAATGGCGCCACCTTGTGATCACAGATGGATCTCACAGTCCGCTCACCTGTTGGCCTGAGATCATCTTCGTCTGCGCGATTCGGCTACTGGGTTTGCGCACGTCCGTTTAATGCCGCGCGTGGGCGTTTTCAACGCTAGTATTTTGCTTCAAAAACACATTTTGCGATTTAATTGGTATTTACCTTTTTGATTGCACAGTTATATATTTCAGTTAGTGGCATGATACTTTAGTTCATTATATTTATTATAATAGATTCATTTTGAATTATAACTTACTATGGTGCCGTTTTGGAGGGCCGACATCCTTCGATCCAAACATCGAATAACGAGATTCACATTTGGTATAACTGGCGAATTAACCTGCCGAATAAAATCCTTAATACTGATACCTTAACGGTGCTCTAATTATTCACCTAATCAAGTATAGTCCTCCTGAAGGCTAAACGACCCAGATAATGCAACTATATCAATTTGTACAATGCAACCCAGTGCTGAAATGTTTAAGGTGACCAATTCTTTTTTAAGCTGGAAAGTGGGCAAGTCATACAGGAAGCAGAAGCAGACAAGCTTTTTAAATGACATATATCATACACGATTGCATATAAAATATTATATTGTGTATACCTATAATATTAAAGCTATGGTAATGCATAGTCAGGTTATTATGTCAAGCATCTTGTACGTGCAAAATGTGTGTTTTATTTTTCAAAAACTGACACTTGAACGTAGCTAGTGATGACCTTATTTAATTACCACATATTTCAGGACAGGACAGAAAAGACCCCACCACAAGATATGTGCAGTTCATTGTATTAAAAGATGTATCTGACATTGCTTTGCATGCACGCCCTGTCTGAAAGCATTTCGCTTTAAAAGTGAGAGTGGATCGATTCGGACAACGCTAATGCATGGCGAAGGATACTCCGTTAATTTTATATCAGGAAGTAAACCCTAGATGTCTTGCATATTTCGGAAATTAGTGTTCTCCTTTTCCTCTTAAACTGCGGACAAGAAACGGATAAAGTACAAGCTGCCTGTAATTTTTATGCGTATTTTCATCAATATATCTATAGTGAATATTTTAAAAACAGTTTTTAATTGCCCTCATTAATACACTATGCAAATCAAGGCTTATCATTCTCTTATATAGAACTATATAAATCAGGCAAATAAAGTGACTTGAATCATCAGACTACAAAATGCACTATACAATTCTTAACAAAACGTGGTTAGAAACCTCTCTTTTAACTAATCAAGGCACAGTTTAAAAAAAAAAACAGTTCACAAACACAGAGACAAAAGTCACTCATTTGCTTTGCAGCTTAAAAGTTGTGCTTTGATATGCTGGTACAAAATGCAGGTTACTTTTTTGACAAATACTTTTTGTCCCAATAGACTGACGGTTAGTAAGCCATGGCCCAAAGCTCTAGTGTGATGATCATGCAGGTATCAGGACATATTGGAGCAGGTCGTTCTCTGTGTGGAAAATTCCAGGCTGTGAGCACCAACACAATCAGATCACTGCTGCTTTTGAAGTACAGGCTGTTTCAGGCACAGCTCACTGCCACACGACACTATTGGTCTTTGGTTGTCCATATGATAGCGAATAAGGTGCCCCACACTCGTAAAAATGTGATCCTTCGTTCGCACCTTTGAAAAGAAAAATATCACACGGATTACATCTTCAGGAATGGTGAATGGTTCCTCAAATAGAGCTCATTGACAGTGAAATATCATCTATGTATCTTGCTGATATATGCAGTCAGTTTATAAATACATAGAGACTTGTGCTCTAGATGGCACCGCAGATGAATACGACCTCCTTGGCTCACCATTCCTTCAGGGTCCACCAGTAGCAGATGCTTCGCTGTCGCCCCCTGCAGGCCACTCAGCACATACTGTCCAGGAGAGGAGCTGCTCTCACGGACCAGGAAATCCCCGCTGTCCGTCAGCAGTCTCTCCGCGTCACGCCTGCTCATCCGTCCGTGATACCAGGCCTCATGCTGAAGATGCTCCTGGATCTCCTGCAGGACACCCGGCGTGCTGCAATCCTCTTCCAGAGAGCTGTATGTTTGCTCAGTGCTCTCTGGAAGGACAGGCGCCAAGATTTGCTCCATATATGACATACGTACGAAAGGTGAACGCTTAGGTTACCTGACCTCATTTTTCATAAGGTTAACTTATCGATTTGAAATTAAGGAAGAAATACAATATCCTGGTAAGTGCTCTAATAATATTCCCCAGTCAGTCCTTTACGGAAGTATCCGTTTTTCTTTCTGGAAGCCACTGCCATGTCTGATGGCTTTCTTCACTCTTGGTGACTATATATCCTTTGTGTATCAAATATCAATGTCCAGTGAAGTTGCTGTGCACCCAATAACCTGAAGAGCCTTATTGCTTAAAAAAGATCAGAGGCACATGAATGAAAAATTGATTAGACTTCATTTTTAATCCATCTTTTAAAAAAGGATGTTACACTAAAAGTGCACATCTCATGTTCTCTGCCTTTAATAGGCGCCTAATTTATTAGATTAACTTCTGAAACAGTGGCTGTCCTGTTAGGAAAACAGTCGGCGTAGTCAGTGCTTATGGAATAATTTAATTATGTGGGCAGGACGCTCTGGGGCACCAGTCTGGTCTAAAAGCAACACGTGGAGACAGAAGTGGCAGCCCGCAGAGCACTTTGTTTTTGCCTCCCTACCCGCTCAGCGACGACAATGACGTGCCAGCCTGGCTCTCGCTCCCTCACCTGCAGAGGGAGGTGGATGTCTTTCGGTCAGAGCGCAGTTCTCGTACGTGCCGGGGAGCTGCGGGCAGCCAATCTGGAAGACAGCAAGTATAAGTAGCGGCAGTGAGTCGTCCAAGGAAGCTGTGGGCTGTGCATTATGGGACAGATTATGTGTGGATTAACGGAGGTAGGGGCTCACCCATCGGAGCGTCTCCTCCACCCCCTGACCTCCACCGAGGGACGCCTGGAGTATTTCCGCTTTTACCCGCATGTCTAAGAGGCCACCGGGAGGCGGCTGCTTGCCGGGAATCTCGTTGTAATACTCGTGCATCTCGCTGCCCTCCTGAAGCCAGCTGTTGCTGTCAGCTTCCAGCGTCCTGCCCGGAACACGGCCAAAGGAACTCTTTCTCGGGTCTACAAACTGGATGAGCTGAACACACTGTAGACAAACTTCCAGTTACTGCCATTCGTATGACGATGGAGTAATTGGAAAGCTTGCTGCAAAATGCCTCCATGAGGAGCCTGAAAAGGCTCAGGGTGTGGCATCACTAGGCTGAGGGGCCACTGCGGTGAACTGGGAAAGAGCAGCAGAAATTTCTACAGTACAATATAAGTGAAAATGACAACAACACAGGTGAATAACTTGACATGCACTTTAAGGCTCCATACAATTCTTCTTCAATGAGGAACGGAGTTTGAGATGAGTTAACTTCAAAGATATGCACTCGAAACCTGAGACACGCTGGAAAGATCAGTTAATGACTCAAAGATCCGTCTCTTCCTCCTAATTCACCACATCAGTCGGCAAGTGGTTGGCTTGGTCGTCGGGTCATGGCCTACACAGATTTTTTAATGTGGGCCAGATGTGCATCTATCCTGGACGGGAATTATGCCCATTCCCCTTGTCACGGCAGCCGTTTATATTCAAGAGGTTGTACTGTACAATGTTCCCTCCTTATCTGCAGTTTCAGTTACCTGTGGTCAACTGCCTTCTGAAAATATTAAATGGAAAATTTCAGAAATTATTCATAAATTTCAAATCGCGTGCCATTCTAAGTAGCGTGAGAAATCTTACGACATCCTGCCGGGGATGAGAATTGTCCTTTTGTCCAACGTACCCATACACTAAAAAAAGACCACACTCACAGAACTTTTATTACACTATATTGTTATAATTGATCCATTTTATTATTAGTTGTTGTTGTTAATCTCCTATTGTGCCTAATTTATAAATTGAACTTTCTCATAGGTATGTGTAGGAAAAAGCATAATAATAATAGATACTTGATTAATTCCCATGGGGAAATTGTCTTTATGCCTCCGTCAGCTTGCACTTTGTCCGCAAAGGGTAGCTACCTGTAGTGGCGCCCAGGGCACTGGGGGTTAAGGGCCTTGCTCAATGACCCACCGATGTGCTGAGGCTGGGTTTGAACCGGCGACCTTGTGATTACAGGCCCACTGGGCCACACACTGCCCCATAATGTTTACGGGTTTCTGGCTTCTGCTGGGGGGTTTTGAAACATATGCCCTGCATATAAGGGGGTCTATTCACCGAACGCTGACCCTTCCGTGATGTTAGGGCAGTTAGATCAGTTCATTCTTTATTCTAGACAGGTTCACCCAGTTTTGCTGCAAGATGTGCAGGACTGATAAGGATGGCTTTTGGAACGGTTTTCATTTTGGGGAGGGGGGGGGGGGTGGACAGGTAAAAATTCAAAAAAAAT
>JABFEA020000010.1:7734724-7752641 GCA_019775915.2 Cyphomyrus plagiostoma | reverse complement strand
CCCCCCCCCCCCCCGGGTCGGCCCCCTCCCGCCTGTGTCGGGGTCAACCCTGGCCGCCGCCTGGGGGGGGCGGGCTGTGAAAACAAAGTGGAGGGCCTTGAAAATGAGGGTCCAGGTGATGGGGGGCGGAGATGGGGGGCCTTGATGCTGATGCGGCTAAGAAGGAGATAGGAGTGACAGCAGGGATGAGCAAATACTTTGGTGAAAGAAGGGGTCTTAGGTACAGGAGGACAGGAAGTACACAGGCAACATCTCCAGTGAGAAAAAAGCCCCTGTCCATGTATGCAACACACCACCTCCAGATCATGGGCTCTGATCAATGTGGTATGCTGATACCACATTGATCACTAGTACTCATTATTCAGAGGTGGGTAGTTCAAGTCCAGAAAGTCTGGTCTTTAATATCCTACATATGATAGCATATTACAGCAAATTAGGGTAATAAATGGATGCTGGAAGATCAAGTTCTATTTAGTTTGTATAAATAATCAAAATTACCTAAGAAACAGTGGCAGAATTAAGAAAGATTAAGAGAAAACTATGTTGCTGGCCTGATTAATTAAATTACGGTGTCTCCAAGAGCCCGGCAGGGACAGACCCACTTCAACAAGAGCAAGTAAACACGTCCCAAAACGCCATAAAACTTTTCTTCTGTTAGAGAACAAATTACAAATTGTGAACCACCATTCATCTTAAACTTTTATGAAACACTATTAGCAGGAAATTTAATTTTCCAATAAATAATTCTTTGGGCTCAATGATGGTACAAACAGATGTTCCATTCTTTACTTTCCTTCCAAAATCCCTTGCAAATATCGACACTTTGAAGTTATTCCCAAGATAATAAAACATCTTCATTTGGGACTAAGGATTCTTTGAGCTTGCCGGATTCAAATGCACAGCAGTGGCAGCCAGTAACATTTTGCAGAAACACGAGGATGTCAGAGGGTGGTGTAAGTAACGACTCGATGGGCACACAGCCAGAAAATGTGGCATTAATCAGTAAATGTGGATCTGTCTTATTTTGAGTGTCTTTGGTTCCTGGAAAATCTTTCACCATAATGACCCCCTGGCATCATTTGGTAAAGAGCATGCAGCTGGTTTTGCTGTGTAATCTTGAGTTTACTAGTACTCATTATTCAGAGGTGGGTAGTTCAAGTCCAGAAAGTGAAAATCCAGACCAAAATTTTGTTTCAACCAAGCAGTAAAGTAGGAGTCACAGTCACGAGTACTCAATTGGTTGGTTGAAAGAAAATCTTGGTCTGGATTTTACTTTCTGAACATGAACTTTCCACCTCTGGTATTATTATTACTGATATTTTTATAATAAGATGAGACAATGGTTGGGAGTGAAACCTAGTTTCACTACAAGCACAGATTTATCTCCCCGCTCAGGACGCTCACCGTGTGACTTGTGTTCTTGTCTCGAAGTCCAAAAGCCTCATGGACTGGATCACCTCCAAGCAGCCCATATACTGCAGATGGAGCAAGTGAAGACAAAACAAAAGATCAGAATTTGAGCAATGGGGCTTACTTCCGTCGTGGGGGGGGGGTGGATCTGTGTAACCTGACCCTGCCTCCCCAGCAGGAAGCTACAAGAAGTTCAGGTCCACACTGAGCCAAAAAACACACACGAGAGGGCAGAGTGTGGATCTGGTTTTGCTATATTGCACGTGCAAACAGGTCTTAATGTGGATCGCTCAGGTTTCGGGTCACACTTTGGAGTGTCTTTGAAGGAAGAACACAGAAGCAGGATGAGTCCTCTGCCTGGAAGGAGTTAAGCACACCCACTCCAGCAGCCCCACTGAATTCTGAAACGCGGTCTTACTATTCCAACCTTGATAGGACAGAGCCTTCACAAGAGTAGGTGAGTCATCGTGGGAGCTCTCGCCAGGATGAATAAGTCCACTGCCATTTCCCCAGTCAGGATACGGAAGGCTACAAAGCGCAGTGTAAAAATCAATACTGTGCTTGTGTGTGTGGTTGCACACCCGTCTGGATGTGTACATATCCGGGTGCTTGATGGCCAGAACCAAATTAATGACTACCTCATATCATCTACCAAAATACCAACTGAGCAAAAGTACACAATGAGATAGTCAGTTTTAGCAATTAGTTAAGGAATTCGGACTTCAAATAGCAAGTTAAAAGAAGGGGCATCAAAGCTCACTTCTGTCCGTTCATTCTATGTGTCCCTGGGCTTTAAGGATTTTCAGACAAATTCACGCAAACTGGTGCAAGTCGAGTACAAACAGCCAGTGTAGCGCGAGCTGCCTGTCAGAGCTACTGGGCACGTGAACATGAGTCATTCAGTAAGGCAAGACTCCAGAGAGGGACCCAGCACCTCTGCACCTGTTTTTCTGTTTTCGAGGCTGTGGGAAGAACAGCACGTGGGGAGATCACGCACTGATCAGCACGGAGCCGTTAGATCATTTCCGGCTAACACCCCCCACGCACCCCGCCTATAATGTCCTTAAGTCAGTAATACGACTACTGCCGAGAGCACAATTTGGGCCGGGTGCCTTTCTGCAGCTCGAGGACCATGTGGCCGTGGGCACTCGTTAAGTCATGCCTGCCCCCCTCCCCCCGCCCCCCCTGCTGTGGGGCCACGTCTCTGTGGCCTGAGACTCAACCATGCGGCAAGCCCGCGGAAGCTGGCGGCCGCCCGCCTCACTGAGGACATGTCACCCGGCTCAGAACATTTCTGATCCAGCAGATCCAAACTGGAATATTAAGAGGAGATGAGTCATTTCTGTTAGCACAGGAAGTAGTGGCTGAGCGTGTGGGTGGGATGGGATGGGGGGGGGTGTGCGTGTGGGGGTGTAACACTTCCACAGCTACTCTCTCTTCCTGCCTCGCATCTTGGTCTCCCCCCCCTTAAAGGGACACTGCGATGTAGGCTCACATCGCGCGGGCTCGATTCCTCCAGTGACACGCGCCCGGCGCCGTGGTAACGGCAGGAAGGGGTGACAACGGCTTCAGACTACAACCTGAAGACTGATGTTCAAAATCCTAGGAGGCTGTCCCACCGTGTATGTCATATAGCTGCGTTATGCTTATGCTATTTAACGTGAGTTGCTGTTGTTAAATAGTAAAATTATAGGTATCCTGGTGCAACTAATAAGATCTTCGCTAAGGAGGGTGTATGAGTAAAACTCGATTATTCTAAACAAATACAGCAAAGCTTATGTGAGACTAATTATACAGCAAAATTCCCTGGCAGAGGGTGGAGCCAGTGAACCAGAGAAACGACCAATCAGTTGCTTGGTGATGTTTCCCTACCCAGACACAACATCAATCAATGTTCAGTATTCAACAGCATCACCTTCGATGTGGCATGGTGCGTAACATTGTGTCATAAAAATACATTTTTCTAACATCAGTATAGTGTAGGAGAATTAAGCAGAACATTGCATACAGACAAGTGGTTTTGTTATGATGGATCACTGCCGTAAGCTGGCTGTGAAGAATGGGGGTGAAAGAAGACCTTGTATTCTCCAGGCCATTGGAGGCCAGGCACCATGAGCATCGCCATGGAGAGGAGCTGCGGGAGAAGGTTCACACCACACAGTGCTGAGAAATTGCTGGATTATCCAGATTTTGTTGGAGGGTTTATTGAGAAAATCAAGAAATCCGCTAGAAATCCACCCACCTCCACAACATTAATTTCTCATTAGAAAGTTGTCTAGATGTTTTCACACATAAAGGTTCTGTCTATATTAATGCTAAGATGTGCCCAGCTTACACCATTCAATCTGTGATCCAGATGATGATCCAGAATCAGCTGATATCAGGAGGTTACACCTGAGGCCAGTTCATAAACAAAACACACCCTTATAAACCCAGACAAATCTGGACACCAGTCTGGTTAGAGCTATGCACTCGCAGTGGTACCTTGATGTTGTACGACGTCCCTGACATCAGGACGTCTGGGCTGGGACACTCCGTCAGCGCTGTAGTCCTGGCAGCAGACAGCAGCCCCTCGGAGCAGGAGGGAGCCCTGTCATCGTCGGGGTGTGGCGTCAGCTGGGAGGAGGCTGGCAGGTACCCGGCCAGGCGGACATGGGGTTTGGTGGGGCTGCAATCCGCGCCCAGCTTTCCACGGGGGGTCTGCTTGGAGGACAGGGCCAGTCCCCTGAGGCCAAGCAAGCCTGCTGGGTTGGACAGCTTGATGGCAGCCATCTTGGGGATCAGAGTGCAAAGAGTGGTGGGATCCTCGTCCGGGGATGAGGCTGAGTGGTGGAAGGGGGGTGGCAGGGGGGCCAAGCAGGGCAGTGGAGCGCGGTCAGCGCAAGGGGCCGATTTACCACCGGGTGCGCTGTCCTCCAGGGACGTAACCGAGTCGTTGCGGAAGCGGCTGTACTTGCTCCGGTGCAGCATGTCTGCCTGTCCGAAGAATCCTACATGCAGCGCGTTTCCCCTGAGCCTGGGCTGGTTACGTTCTCTCATAGCCAGAGACTGTGTGAAACTGACGAAGCCAGACGCACAGGCTGACTGGCAGGACATCGGCGGATGGGAGGAAGAGTAGGAGACACGGGACAGAATAGCACCAAAAATGTTATAATATACAATCGCACACATATGCTTATTCTCATAAATACACTGTACATTTTTATAATATATTCATAAGTAAAAGATTTCCTTTATCTAACTATTCATACATGCTCTATACAAACAGCACTTCCCTGGCTTACTACTGTAATTCATCTTGTGACTTATGGAGTATAAACTTATAGACTCTGAAGTAATAATTAGGTAGGACACATTAGGTGACGGCAATAATAAAATAAAAACGAAATAAAACAGTAGAAGTGTTACGTATAAGTATGTATACGATCTGCACGCGTGCCGCCGATGGTACGTAGGTACTTAGTTGTTGCGCTAGTTCAGTCCGCACGAGGCGGGCACGCGCCGCTCCGGCTTACCCGCGCGGTAATGTGTCAGCACCCGATTTTTATTCCTTTCTGCTGTGCTGCCTTGCTCCTTTATTTCCTCTTCATCCAGATCATGGCATACGTTGCGGTTTTGAAATAAAGTGCCACACACACACAATTTCTTTCATGCATATAGATAAGCCAAGACTCACCCTCGGTCATCCTCCCGGGTCCTGCAGATTGCTCCCCCTCCGCTACGTAGAGTCCTGGACTCGGTGCTCGCAAGTGGAAGCGCAGGATGCTACGATTTTCATGAATGAACTTTTCCTTTTTTTATGAATGAGTTCCTCTCTCACTGCGCATGCTGATAAATGTGTGAATGAAGCAGACGATGCCTGTAATTGACTGACAGTGCTTGAGGGTGTTTTTTCCTCTCTTATGCTACCGTCCAATCGCAAAAAGGCAGGGTGACTCATGCACCATAAATACACCAAAGCAGAAACCATTTGAATGTCCTCTTTTATCATTATCTGGTTTTGATGTGCCGTATGTAACCATCGCATGCGAAAGCTGTCGCAACGTTCAAACAAAAAGATAGATTTTGCAGAGGGGAAAGACGTTCAGTGATGTGCTTTCGGAAAGATAGGTGGGGGAAAGGAATGGGGAAATTGCAAATCTATGTTGCCGTGGACACCGCGACATATGGTGTTTTCCCAAGGGAACGGTATGCTTCTTTCTTACAATTCAGTTTTTTGTCTGTTTGAATCTGTCGGTCCCATTCAAATGAACCGGGAGCCTCTCGTGCCAGCCCCAAGAAAATACTTTAGTGGATAATTGAAGCTATATGCTCCACATAATTTCACTCCCCCACCGTAAATTCATATGCTAAAGGGGAACTGCATACTGACCAGCAGAAATGTTTTAAGTAAAAGATAGCTAGAACTTAAATGTTTAAAATGAAAACACGATCAAGAAGAAAATAATCTAGTCGTGCAACTGTATTGATGAAAAACACCCTGCTATTTATGTGGGTCGTTATACTTTTGAACTTGCAATCTATTTCAAAATATCACAGGCCTACTTAAAAACGTAGGCTACGTAATGACATACATATTAATTAAAATATCCGAAATCCAATTGTATTTAAGAAGCAGGTTTACAATAGGCGGCATCTTTTTTAATTCGAAATGATGGTTGCGTAGCCACTTGGAGATCAGAAATGTGCGTTAATTGCTCCTATTTTGTGTCTGCGGTGTATTTTGCAGTTTTACCTGAAGCCATACATATGCAAGTGTCCCGTCTAAGTCTAGCAAAGCCCCTGTATCCAAATGTGGCAAACAAGAGTCTTATGACCACAGGAAAGCATATGACTCATGAAGATGAAACAATTAGGGTATCCAGGGCAAACGTGGATATTCAAACTGCTGCATTGATGGAACCTGATGGGAAGTGATGATAGTGCGGGAATTTGCATTCATACTGCACGAGCAGTTATCTGTGCTTTTTACACCACAAACCCCGTCAATGTTACACATTGAAGTGATACTAAGTCACCTTACTGCGTTTTCTTTTGACGATTTAAGCTGAGAGCCAAATTCATTTAAACACACGTTTTGTTAACGTTTACATGCAACTGGCTCAGCAAAAGCTCCGTACCACTGGAACACCGAGGCCCTCTGGTGGCTGTAGCGGGCAACCACAAGTACAGACACGCTGTGCATACCTGCAAAAGCCAGGCGTGTCATTTTATTCATACGGTATGTTGATGACTTCCTCTACGGTGTCCATAAAACAAAAGTTGTCCTGCCGGGCCTCAAAGCGGCTTATATTTTCAGGCTTCTCCAGCAACAGTCCACGATAATTAACTGCGCTAATTTCTATTCTAAACCTTTCTCCCCAATCCGGGGGTTTTGGATTTAATTTAGCAACAACTTTGTAGAGGATATAATAAGATTGATCTTTAAGCCACACCGATACGTTGCACTGTGACTCCTCCGCAACTTTCAAAATAGAGAACAAGGTTCAGAATATCCATGTCCTTTGACGTGCAGATTTATAACATTTAGCCGTTGCATACATTTTCTCCAGTTTAATTTGAAGACATGAAAGGTTACGTAAAATGTTTTAATCATATTAACATTTAGTCATGTAGTCACACTTAGACAGGTATGAGAAGCACCCAGATTTGCCAGTGCTGGACAGACTCAAAGAGCCATCCCCAAAAAAGTACTACAAAGAGGACTGATACACCAAACGGGATCTTCATACAACCAAACCTTTAACATTAGATACAAGAATTTTACTAGTATGTACAAAGTGCAAATGATGCGTTTGCTATTATTAATCCACACAAACTGCATAGACAAAAAAACAATAAGAGCTGACTTGAAGCTTTATATCTACAGTACAGCACATCAAAAAAAAAAAAAAAAAAGACCTTCATTTCTCATTCACAGATGTACAGCAAATCTCTTCCTGTCATGGCACTGCTCAGGAAACCAAGCTCTGATTCCTCGTGGTCACCTCCGTCACACATGCCATCTGTAACCAGGTACTACACAGTAATGGTGCTTGCCGCAAATTGGATTTTAAGAAAATTATTTAAAAATGTAAAAAGCTATTAGATCTGTCATTAAACAGTTTATATAATTGGATAAATCCACTCAATCAATAATCCGGCTGCTTATACAGCAGAGGGTCATGGCGAAACGACGCCTAGCAGTTTACCGCCCCCAGATCCTTAGCTGGAAACTACAAGCAAAGATCACAGGGCTTCTAGGTTGAGTTCAGCACTCAAACCACATAAACCAACATTAATCAAAGTTAATACCATCATACATAATACTTACGGTCGTTGTATAACATTGACACAGCTGAAGGAATTAGGATTTTAAAAGGGGCAGGTGGGGGGGGTCAGTCACTAAAAGAACAAAGCAGGTAAGAGTAACACTAAACTGAAGAAACCAAAATGAGGGAGGGGGGCCTGGGTAGAGGAGCCCCCCCCGGATTAATGTTGGCCAAAGAGAAATGTGACAGATGTGAGCACACGTGGCCTGTCAGCGCCCATCACAGTCCCTTCCTGGCAGTCAGACATAAGCGCACTGAGTGAGGTCTGGAGTCTCTCAGATTCAAAAGGTCTTTTAGGTTTCACCCAACAGTTTGAACTACCCAGAAAAAGGAAATCTACACTGTAATTAGACCTGGTATTCATGGAAAATTTACAGAGATGTACTGTAGGACTCCACGATTACCAAGTACCAAGATTATATAAACACACACACACACACACACACACACACACACACATTAATTAACCTAATCACAAACACTGCAACAGACAACACCCCTCCCGTAAGATTAATCTAAGCAAAACAAACATTATAGATTAAAAGGATATTCACGTCACATATACACATTCAGAAGAAATAAGAAAAAAATAAGATTTGTTCTGTAATTTCAGCTTTTTAAATCTTGGAGCACCAAAAAACTGGTATGAAGACCTTTCCAGATTTATGAGGATTAATTTCCAAAGCTTTGAAAAGTACCTCTACTTAGCAACCGTAAAACAGAAAACCCTGGATAAACAAATCTGCACTGCTTGAGCACGACCCATTCTAACATGATTCCGGGCATGAAAAAGGCAGCGTTCACTATCTAACCCGATGGGAGGACTGCAGTTTTACCTGCAATTGAGAGTAGAGAATGTATGATGTTACAAGCTACAGTAAAAACCTAAACAGGAATCTTTTGTTCATATTCATATGGAACTATTCTAAGCATACTTTTGTAATGTCCCAGCTCTGGGTTCCGTTTAAGAAATTAAAGGGAAAATAGGTGGAGTTATTTGAAATCGTCTGCATTGTTTTTACAGAAGATGGTCCTCAATGGAATGGCATTCTGGAAATAACTTAAGACGGAAATGTTAAGTATAACGGAAAGTTTGGTGTATAGGGGCGCCGGGGTCCGTTCTGCAAGTGAGCTGGACAGGGTGCGATTCCTGAGTTTCCAGTCGTCCTCTGGCAGCACATACACTGCTCCACTTGCGCTTTGTGGAAGCCAGTTGCTGGTTGCTTGCTGGGATAGTTGGAAGGAGCTCAGGGCAGACAGGCCAATTAACATGCGATGCCTTTAGGCTCTGCTGCTGGGTCTTTGTGGTCCAATCCTGGCTCAGGCAGCTCGTCGACCTCACTGTGCCCAGCCCCTTCTTCTTCTTCCTCCTCATCGTCTAAGTTATCCCTGCTCTTACCCAGCTGCAGGTTTTCCAAGGTCTCAGAGACCCAGGATTCAATCCGGCTACTAAGGGGTGGGACTTCTACAGAGATGGGTTCGGGAACATAGTCCTCTTCTTCGTCTTCATCATCCTCTTCCTCCTCACCTTCCTCTAGCATGCCGGGTACCAGCGTGCTGGTGGTGCTGGTGATGGAGGAGTTGAGCAGGTCTCTGCAGCTACCGTCCAGTGAACCAGTCTCCGTGCTCTGCTGGGATGCCCATTCCAGCCTGTCGTCCGCCTTAGCCTCCTCCCGGTCTAGACAGGCCCCAGCTTTCCCCAGGGCCTGTGCGCCCCCTGGAGGAGCAGGCGGCATATGGGCCACATGAGGAATGCTCTTCTGCAGCACAGCTCTCGCCTCGCCCCCAACGGAAGTCACTCTACTGCTCGGCTCCCTGTCGCTCTCTGCTGCCTCTAGGCCATCCGAGTACTCTACCATGTTCCTCCAGTTGGTTTCTGAAAAGTAAAGTGGGGGGAAGGACAAGGTAGAAAGACAGTTTAATGAACATGCAATGAGAAATAGCCCAAAAGGGAAGATATCTGGATTCCTGCCAGAAGTATAAAATAAAGGTCTCACCATATTCCTTCTCGTTGACCTCAGATATGGGCTCCGAGATTACGCTGCAGAAGGAGATGGCGCTGGCAGCTGAAGGGTTTCTGGAGTGCCCCATGTGGTGAGGAACCTTCTTGACGTTCTTCAGGGCTTCCTCAGCCTGTTCCTGCTCCAGCGCGGACACCATATCTTTGTAGGCCTTTCTGGCTTCTTCCGTTAGAGACACCAGCTTGTTAAAGAGTTCCTGAATGGAGACAATGGTGTGTGAAAACCAGAGGTTCGCAGGAATAAGCACACAAGCTTGCCTAATGGCAGCTGGTCCCACTTACCTCTGCTCCGGAGTAGTTGAAGATTCCCACCACACTGACTGGCACCAGCTTGTTGACGCAGCGGCCGAGTGCCTTACGGCCCAAAGCGAACACAAAGGGGATTTCCTGTTCTCGGGCCATGGCGATGACATTATAAAGGGCTTCATCCAGACCCCCTAATCAAGCACATCAAGAATGTCACTGTTCATGTGTCCACATGCCTTTTAGAATGACCCAAAATACTGGAGTGGACAGCCTAAAGTCACAGAAATTAACCATAAGTAAAAATTAAACACCAAAGAATGACATGGCATGGACAACACAATAAAAGGGGGAGTAGGAATGGTGTGGAGGAGGCAACCACAGTGATGGACATCACCTCCTCCTGGTAGGAGGCAGAGCCTCACCTTTGGACTGAATCTTCTCGCAGTTGGGAGAGATGATCACACACTTGATTTTCAGGAGCTTCATGTGCTTAGTCACCTCACGCAAGCCCATGACCAGCCGACGCTTGGCTTTAGCCTTCCCGGGGTCCCGCTGGTAGACGCGCTCCTGGAAGCGCACCAACTCTTGTAGCAGCAAGGTGGCGCTCTCATCGATCTCCTTGTTCAGCACCTGGTTACAGTACCTGTGGCAGGAACATGGAGAGGTCGACGGGCCGCATTAAGTGATGTCATCAAGGCTCACTCCATCCCACTAAACACTGCAGTTTGATAAGACCCTGGAATCCCACAGCGATGCAAACGCAGAGACGTGGGCTCAGATGCAGAATGTGTGCGACGCGGGAGGCTGGGACAATGTGCTCACTGCTGCAGACTTTTCACACAACAAAGGCCTATCTGTAAAGGGTGGCATACATTGTACTTTGTACAGAAGATGCAGGCCTGGCACCATACAATGTACAATCCGTTATTGTATAGTCGCTCTTTAAAAGGCCGCATTTACATTCCCAGAGGACACTTTCCATTTCTGGGATGGACTGTTAGCCCCAATATGCTGGGTGGGTTAAGAATTCAGGCAACTAACCCATTCCTGTGACATTTCAGCTGCATGTAGGAAATCTTTGTTTGGATACAATGCTTCACCAGCAAATTACTGCAAAGACACTGGCCTGTACAAAAATAATTCTAATCAATCTAGGTCAGGGGTGCCCAACCTTTTTTAACTCAAGACTACTTTTCAAGTGGTCATTGTGCAGAGATCTACTCTGTTACTCTATTATTACTCTAGCTATTGCCTTTCTACATAGTTAACATCCACAGCGAAAATCCAGATAATTCTCCAAATTGAAAAAGGGTAAATAAATGTATTTCTCTACCCTAGTGGGAGCACTGGCACTGGGAAGATGCAGCTGGGTAACAATAGACTGCTGTACTGCTGACTGACTTTTCAGTTCTTGCACAATTCGACTGGGTATGGCTGTTTTAGCAGGGAACTCGGTCTCGTAGCCTTTGTGCATCGTTTTGAAATGCTGCTCCAAATCTCCCTTCTTCTGTAAAGCCATACTCACACTGAATATAAGACATATGGACTTCGGATACCAGTAAACAAAAAATAATCCTCTTCCCACTCTGAATGAAAATTATACTTTTGATCTTTTGGCTTCTACATGTTTGCATGCTAAATGTTTACAGTACACGATGAGTTGCACACTGAAAACTGGGCACACGTGCAAGTGCACGGACACTTGCGATGCACTTCACGATCAATTGAGAATTACCACGTGATCGACTCTTTGGGCACCCCTGGTCTAGGTGTACCCATAATGCAATTCCGTCATAACCAAGAGCAGTCAGCAAAACTGCCACGTAACTGTGTGTTACTGTGTGTGAGAGTATGTGTGAGAGAGCTGCATAATGGATTGAGATTACTGTGCCTCTAAATGGATAAGATTACTGAAAACCGACGGATGCAGGAAAAATGGATGGGATCTAATTTCATCCACCTGTAATTTAGAAATGAAAGTCTGTGCTACAGAGGCGCCGGCAAGAAGCGCACTTACTCTCTGAATCTGCGGCTGTGGATTTTGGTGATGGCAGAGGTGGCCATGGGGCTCCCGATCCCGGAGCTGGCGGGAGAGCCCTGGGAGACGGGTGTGATGCTGTACGGGGAGTTCTGACTGGCCGGCGACAGCGAGATGTCACTGGGCACGCTCAGACCATTCTCTGCATAGCATTATAAAAATACAAGAGACAAGACTTCCTTGTTATTGTTATATATTTGAGCTTTGTTTTTAGATGCATGCCAGTTCCCCGTAACTTTTTACCGCCTGCTGCATTTGAATCCTTAAACTGAAATTAAATTGTTTTCTGCAGAGCAGACTGTATACTCATGTCATTCTTTAAGACCCCCCAGTGCCTACCGTCTTGGGACACTGCTTCTCGGGAGGGGTCGTCTGTAAAAATCAGCTCGTCGTCCACTCGCTCGTCCGCTCTCAATGCAGTGGGATCCAGGGAATACTTGCCTTTCTTCACCTCCCTCTCTTTCAGAATGATCTAAGCACAGGACGAGCAGAGTGGCGGGTGTCTCATGGACGTCAGGCAGCACAGGCGTAATGCAGCAGACCAGAGCAAAGGCGGAAACCACAGAAAGCTCCACCTTCGCGGAGAGCTCACCTTTTTCAGAGCTGTCGGTCTCTTCACCTTCAGCACCTCCCTTTCCTTGCCCCTCTTCACCCTTGGAGCAGTGGAGTCCAGGCTGTTGTGGGGTCCGAGGTGCAACTGGTTCTTCTGTCCCGATCCCATCCTTCCTGACTCCTTGGTATGATACAGAGCTGTTGTGCCAACTAGCATAAGAGACAGAGCAGAGTGAGGGGTGTGGTCACAGACTTCAATTTAAGGGTCTGTATGTCAGCTCCCTTTTAAAGCTTTAGATGTTCATTCCTGGCTTGCTTGGCCTCACTCAATTTTGTGAATTCCACATGGAACTGCTGAGCACCTGTGTAGGAGAGGGGCTTGGTGTTGGTCAGCTGCCGCGCTTTCATAGCCTGCTGCTGCCGCTCCAGGGCCGCCAGCATGTCTCCCAGGTCCAGCTGCACCGGGGTCTTGCTCTTCTTCCCTGCTGCCTTGGTCAGTGCGTCCTGCAGGACACAGGGGTGACATGCAGCTGAACCACAGAACTCCGCACACAGACACAAACGCAGGGATATCGTGCTGCCACTCGCAGGTCTGCTACATTTTTAGTACAGGGTCTTTCTAAATACAAAGAGCATAAAGATTGTACTTGTGGTCTTGGCATGACCGGTCTTGCTAACTTGCCTCCCAAAAAGGAACCTGAGATGCAACCAATCATGGTCCTGTCTGACGAGGATGCAACGGATGCGTCCTTGATATTTGGGGCAGGACAAGAATAACATCTGGGGATTTTTACCATCCTCCATAATTATTTCATGAATATTGGAACTGGTCTTCAGCGATGGAAGATGACATGAAACTGGTACACTGGTACACGAGTGCGGGTTAGTATACATGTTGAGAAACACCCATGTTGAGCGGTCAAATGGTTCGGGGGTTAGTTGGGCTAACCTGCAGCTTCTTCTGTTCCATGCTGATCTCGGAGTACTCCTGGGCCGTGGCCAGAGCAGCCGCCAGGGCCTTCTTCCTCTGGCTCTTGGCCCTCTTGGGGACAGACGTGGTGATGGGGATCGGCGTTTGTACGATGTTGATGGGCGAGTTCTCCGGCAGGTTCTCCAGCTGAGGGAACAAAGAGGCACGTGTCAGGCAGGCATCAGAGCTCAGAGAGGAGGTGCCTGGCTGCTACCCCTGCAGGCCCTTTGTTTCTCAACATAGGAATCTTCAGTCACGCACCAGGCTTTTTGGGATCTTGGCCTGGACTTGTTCCAGTTTATTTCGTGACACAGCTCCTCCACTTCCACTGGAAACAAGCTCAGGAAACTCCTCTTCATCCTACGAAGGGATTCCATCATATCTCACATTAATTACTAACATTAATATTAATATCATTACACCTGTACATATATCTGTGTCTCTCGGAGAACAAGATTGGTTGGGGAAAAAAATAATCTCCCCATGGACATTAATAATGTACCACTTTTCTTTTCATTTTCTTTGTCTCATTCCTCAGATTTCCAATTTAAAGGCCATTTCACACCAAGTATGATTTTTGTTCCCCACATGTAAAAACCAAAAGACATAATTCTGAAACTAGCTTTCAAATTAAGTCTGACCAATTTGCACTGTCATGTTCCATATTTGCCCCATTTCTGCAGTTATTGGATGCATTAAAAAACAAGAGCAATAGTACTGCAATTTTTACACTCGTGTTCTTTTGAATAGGAAGAAAACCCTTCTTTTGGTTTACAACACTAGCCTGTAATGGTGGACGATACCACACATTTTCTTTTCGGTACAGTTTTGATTAGACCCAAGGATGATGTTGCAAGTATCGAATTCAGTGCCAGCTAAACCTTAATGATCAAATGAAGCCAAGCTCGAGGTTCGATTTTGTTGGTGGATCAATTGTCCCATTTTCCTGTAGAGTCTGGGCAGCATCCCCTTTGCAATTGTCCTGGTACCTTGTGTTTATGTTGATTTCCACTTAATTTTGTAAGGCCTGATAACACGACTGATTATATTAAATTGTGGCCATTTATTATTATTTTTACTTGACCTATCCGTATACAATCAATATAAAACATAAAATCAATGAGCCGTTTTCTCTATTCCTGTTATGCAAACTAATAATAGATATTGCCACATTTTAAAAATTCAATTTTACTTATCCTGAATAACCATCTGAGATGGAAAAACTTCATGGAAAAGTTTAAACTTGGCTGTATGCAGTACCTTTTTTTTGTTTAATAGAACTTGTTTGCTCAAAAGAAACATGAAAGATACAACTTGGCACTGCTCATAGTACTCTTCGACTGCATGATCATTTCTAGATGCAAACTTCTCAATCAGTTACGTACATTTCATATTGTGAATTTGACAGATCAAAAAATTTCACATCCGAACATTTAGCAAATTCGTGCCGTTTTTTCTGGCCTTAACCCTCCAACACAACAAGTATTAGAAAACAGCACTACATTTACATGGAGGCAGTGAATAGCTCAGTAAGTTAGGAACCTGTGTCCATGTCCAGAACGTGGGTTTGAATCAAGCAACCAGCAGAGTTATCATACCACAATAAACATCTGGCACCTGGCGACGAAAGCAGGGCTCTCCTCTTTCACACGCTCACCTCAAAATAAAGGGGTTCTGTGGCCAGCTGGGTGCCGGCCCCCTCCTGCGGCCTCTTCTGCTGGGTGCTGCCCCTGTCTGAGGAGTTGCTGCCCCTGTCTGAGGAGGTGCTGCCACGGCCACGGAAGCCGGTCGGGAGCTCGGTCTAGAGGAGAGACGAGCCTCAGACCGAAGCTGCGAACCCCACACATCCTCCAACTTACAGGTCTCACAAGACCACGTATAACCCAAAACATTCAGTGCAATTAATTACGCAAACAACACTGCACTCATTCCGTTATTTCGAGAAGCGTCCGTGGGGAAGGCCGTGTGCAGCGCACCTGCATGTAGCTCCTCTGAGAAGATGCTGCTCCCGTTTGATAAAAGGGGGAGCTTCTCTCACCCCAGGACTTCTGAGTGGCTTGGGAGGCAACATTGACCCAACTTGCGGCTGAAACCACAAACGTCACGTCTGAGCTTAGGAGAGACTCCTCTCTATAGGCGCATATAAAACAAAATGATTAATAATAAAAAAAGAAAAATCACCAACCTGTTGCTGCTCCAGATTCACCAGCCTACACAATGGAAAAATATATAGAATTACTTTGATTTAAAATAACCACATATTTCCATATTACCATTTACTAAATACAGAGGGATAGAATGTGTAGAGAGGACATGAAACCTAAAACAGACCCACTGCAGATGTACCAGTTTCATGTCATCGCGTAATAAAGGAAACCCCCCCCACCGAGGCCGTACCGCAGTAGCCGAGGGACCCGAAGTCCGCAGGGTGGAGCCGACGGCCTGGTTGTGCTTGGGACTACAGTAGCCGCTGTCGCTGTCGATGTCGGCCTCGCTGGCCCCGTGCTCGCTGGACGACTCCGCCGGGTGGGAGGGCCTCCGACGCCGCACCCGGTTCTTCCACGCCAGTGGGCTGGCCCTCTCCGTCGGCGGCTTTCCGGAAACATCCCCTGGGAAGTCTAAGGGGGATCGGGAGTGTCAGCTGTGGTCAACCAGGGCTGAATTCTACAGTACGACCCAAAAAAAGTTCTGGTCATACCTGTCTGCTGAGCCGCATCCACCAGCACCACCGTCCTGGATCTGCTATCGGGGCCAGAGGCACTAACCTCCTTCTGGATGGCTACGCTCCGCATGGGGGGCCTCTTAGCCCTGCCCGCCTGAGGAACCAGCTAAGGGACAGAAACGGTCAGACACCCAAACCGTCCAGCAGGTGCCCCCCCCCCCCCCGGGCATGGCGCCTCCCTCACCTTGAGCGGCGCGGGGCTCCGGACCACACCCCTCCCTCTGTGGGCCAGGGTTCCGAATGCCTGGCCTGGGCCCGGGGACCGTTCCCCAAGGTCTGCGGAGAGTGTGGCCACCATCCCGGGCTGCACGGGGCCGCCATACGGGCCAGCGAACTGCTGGTAGAAGCCCATGACAGGGGGACAGGGGGCAGGCACGATCTGGTAATAGGCGTAGTCATTAGACACGGGGGGCTGGGGGGAGGACAAGATGGGGTAGGCCAGGTAGGGCCCATTCGGGGTGGGGGCGGCCGTGTGCCACCGCAGGTCCCCATTATACACAGGGAGTTGCCTGTAAGAAAAGAGGACAAGAGTGAAAACAGAGGATCTGTTAGAAGACAAGAAAATACACATCTCACATATTGTGAGCTTCCTTGTGTCTGACACAGAACAGTTTTAACAGAGTTAAGAATAGGAGGCCAATTTAATGACTATTTTCATGCCGCTGACACCCTCTCCCTCGAGATACTCATTGCATTCCACTCACTGGCTATATGGGTGGAGAACATGCAAGGCTCAGAAGATGTTTTCGGCCCAGCCCGAGAGAGGATGCCTGCACGCCACTAAACACGGAGGACCAAGGACCACCCCCCACCATTTGCTAGAGAGACTGTGACCTGAGCTTGAACCGTGCCTCTCGCCGGAAGGATGAGGCTCACGCTTTTTGGGAGTTTTATTCCGTTGCAGCCGGCATTTCCTTGCATTGAGAAAACGGGAAGGAAGGAAGTGAGGGGGCGGCCTGGGAATGCAGCGAGCTGCGCGGGACAGCACCATGCGCAGGGCGTCGGCACGCGCTCACACACTCCACATCACTCCCACTGAAACCGTGCGGCTGCTTTTAACCGTTTCCCTGGCCTGTCAACTTACTCAACAATTTCTCATATTAAAAAAGAAGCAGTGAATTTAAAATAAAGTGATAAACAGACACTATGAGAACACAGTAGATGCAAGATATTGCAGAGGAGGGTAAAGAGAGGCTTAGACACCACCTTCAACCAGACCCCTCCACACTGAGCCAAAGGACGCCATTACTCATGCCCAGGCAGAGGATGGATACCTGTTAGGCTGGCTTTCCTGGACAAATGGGTAGCAGGTGATGAGATAGCTGGGAATGGGCGTGGCTTCGGGCCCACTGCCCGGCCCCAGCGCCGCTTCCACGGGCAGACCGATCCCCACCAGGGCGGAGCCCTCGGGGCCTTTCTTCTGAGGGATGAAGGGCTCCACCTCTGCTGAGAGCTTCACATCCTGTCCGAACGGAGGAGGTGAGCCGTGATTCAAACACCCGCACCGAAAAACATCCTATTTCAGAGACTGCCATGTATACAACAGATATTTACCGAAACTGGCATTACCGGACATGGCACCTATTCACACAGTTGAAAAGGAGGGGTTTAAAGCTTTAGCGAAAACACTGAATGCGAGATACGTAAT
>JABFEA020000010.1:7718848-7734707 GCA_019775915.2 Cyphomyrus plagiostoma | reverse complement strand
CCCCCCCCCCCCCCCCCCCCCCCCCCCCCCCCCCCCCCCCCCCCCCCCCCCCCCCACCAGCGCACTGTTTCAATCACTATTCGTGCAAGAACAGGGGATTTTACACCAGGAGGCTTCTGACACAGACGTCTCTTTGTCTAGTTAAGGTGGTGAAGTTCAGGGAAAATCAGACACTTATGGGAAAGTGATGGGTTGATGGTGCCATCAGCATTCCTGGGGATCTTCCTCATTTTCACCTTCATGCCTGCAGCATTGCTTTAGGTGTCAATGACAAACAGCTGGATTGCTAAGCACTTCTGAGAACGGTTTTCATTCTGGGCATTAATGGCAACAGTGAACGACACCAGTCATGGAAACATCAGATAAAGTACTTCCTCAACCTCGCTCTACCAGCAGTCAGCAGCCGTCTGTGGCCAGGGAGGGTGTGAGAAAGGGCAGAGGCTGCTTGCGGAGAATTTACACAGAATGACTTAGACCCACCAACCTCACCCTGTCAACCTGAAAGTCTGTCAAAGTTATTCTTTTCAACTGCTAATTAAATGCAAAACAAGACTTTCCACACCAGAACCCAACATGTGGTGAGGTAAAACCATGACTTGTGGAAGGGAGAGGTAATATTTACACAAATTTAAACCAGGTATCAAGTCTGTATCTACATCCAGAGGCCATTTTCAGTTAGTGTTTTTACATAGACTCTTGTATGAAAAGAAGCCGGTACAAATTTATGACAGGTCACTTTGAGAAAAGTGCTGACAACACTTACAGGGTGGTTTCAAACATGAAAAATTGAGAGAAGCTTCTTTCCCCAAATGAGCATGTCACAGAAGGCAAACACTGTTTCTGAGTTCAGATAAAAATGTCAGCCTGAACAATTCATAAGCATCCTCGGTCAGGCTGGGGCAGAGATGCTCCTGACTAGTCCATCCTCCACTTTGCAGATTCTCCGATGATCGACATGTTAGGCATTGCACTGTGCAGCAGCTGATTCTCAAATGCCTCCCTCTTAGACGCAATCCATGGTGGCACCTTCGCTGACATACCAAAATTCCATTTTAGACACGTGCTCAGAGGTTAGGGAGACCTGATATAAGATGAGGAACCTAAGGACTGCAAGGTCAGCTCTGTATATTAAAGAACATTGCAACAGAAATGATGTTCCTATATTCTGGGCACTATGGTTCTTCAAGGGATAACTGACACTGACATGAAATTCCAGTAGGATTAACTGATTATACCACTAAAACAATGTGTCTGATCTGGGGTGTGTAACGATAAGTCATAAAAAAAGCACTGGGGTCTAGTTATAATAATTCTCACACATATATAACATTGGAAAGACACTGACACAGAGTGGACTATGCTTGCAGAATTGAAAGGTAAACAAGCACCACAGGAGGGTAACTCTGAAGAAGCTTGAGCATGGTTGGACAGGATGCCATGTGGTCATGAGTCATTACTTTCCAGAGTGTGTGATGGAGATACACAAAGTAACCAATGAAATAGCCAAAAACCACTGCTTTAAGACAATTAATATTTGGAAGGAATGCGACAGGCAGAGAAATGACCTCCAGCTCAGACAGGGATAGTGGAACAGTGAAAGACAGTGAAGGTAAAGCTTCTGAAAGACTTGTATTATGTGTTTAACAATCACTTTGCGTGCCTTTGTCAATGGAAGAGGACAAAAGTGGAAAACAAGCCCTGCGTTACTACTCCTTGGTGACCATCCCTGCTCACAGCCAAAGGCAAACAAACAAGCCAAGTAAACTGAGTGCATAAGCTGTATAACTGCCAGTGAGCACAGAGACAGCCAGCAATTGTCCCCATATCCTGCTGACTGCTGATAGAGCATTCGACGGACAGGAAGCATTTAAACCCTCCATGTTTCAGTGCGAATAACACACACGGGACAAACTGGCATCTGACTAACATCAAGTCAGGGTCTACATAAATGCCAGCTCAAACAAATCCATATGTAGTAAAGGACCTCTGAACCGATTTGGGTTGGGAAGTTCACTCAGTGGGAAACCTCATAGCTCCAGAGTTGCAGGCTGAAATCTGACTTTCTCTAAGTGCATGTTCTCCTCATGATGTGAGTTTTTGCCAATTTCCTCCTAAAACCCCAAAATGTGTTGCGCCAGTGAGTCTAAACGGCTATTGGTAACTTTTTTTCCATGAACCTGGGGCTGAATCAGCAATGCAGACATCTAGATTTTATAAACAAGCCACTGCAACATAATTCCTCACTATTTAAAATGGACATCAACAAATGAGACATTGTTACCAGTACAGTTAACCAACATATGGAACCAAAAATAAAAAATAAAAAAATTAAAAAAAAAAAAAACACTGAATAAATGGCCACACTATTTACAGTACAGTACACTTTATGCATTTTGAATGCTTTTTGAGTGCCAAGGTGTACCCTGGTCAAAAGGCTGGACAACCACAGCTACAAAAATGCCTGTTATTTTGATCTCGATTTGGTCGACATTAGGCTATTGTCTTAGGCCCCGGGGGCAGAAGACGACCAGCACGCAAGTGAAAAGAGGCAATTGTACATCTGCCACTGAGGTCAGCCCCAGATGTGTAGGGGCCCGGAGCTGCGCTGACACCGGTACGGATGCACTGGGCAGCCACCCCTTGTGCTTACAGCAGAAGGTTCGAAGCGAACGAGCCAGCACAGTCCGTTGGACGCAGAGACAATGCCAACTCCAGCTGCAGTACTCACACATTGAACAGACCACTTGACTGTCCTCTAAAAGAAAGACTTCAAGAGAAAGACTTGTACATCTGATTATGGAAAAAGACTAATGCATTGAAACACCTTTTTTTCCTGTAAGAAGCGCAACAAATTTGGCGTTAGGTTAAAGTTACCACATATTGACAGTACATTTTAATGGTGCAACAGAAAGTTAATCGATTATATTACATCCCACAATTTGAACAATTAAAAGGTAGATTTTCCAAGCTGTCTGTAAACCAGTTTTCTTTATGCGGGAATTATGACAAGTTTCTTCAATGTGCAATTAAACATAAACTATAAAATGCCCACAATACACAAATATGGCATCCGGGGCTCGCTACTCAGTTTTTTTGCGCTTAAATACCTGTATACCGCTGCGTTATTTCCAAAACTACGTTTCACACAGCTGAAGAAAAACAAAAAAAAGCACATAACCAAACGCTTCCGCCGCGACAATTGTCACTCCAGCTGTATCAGCAGCATAACATTTTCGTTACAGAATCTTCCCTAAACCCAGTAAACAAATACCAGTATACGCGACAGAAACCATTAAATATTATTTTACTTTAAGGCATTCAGTGAAAAACAATGAAGAAACACTAAGAATCCAGAAGCTACTCTGCTTGGATCCCTAATAAGAAGCCAAATGGTTTGTGAGAAAATATATAGCTTGGGAACCGACGTAGAAATATCTAAAGGCGAGTGCAAAGTTCCGGAGGTGTTACAGTCAATGTTTAACTAATTTTAATAGGAGTGGACAATTACGCAGGTACAGCATATGGGCGATTTTGCATGTAATTACTGTCATTTATTTAAGGGAAAAACATTGCTAAAAAACAGCAATTTACCTGGCAACAATTTAATTTTAATCCATATATCTGACAGAATAGCAACAAGTTTGCAGAGGAATGCATTCTATTAAAATGTAAAATGATCGTGTTTGAAAATAAATTTTAAAAATCAGTGGAATATATGATGTACGGCGACTTTGACAACAGGTGGCTCTTATAGGATACGTGTGTTAGATTGACAAATTCATACTTAGAATTCACGTCGACTATCCGGATGATAAAGTTAAAGCTGCATTAAATCGCCTCAAGGCTTAACGTCCAAAGGAGAGAAAAGGGGTGACAGGTGCGGTTAGGGTTAAGGTGGAAGTTAGGCTCAGAATCAGACACCATTGTAAATGAGAAGATAGGAGTTTTCTTTGAGGTTGGAAAAGGGCAATTTAAAGATCACACGTATATAACCACAGTTATCTTTTCACAGCACTCAGTGTCAAGCGAACGACTACAGGAACAGTTAATTAGCAGTACTGCTAACGTTTCTAGAAAGTTCGTTGGAAAAAAAAGAACATTTTATAATGACTTCCTGGTAATTCAGAAGAGTTTGCTAATTCCTATGCTAGGTGACAAGACATCGGCATTACTCTCGAATTTAACGTCCCAACGCGACCGTGCATTTTAACGGCCTAGCGAAGCAGGCAGTTTGGCGGAGCGAACACAAAAAAGTCAACACCTTAAAAAAAGCCCGATTACCTTCATGTCGCTACAGTCCATGACCCCGGTGGCGCCACGACACCGACTGACTAACAGACAGAACGCGAATGTCAAGGGGACGTCGTTGTTTCAGTCATGGTCGGCGCTCCGCCGCCCGTGTGAAAACACACCCAACTGCCCTTTTCGCTGCAGTCGCAACAACTATTCGGCTTCCTGCGCCGCTCGCGTTTCTATGGTCAAAAAAATAGAGCGTGTCAGTCGTGAAGGAAGCCCCATTAGCCCAAAAAGCCAGAACCGTCCCAGCGTTTCTGAATAGAGCGTTGCATCGGACTGTGATTCGTTGAGCCATCGTCTGGGTTATCTCAGCTCGAGCCAAACGTGGAATCGGCGAGAAGAGGTTAAAATTAGCAGAGCATATGAAAATGTGGTCTACTGTGGGTTCTGTTCCTCTTAACATTACATACCAGTTGTATTTCTTCATATTCGTCCCAAATTTAGCCACGGTAGGTCAGGAGTGGTTCTAGGGTTAGGGGCGATCAAGGGCGATGAGACATTCTCACTGTCCATCTCTTCCGTTCAAAAATCACTAGAACAAAACACGCCAGAAAATGACCGGGTGCTTTCCTGCCGCACAAGACCGTTCACTGCTGTAGTTAACTGGAAACTGTTTAGACTCAGTTTTATTGCCATAACCACATCTTTATCCACTATTTTGTGCGTTCATTTTGTATTGTATCAACGGTATTTGTGTACTCTGCAATGACAGGCATCCCACCCAGGGTGTCCCCTGCCTTGTGCCTTATGCTAACGTTACCCATTACTTAATATGCAGTTGGGTAACATGTTTTTCATTGTAAAAACAAATACACGCAATTACAAATTCCAAATGGAAGTATCATTCATAAATCTATAAAGATCGAAATACATTAATAAAATATTTTAGTTTAAAAATGCAATGGTTGCTGTAGGAACTTGGGGGACATGTACACCTCAATATTTAATTTGTCTTCAATAAAAAAAAAAATATTTGAATGATTGTCCCCTAGTATTAAACTCATGCATATTTCCTGCATATTTCATGCAAGGACAACGGTGTTGTCAGAGACTAAAATGGCAGTACCTAACTAGGTTGCACAATGTCACTTGTTTGACAATTAATAAATAAGAATTTATATTGTGCTATTGGTATCTACAGGTACATTTCTTTCACAACTGTTCAGTCATCTGTCATTAAGTGTTTGAGCGGCACAACATCAGCCCCCCAGCTTCCAGTTGCAGCTTGTATCAAGTTCCATACCTTGACGCTGGCAGGTAAAGGTGGCAATGAACAACACCATCCTTCAGGATGTAATCACACAGTACACCCATACTTCATTGCATGCCAATACAACATCATAACTGTAAGCTCTCTACTGGAGAAATAGTCTTCCTGCCTGTTGCAGGCAGCTTATCTTAAAAATGTTCAATAAAAAGCCTAAAAACCATCCGTTGAAAGTTGTCCAAGAGAGAGTATAGTCACCCAGACTGCATCTGCTTTATATTCTGCTCAATTGTAGGGTTGTCATTCATATGGATACACAGAACTAATTCTGGACTAGCTTTGCTGCGCACAGGGGCCATTTCTCACTCTGGCCAAAAATATCCAGTCAGCTTCTCACATGAATCACCTCTGGCACAGTTGAGGAAGGTCACACTAAGAGTTAGAAACTAGCAACTTGCATTTTTCTCTCCATGAAATATACATGTAAAAACCACACCGACTTTATTTTGTAGTATGAAATCTCTATTTGCCAGGTAATCACAACATCAAGCATCCTGTTAAGTACAGCCACATTCTCAGGCATGAAACCCTTAGACATCTGACATTTTGCAGAGAACAGCCACTAAGCTGGTTCATGCATGGAAATAAGTGCTCAGAACAGGTTTACATTTCGACTTTCAGTCATTTCATAGCCTAAGGCAGTGTTTCCCAATCTAGTCCTCAGGGACCTACAGTTGGTCCACATTTTTGCTCGCTCCCAGCTCCCAGTAAAAACGTGGACTGTCTGTGGGGCCGCGAGGACCGGATTGGGAAACACTGGCCTAAAGTGTTTAACTAAATATTATAAATTAAAAGGGCTTGATATCAAAACAACATCAATCCCAATGAGTTTTGGTTTTCTGATGAGCATTAAAGCCGTCTGTCTTGAAAAGTCATAGTCGCCAACATAAACGAGCTGATTAGAGAAATTGCCGTCAAGCTCCACTTAGCAGGACAATGCCAGCAGACAGCAAAACCACTCTTTCGGGTGTCTGCAGTTTAGCATCGGCGCCTTGCGACTCTAACCCGTTCTTCTCAGCCACTGTCGCTCAGGCCAACTTGCTAACAATGGCCTGGTTGAGGGAGTTAAGCTGATTCGTCCATTTGTCTAACGCTGAATATCGTGCACCTCCCCTTTTCTGATGATCCAATTCCAGTAGCTGGTTGACTTGGTCGATGCGTCCATGGATCGTGCTACAACAGAACATAACACGTGTTTTAAAACAATTTAAAAAGGCAGAACTTGGAATAAAAGTGATAATGTGGGACAGTGATTCTGCTCTTTTTTTAATTCAACATAAGAAGAAACATGCAACTGAAGAGCTAAAATCCTACAAAGCTGAAGAGTCTGTTTGCGCTACGATGTCAAGCAAAGATGCGCAAAGGTTCTGGCTCAGCAGACAGTGGCGGGGAACTTACTTGTCCAATATACACTGAACAAGCAAACTTTCTACATCTGCAACATCAATGTTCAGCTCCTGGGTTAAAAGACGAACCATGAGAAGGGCAGAAAAACAATGGATCATACAAGCAAATAAAGCTGAAAACTTAGTTTACTTACCTTTGAAATAAAAGGGATGTGTATTCTTGTGTAAGGCTTTATTAGTTTTATTAGCACTTGTGTTCTGATGTTGCGTAAGAGCTCTGAAAAAAGAGGCATTATTTAAGAATGTTAAATTCCAACATCAAACCCCAGCCTCCCCAATTCCACACATAAACAAACACACAAATTACATGTGAAAAGCTGCTTAAACTTACCCTCGATGTGCTCCCTTATGAAGGGATCCTCCATTATATTACTGTGATTTGTTTTCAATATTTTCTCAAACTCTGTGATGTCATTATTTTGATAGGCACTTGTGGAAGGAAAAAAAATCTTTTCAAAACTTTTCAAAATACTGCCATTTTGAAAAATTAAAACATTCTAAAAACTAAATTGTAACCTACTTTTTTATTGCAATAAAACAAATGTGTGAAATGCATGAAAGGAAAATAATTACAACATTTTTCAGATGGAAAAACAGAGTGAGAAAAAATGCTTCTGCATTTGATATCAAGATTAAAATGTGTGATATACTTGTCGTCTCTTCTCTTTCAAGCAATGACATTTGACAAAAACAGAAATTCTGGCACTGGATATAAAGGTTTAGGAGCTTAAATTTCTCAGTTGGCATGACTAAGTACTAAACTATAAAGGCACACCAAAACTGAAAAAGATGTCAGATTTCAAAAGGCTGAATTGGAATTTAAAAATGCTCTTTAAAATGATATCTAATATATTTATTTTCAAAAATGTTATTCAATTAAAAAAGGATTTCTGTGATGTTTCTGACACATTCAGTTTCATCACACAATATATTTGATCAATGTCATGTTAGATAAATACTAAGTAAAAAAAAAAAACTATCCTTACCTTACTAGGTTAGTCACTGCAAGAATCTCTGGGTCATTTTTATAGGGCTTAGCCTACACAGAAAATACACAAAGAAGAAACAAAAAGCTTTTTTTTGCAAGCTTTAACATTCCCCCCACACTCCATAAACTAGATCATCCTGAGCAATTTAACCTATCCCACTGCTCCACAAGGCTGTCACAGCAAACCAGGAAGCCTTTGTAACATTAAGTCAGTTTTGGGAATTGAGGAATATGTAATGGAACAGAATGGCACTGGATGGAGTTTAAAAAAATGAAGGATGATGTTTTAGAGTGAACAAAAAAATAGATCAAATCAGACAGAACTGTGAAACGTCATTAATAGGATACAAATTGTGAGGATGACCAATAACAAGCCTTAAGTGGGGGGGACACAGATCAAGATAAATGTAAGGAGGGGAATCCATACCTCCTGAGAGTCAAACGGGTTAATTCCTGACTTCATCAGCATGTTGGCTAAAACCAGATATTTCAGACAGGTGGTTCTCCTGGGACTCCCTGATTCATCGTAGTTCTTGAAAGCTTCAAAGAAGTCTGTATGAGCCTTTTCAAACTCCCCCTCTCGCAGGTGCATTTTACCCCCACACTCTAGGGAGAGCAGGAAAAAAAATATCAGTGGTATGTTAACATCAATCTCTGTGATGCTGAAGGCAACAGCAATAAGCATGGAAGAAAAAATGTTCACTGGAATCATGTGTCACCTAAGAAGATACCAGATACTATGTGCAAGCATAAACTATCACGGTCTCGCCCTCACTTAGATGAACTCAGTCGCTCCACCTGCTGGTTTGAGGTGGAATTTATGCAAAAAAGCTATGAGACTGAAACATCTCACAAAGCTGAACTAGCAGGTCATGTTTATAAGGAAATATGCCAGTAACCAAACTGTGTCCTATCAAACCCCTGACTAACAATGCAATCATCATAGCAGAAAGTTGCACTTTCTCCAGGACACCTAGTGAGAAACATCAAGAGTTCTCACAAAGGGGAAAAATAAACTGACCTATATTACAAACGCTAAGACCCAAAAGAGATGGGCTATTCATTTGTAGCCCAGAAAACATACTTGTAAAACCTTGCTTAAGTTATATAACACGACTTACACAAATGTTCAAACATTACCTATACAATATGAAAGTAAATGACAGCAGCTGTAACGTTTCAGTATGACTCGCATGACCAATGTAAGTTTATGGAGACCGTACCTCTGATGACGCCCATAATAAGAGGATGAGGGATTGCAGACTTGATGTGTAAGGACTGTTCATAGAGGGCTTTCAGTTTTTTGTTGTTCTTCTGCGCCGTGTACATTTGAATTTCAAGAGCATAAATTTCCAGAAGCTGTGTTCCTTTCTTCAGGTCATCTTCCCCATCGTCAGTCTAAACCACAGTATGGTTCAGTACATTCAATGCAATCCAACGGGCACAGAATAATAGTCGTCCCTGGGTATCTGCAGGGGGTCAGTTCCAGGACCTACAGATACCCAAGTCCCTTATATAAAATGGTGCTGCATTGGCATAACGGGGGTTCCCCAGTTCCGGTCCAGGAGAGCCAGTCTGTGACACAATTTGCAGATTTCCCTATTGGTGAGCTGAATATGGAACAGGGAAACCTGCAAACTGTGTCACAGACTGGCCCTCCAGGACCGGAACTGGGAAGCGCTGGCATATAACCTATTAAATCTACACACATCCTCCCATATAGAGAGTTCAATCTCTAGATAACTTATAATACCTAATGCAATGTAAGCGCTATGTAAATAATTGTTATACTGTATTGTTTAGAGAATGAAAAGAAAAAAAGTTCACGTTCATTGCAGACACAGGCCACAGTGGGGGATGCTTACATATCACATAAGTCGCGTAGATTAAGTGTATTGCTTGGCACATGGCATATTCCAGTTTGGCTTTTTGGAACTTCTGGAATTTTTTTTTCAATTTGGTTGGCTAAATCGGCAGATGCAGCACCTGCGGATTCGGAGGGCGGATCATACTTCAAAAAGACAGGTAGGGGAGGTTCAAAGGGCACACTGTGGGCTCTGAAGCAGAACATTGTGGGTTCAAATCCCTGCAGGAGCCTCGCTGTGATACTTTACCTGACATGACTGGTGTAGCTGTCGGAGGATCTTCTGAAGTTTTCCAAACTCTTCTCTCTCCAGGTACAGTTTTCCAAGCTAAAACAGACGGGTGGAAGAAAAACAAAAGGCGATTTAATAAAACCGTTCTGAAGCAATTTAAAGAAAACACAATGTTTATTTTCAAAATGGGAGTGTACCTTTGTGTTTGTTTTGAACCACAGCCTGTCGTTTTTGGCATCCTTTAATGCATCCAGAGTGGTTTCGTAAAACTCTTGCAATAAATCCATCTGTGAATAAACCAGGCTTGTGTTACAGTGCTATTACTTCAAACATATTTTCATAACCCACTGGCCGGGTTACAGTAAGGATCAGTACCTGTGTCTGGACCGAAAATCCCATAGTTACCAGAGCATTCAAATCACTGGTGGACTCTTAGGGAAGCCAATAACCCTGACAGGGGACACTGGCTGCCCAGATCCCAGAGCCCAAGCTTTTCTCAGTTGTACATCACCTTGAATAAAACAGCTGCTAAGTAAAAGTCAATTCTATTCTACAGTTATTAAAAAGAACAAAACATCTTATGTAGTGATCTGAAGAGATGGAAGCTGCATGCCGCTAAGTGGGACCTTCACTGCCACACACTGTAAGATGTGACATCACATATGAAAGCTTCTATTGCTCCTATATGTTGTTAATTCATACAGTTTTGGCTTTTTTCCCCCAAGTCCTCTAAGATGCTTCTTATTATCCACAATTGCAAACATAGTTTGTTTGGAAATCCATATTATCAGACTAAAATAACTAAAATGGTCCACATATATTCAGAAAACGATAAGGAAAATAGAAGTGAAAACCTCAAAAACCACCAGGATTTTGGCAGATTTACAAGTCAATCTATAGCATTCAGTTACAGTCTATACCTGCTTAGATGTGGAAATATAATCCAGAATGGAATTAATAGATTTCTCTGAGTAATTCCGGGTGACAGCACTCCGAATATAAGTGAGCAGCTGCTTGTATCGATTCATCATTTCAGGAAAATTGGTCTGGAGAGGAGAGATAATCAATCTTCAGAAAGGCAAACAATAATCATATTATGCACAAGAACTTCAGAAAAGAGAAATGAAGCACTGTTATTGGGGTTTCTGAGCACTTACCAGTTTGAAGTTAATTTTAATCATCTGTTTAAGTGCTTTAAACCCCCATTCACCTTTTTCCCCCTCAAGCTCCAACACCTATAAAATGGATAAATGTCACTCCATTGATATATTCTTAACAGTGGAAGTGATTGTTGCAATGGAAAAATTGCACAGAATAATTACAGCTAGACGGGTAGGTGTTTGAGAGGGTTCACATTTCACCTTCTGGAAGCTGCTGAGAGCTGCTTTGGGGTCATCTTCTTTCAAAGCTTTGGAGTTGTAGTACTGGTTCTCCAAGTCAACATTTGGCTCAGAATTGCTGTCTTCCGAGTATTCCTACAAGAAAAGAAGAAAAATGAAAAAGATGAAAATTAAAAATAACATGACATTATCTGAAAGCAAATATTTTTGACCCCCCAAGTCAAATACAACACGAAAAAGTTGATGCAAATAAGTATCATCAGAGATCACATACACCCAAAGCATCTCCCGCTTGTCCCTCTGCCATCTGGGAAGAGATTCCAGACTCTCGGAGCTGTTAATGTACTCACTCTTATGCATAACTTGTCTGGTCAATACTCATGTCTTGCTAACACGTAAAGAAAATCTTGCAATATTGTCCATGTACCAAATCTGTAATATCTGTATGGATACACTGCTTTGTAAACTTCTTTGTAAACATATAAATTACCATTTTTTTCTGGTACTCTCTGCATCCATAACTTACCTCAGTTACCATCTGCATTTAGTGTCTCATAATTTATTATAGATAGTAAATATATCCGTCTGGTTTATTGTATTGCTGTTGTTATTGTTACAGTTTATTTTTTGTTAAGTACTGATAGTAGCAAAATGCTCCTTGTCACATTGTTAAGCATAATGACCATATAGTTCATTCATTCATTCATTCATTAATAAGCTCCAATGTGGGTAGAGGTTAATGCGTAAATAAGAACGGGCACTTTCGTTTTCATATGGATAGAATATTTAACAAATCAAACTTTCGAACTTCACTGACATTAAGCATTCCAGGCTCGGAGCATAGTCAGGCTGAGATGACGTCATACTGCACTTTAATCTTGTAAATATAAAACTACGGCACATTCTGGGCAGAGACCATAACCCACATAAATGGGTGGCTGCGCAGCTCAGTGGGTTGGCAATCTGCGCCTTGGCCCGTAAATCAGGGCTGCCGACACTCACGCAAGAAATCTTACGACAAATCTGTGTTATTCCATTACAAGTTTAAAATTAACTGAACTGAAAGCGCTGGGTAGTTTTCAAACAATACGGACTATTTACAAGGTAATAAAACGGTTACATTGATATAAATGCGTGGGGTATGTGTGCGCAGACTTGTCTCGAATAGGAAATCTCACTCCAGCCGGCTGACCGGAGTTGGCAGCCCTGGTAAAGTCACAGGTTAGAATTCCGTGGTCCGCAGAGATATTATATTACTGCTGGTCACCGGGACGCGGCTTATCCTCAGCCCAAGGTTTCCTCGCTTAGCTCCGGATAAAAGTACCCGATAAATAAATGAAAATATCTAACCAGAGAGCTGATCTGTTTATCCCTCTTTTAACGACTTGTGGGCTTATAAAAGCCACATAAACAGATACATTATGAAGGGTAGAAAAATTTAACGCTCTTCAAAAGTAAGCAATATGTAAAACGTCTTAATAATCTCCAAATTAAATTATACAGAAACCAGCATCATGGCAAAGGCCCCTCCGGTTAGCAAGTCGCATTTAGCGTTTGCTAACTGGTAAATTAGACTAAGAAACACTGACTTGTTCGTCCAATACCTCGTGTAAATGTTTTCTTATTATGGTCAAATATGACAGTTACTCATTGACCCGAATGCATGGCAATTTAGGGACGTTTACCTTGGATGTTTAATTTCACTAAAGTGCCAGTGAACTGCGACTTGCATAAAACATTCATAACAATTAAACTGCATAAGTGTACCCTCTGAAAAAGCAAAATTATTAAAGAAGGGTGAGAAAAAAGCATGAAAAAAATGTCACGTTAGTCATTCCTTACCAGATCATAATCCTCTTCATCGTCGCACATAAAATCATCCTCCATGTCAGACATCTTGCTCCAGCACTTCCCAGAATCCTCTGCGACAAGCAAACTATTTTTATCCAGCCATTTATCCATCAGTCCATCCATCCAGCTTCCAAACTTATCCTAGGTTGCATCCTAACAACAAACAACTATTATTATTATTATTATTACCCACAAGCAGTCACAAACATCGGTGCCTCGATCACAATTATGTGGGACATGGCCATTAACACCGATATATTCATATTAGCGAACCGGCCTGAGATAGTGATCCGAGACAAAGCAGGTGGCTAGACGTTAAAATTCTGCGTTGGCATATCATCTAATGTACTAATTTATTTAAACTGGATGGATGGCTAAATATGAAAACTGACAAATTAGCAGTTTTCTTGTTATTGTGACATTATTGTGATTACGCGGCACTGTTTGGTCTGTGGGGGACGGCATTTCGTTTTTTATGCATGGAAATTCATACATTTCATTATATCTAATAGGTCATCATAATTCTGTTTTTTTTTTTTAATTAAGCTATTTATTGATTTATTTATTTAAGCGATGCACATTTCAGATGATTATCTTTCTCCGCATGCCAAGCCCCCGAAACGGGTCTGGGACCCGTTTACTCAGCAGACTCAGTTGTAATCCGCGTTAGGTCCTTTGCCTACTGAAAAATACGCTAACTGATATTGCTCAAAATTGACGACTACTGCCACGCGTATCTTGCTGATCTTGTTTACCTGTTCACCTAGCTGCTAGATCAAACCGAAGCAAATTATTCAGTGTACACAGTTTCACAATAAAGCATTTTTTGTGATATAGATCATATACACATAAGTGGAAATTTCAGGTCTAGAAAATAAAAAACATCCAGACGGTGATTTAGTTACAACCAACAAGTTGAGCGCAAGGAGTCACAATTACAGAATACTCAACAGGTTGGTTGAAACAAAACCACGGTCTAGATTATTACTTTCTGAACCTGAAATTTCCACCTCTGAATATAGGAATATGACATCAGGTCTATTTCTTTAAAATTACATTTAATTTGTAACATTTCAACGATTTATAAACGGTTCAAATATATAGGTATGTTAACATACTATCATGTGCGTTATCTTTTTATATTAAAAAAGGTCTTAGGATACCTTTAGGCATATTATTTAAGTATAACTATTTATATTATTTAAGTATAACTATTTAAGTTTATAAACTACCCCAACGCTTTTGATGTAGCTAATTTTAGGTTTACAATGGAATAACGTGGCAAACACTGACACAGACACACACACACACACACAGAGTTATGTTTTTATCTTCATAAAGCCCTAGCCATGGAAAACAATGGATTTCTGTGCACGTTAGGTGAGAATAGACTTTTATGTGTATAAACCATAATAAAGTAAGGCATATATGACTTTCTTCTTCCCTTTTTTGCCACTGACATAGACGCGTCTTCCCGCGGATACGTACGAACAGATTGAAGATCCCTGCAGGACACAAACATTCACACCTGCGGATAAATTGATAACTCCAATTCACCTTAATGTGTTTTTGGACTGTGACGGAAACCGGAGAACCTGGAGGAAACCCCACAATGCACGGAGTGAACATGCAAACCCCACACATATAAAGCCAGGCCGGGAATCAAACCCTAATGTGTATGTAACCTACTTGATAAAAAGGGATTACCTGTACATTTAATGTGTGTGACCTGGTACAGCCTCTTCACCAATGAGAATGTTATTTCACTTCTGCCAAACTCCAGTATGAAAGAAAGGGCAGTCTTGGATCTTGAAAAGCACCTGTTGTTTTGCAATCGACAATATCACTAACCGTTAGGTGGCGCTCTTACATCATTACATTACGGCTCTATAAAACAATATCGATAAACAATCTTTAAAGGGGAATGCATTATAACAATATTACTCAGATAAACAATCTTTAAAGGGAAAAGCAAGTGTTTTGTGAAATACGTGTGCTATATGTAAACTATTTTTAGTCATATTTCTTGTAGAGCTAATTGATGCATAGTAATAGGTCTGATAAATCAAGCGTATAAAATGTAATAATAACCCTACATAGTTTACAAGTGTTTATCGTTAAGCGTTTATTTCAACATATAAACATTTTAAATAAATTTTCCACTTGTTCATTTCAGCTTACCTGCCATTGTATAACGTGTTTAAAAAGGAGTGGATTTTTCCTTTACACATACGTGTTTGTTCGATACCATAACGCTGATTTTATAGCAACAGCTTTTCCCTATCACATTAGGAATACGAATTTAATTTCTGACAGGGTCCAGTGGGATGGTCTAGTTATATCAGTTTTACCCTGTAAGTCATTCTTTTGGAATGCAACTGGAGCATATTTTGGCACAAACAATTTATTTCTAAGAAACTAGTACACTAGTTTCTTACAACGCTAAGACCCCAAATCAGATTTAACTCTGTAGGGTCTGGTTCAGCTTATAGATGTATAGATGTACTCTTTCAGTTTCGTTGTATATGTTTTTCTAAGTTTGTCTGCTATATTTCCGTTTTATTACCATCAATTTCGACCAATATTTGTTTCAGTTGGTGGAAATTGTAGATTTG
>JABFEA020000010.1:7678931-7700858 GCA_019775915.2 Cyphomyrus plagiostoma | reverse complement strand
GAGGTTAACGAGGGGGCGTGGCACACGGAAGGAGTGGACGATTGGGGCAAGACAGGGGTAATGTTGGGATAAGATCTATATCTTTTTGGAAGCCATTAAGAAAAAAAATGCTCTTCTTGTTGTATCCTGTTCATTTTGCATTTAAATGCTATATAAAAAACATATTTAGATGTAATTTTGGGGGGTCGGGAACCAATTAATTGGTTTTCCATTATTTCTTATGGGAAAATTTCAATCAGAACTTGAACTTTTCAGGATTCGATCCGAAGTCCTGAACGGACTAAGTTCGAGAACCGCGGTACCACTGTATTATGTCCGCGATAAAAACAACTAAGTAAAACTGAAGGATGGACAAACAAGGAAGTACAGGCTTTGATTGCCATATGGTCGGATAAACAGATCCAGCGGAATCTGGATGGCACGACTCGAAATAAAAGTTGGTCAGATGTTGCCACGGTGTCGACGCCGATACTCAAGCAACTGACTCATTTACTTCTCTGGCTTTCGGTAAGAACGTCTCTAACGAATATTTCATCAGGTGGTTTGGACTGACTTTACAAACTTGATACGTCTTGCCAAAGTAAAGGTGCGTAAAGTATGGAAGTGTCGCTCTGGCGAAACGAGCATCTGACGGCAGGTCGGGCACTTGTGAAGGGACGTCCTTTTACGACTGTCAATCCATCGTTTCCTGTGAAATAGGGAGTCATAAAAAGTGGAGGCGGGGGTGTCACACCGTTCCCCACTTTACCCTTTATTAGAGGTTACCGTGGAACAGCTCGCTTTAAGGCAGAGCCGTAGTATCCGCAAAGGGCCGGTGTGTATGCAGGGTTTTGGGATAACCTGTAGGTCAGCTGTTCAAACCCAGGTGTGAGGACTCTTTCAGCCAATTAGTCCTCTAATTAGTAATCTAATTAGGGAGTTGCAGTGAAAACCCGCATAAACACCGGCCCTTTGCAGATAAGATTGGCCACCCCTGCTTTAAGGTCTCCAGCCAACGGAGAGCTGCAGCATCCCTTCCTACTGGAGCCGGCCCGACACGCAGACCGCACTTTGTCACAAGTAATTACCAAAAATATGGGATTTCCTTTTTTGCACTTGTACCGCCGTACAACTTTAAGTAACAAAAAATCTTTGCTCATCGGAGAGACCGAGTGTTTTTATTTGAGGCTTAGAAATTTGCAAATTTGAGTGATGTTGAGGTATTACTTCAGGATTTACAGACGCATAATCGTGTATACAAAAGACGCTGTTGTTTACTTGAGTCCGGACAATCCTTTTCATCGTATGATATCTGATGTCTGCCAGTAGAATGGCTGAAGTGAGGCGTTTGAATTATGCGCCCTCTTAGAAAGCAAGAGCAGCCCCCCCATCCCCAAGGAACCGGTCAGAGAGATTCACAGCCACGGGGCGTGTTTTGTCCCCTCTTCTGGTGAAATCACTGTGCATCGTTTTTCCAAAGCTGACGTTTGGATAAAGTTGCACGGATCGATCTGAAACAAAAACCATATGTACCACTGGTCAGGAAATGTTATGGATGGATTTTCGGGCAAACTGCAGTGCAATGACAAATTCTGCTTTAAAAACTTCCTAATTCCACATATTACTGTAAAAAAGAATATTATAAACACATGTAATATAAGTAACACATTATATAATTAGTTAGGCCTATATCATACCAGACATTAAATGGATGAATTAATGAATGATGCTCTAGCGAGTGCACAGTTCAAATTTGCTTATTTAAAAGCAGTTTTTGAGAATACTGTAAGAAAGCTAAAGGGTGAATACAATGTTATTCAGCGCTATGAATCTTTGTTGGTAGAAGCATTGTGATGCAATAACATTTGACAAATTTCTGACACGTTGAGGTTGGGTAAAGACAGCTTTGATTGTATACAGTTCTTCGTGACCATGGTATGGAAAAGCATTTGGTAAATTCTCCAGATTCATGTTAGCAAGCTGGATATGGACCAGTGGTGAAAGATGGATAGGACAATCAACACAGCACGCTCGTAACGATGACCTATTTAAAGGTTCGTTTACTTCACAATTAAAATACCTTGGCCTGTTTCACTTTAATGTTTAAAAGGGAAGAGTCTTATTTTTCCAGTGTACATGAATGTGTGTCAAGCTGGAATCAAGGCATTGTGGTAGTAATGAATGATTATGTTTTCCTCAGGGTACCGCTGAGCCCGCAGTCCTCAGGATGCTTTGTGGCAAAAACTCGTTCAGTGGAGCTTGAGATATGTGCGACCCGATAGAAAAACTCAATAAAACGTTACAGAAAACAGCATTTTCTCCACTCTACAGCTACTAGTGGCCATTGATGGTAGTGAAATGGTCTGCCATGTCAATTAGACAGATATACACTCACCTAAAGGATTACTAGGAACACCATACTAATACGGTGTTTGACCCCCTTTCGCCTTCAGAACTGCCNNNNAAGATCCGTCTCAGGGGCATCACTGGTTTGAACTGGTTATTAAATTATCCCAACAATTACGTATTATTTCACAGCGTAGCCCGTCAGTAATAACATCTTGATATGTTGATTTAGAGGATGCGCGTAAAATAGGATTATGGCGTACACCTATTCCATCTGGATCATCACATCCTGTACCTAAAGAGAAACTGAGGAGTAATTCTTTCCATTTCCACCAAACCTAGATTTGCTCAACTGTCTTTTCAATATAGGACGTTACATGAAAAATTGGTTATTTTCACTCTTTGAAATGATTTGGGTGTAAATGGGATATACTCCTGTCAAGGAAATGTCTTTTCATTGTTTATTCACTGAGCAGATGAAAATGAATTCACAAGAAACTCACCTAAGAGCCCCGTGTACATGGAATAAATTAGAGAGACTTGGGATAGCCTAAACAACTGCGGATACATTTTAAATCTCTTTCAAATTCTGCTCAAATAAATCCTCTGAAGCGGATGCAATCTAATGTTCCCACCATTTGGGACGTGATGTAATATGGCAGACAGAAAGTTTAGTGTCAGATGAGGTGCACCCTATGTCTTTCAAAGTAAATAAATCACAATATAAAACTGCTGCTATAAAAAGTTATAAACACACTGACAGAGGACTACCAGAAAGAGATGTGGCAGGTTTCGACACTGTAGTAAGAAAAATCTGATCATTCTCTGCAGATTTTCAAAGCAGACATGCCTGCTTTTCTGGAGAGTCACATCCAATCCATTCAACCAATCTTTTCAAGATAAAATGTGCTGCATTTAAAACCTGAATATGAGGGTGCTTTAAACAAACATTACAGTCTAGATTTTAACTTATACGATACTCCTTGCACATACAAATATAATTATTGGAGGAAAAAATCTATACAAAAATATCAGTCCACATGCCATTATAGAAATCACCAATAGGTAGAAGTGATATTGATGTGGTATAAGTAGACCTCAATGGGATTCCAAAGTGGTGCGGAGTCCAGTGGTGCTAGTTCATGCCAGACAGTGTCTTTCAATGCCAGTTTCATAATTTAATCCTTTGCATTTGAATGTATATCTTCCTTCTTGTTCTGCATTCAACAAGATCTGCCATATGGAGGCTACCATGATTTCAAAGCAGCACCGTGTTGTGGAAAAGTACAGTGTTCCTTTAAATTGTTTTCATAGCGTGTTAGTCAAATACTCTCTACAGGCTAGCAAAATAACAAGCTCTAAAACAGTCACAATGCCGACCTCTCTTAAGCCTTCATCTGGAAGCATTTTGGCCTGCAGAGGAAGATGACGGTCACATTAACGATAATAGTTACGAGGAAGACACAAAAACAATGAGTTTGCTCTGAGTGGTTCACTATCAGGTCATTTTTAAAATAAGTCTGCAGGAAGTATTTAAGCGTTAAAAGAAAACAAATGTGGAATGACAAACCCAATTCTACAAGTGATTGCCTAATTTAGTTAATTATCATTCATACCTTTGGTATTATATCCCCTGGTAATTGGTGATATTTTATCCCCATATTTCATCATTTATGGAGGAGGTGGCCAGCTGGTGGTCAAAAACTACGGCCTCTTTCTGGCATCATTAAGGGTCTGAGTTCGCAAATACAGTACTTGATGTTTTCTTCTATTCTACACATTGATAACAGCTTTTAGACTGACAGAGAAACATTCCTGTGTACCAGAAACTGTGCTGAGACGTATTTGGTGGATCTGTAGTTATACAGCCCTAAATAGCATCTGGCACCAACTCTTATACGAAACCCTTCAGAAATCCTTGATCTGGGCAAATGTGTTGAAATTACTATAACTCAAAGACAAACCAAAGGGAATAAAATGTGTTTATTCAATGCTTTTGCATCTATTAATTATGGGGGAGAAAAGATTTTTAAAAAAAAAACAAAAGAATGTTTTAATTGAAATTAAATGTTGCATAACACAATACAAACTTTTAAAAAGCCTTATGACGTATTCATCTGTGGAAACATCAAAGACCCTGGATGATAAATGCACAAATTACTAAGACAAGCAAACATCTACACATGTGACGTCAGGGTAATAAAGAACAAAACGCTGTTTATTTTCTACTCCATAGTAATCGTCATATTCTTGTATAAAAAACAAAACACCTGACACAGGTCCTTCAGCCTACTTTCCTTGTTCGTTTACTTGCTGTTGAGCTCTCTTCATTTCTAAAATTTGAACTTGACCTTTTTATTGCTTTTATTGGAAAGACTCATAAAACCTGACTGGTTGCAATCTGCAAAAATGTAACCAAAAATGTTTGTAGAGGACGTGCAGTTACCACACTCTGTTTTTTTGTTGGGTTTCAGCATTTGTGAGATCCAAAATTCCGGTATGTTGAGTAGCTAACAAACCAACTTCACATTGATAATGACATTAAAATGCCTTTGGGTAGTAACAGAAAGTGTCTATTCTTTGTGTGGTTTTCAAATGACATGAAACAGCCAACAATAAACACACTGTACATCAGGCTGTGAACCTACCTGGCACCCTTTGTTAAAATTAATGAACAAATGCAGCAAAAATCACCGGCAAATAAACTACCGGCCGAGTAACATCTGAGGACTGTAAAGACCTTAACAAAGACTTGCTGGATCACCCCTGAAAACGAGACGGAGCATCTCCCCAGCGCATCTTTGTATCTTCCGCTGCAAATTTGCTTTGTGTGCAACTTTCATTACTGCGAAGAATCCCACTCTATAGGCTGCACAGCGACCAGCACCGGCACTCAGGTCTGTAATCACTGATTCTGATGGGAATGTAGGTGGACTTTTAGAAAGCTTATACTTGCACACATGACACTGCTCTGCACATGGATTATTAAACCCATCTATTCATCTTCCAACAGTTATCCAGAATGGGTTAACTGGAAGGGTGCCTAGTATAGGGCATAAGGCAGAGCATGCATGTTATAGCATACATAATGGACAATTTAGACACTATTTTGATTCATCTAATTGCTCATCTTTGGACTGGGAATGTGAATAGAATGCATTTACTGTCAGTATGGAATTCAATCACTGCATATCCCACCCTACACTCCTATGAGGATCATAGGCAAATACAGGTAAGAGCAAAGCCTGGGGTCCATTTCTCTAAGGAGCCCAACAGTGACATACAGTGTCAGAGATAGTTACAAGTCACCCTAAAACAGGCAGAATGAATCAGCCAATCAGAACCCAGAACACGAGAACTCCACACTCACAGAGTATGGGTGGGATTTAAACCCCAATAGGGCTGGTATGGGGCAACAGCACTTCTAAGCCACCCTGCTGCATGGATTATTACCACTTGAAATCTAATATTTAATCTTGGAGATAATAGAATCCTTTGTTGCACTACCTTATGTAGGATATAGTGATATTTATTGCAATGGTGATTGGTTATTTTGGTGATTTCATTTAGGGCACTTGAATGTAATTTCACCTTTTTAGCCACTCACATCTAACATGGCCCTCATTCAATCACACGATACATGTGCACAAGACTCTCCACTCCACTAGCTCCACATAATATATAAACGCTAATGGAAAAGACTACGACCACGCACTCTTCAGCTGGAATATGATTTCAGAGGTGCTGTTTGGGTCTTAGCAAGACCAAAGCAACCAAACCACTTGAAGGGAATGTTTTATACATAACAGAGCTCTCCTGGATTACCATTTTACCGGTTATTTTAGGATCAGACTCTTTAAAACCCTAAGGCCCTGTAATGTTTATTTAACAACTGCTCTTTGTTTTTTTTAATACATCGGCGTATATTTGATTTTAGTTACAGCAGCCAAAACAGTGACCCTGAACAGCTGCACAAGTATTATCTAGGATCTATGAATTCTCAGTTGGCTTGAGGACTGAATGCATGTTCATATTTTTAACTAAGACCTATTGCATTCACCTCAGGTTAAATCTGTCCGTAATGCAGTCCAGCCTCCTCATATGATTCCATTAAAAACAAATCAGAGAACGTACAATCTGCAATCCCAGTTAAAAGAACAAATTGAATTTCGATTTCTAATCACTTATCAAAATGTTTTCATATGCAGAAGCGATTCACATTTCTCACTTCAAAGATGTTATTAAAAATGACTTCTTAAATGTGTACAGCTGAGTTACTCTGACTTTGCATCGTCAACTGTGTTGTTCGGTCTCCACAAACCCAAATGTGCAGGAAAGAATGACTCAATGTATTATAAAACACAAACACAAGTACAGAATGCACCCAGACTCAATAATAAATCTGCTATATGCTTTAAAAATTGTCGAGTAATTTCTCTTCACTCAAGCTACTCTAAATTCATGCTTCCGGCTCAGTTCAACAACTGTACAACCTAAATTAATGCTTTGTAGGTATATCCAGGGAATGGGGAGGTGTATGAAATGCAGGGTCCCCATGCCCCAGCTATGCCCTTGGGCATAGGGTATCAGGAATATGGAAATACGTCTGCAATATCTTAAATGTACTACATTAAAGATGGTATCAGGCTATAGGCACAAAATACAGAGGTACCCGGCAAGACAAACATACAGGGCTACCATCCGTATAGCCACGGTAATCACTCACTGGAATATTTGGTTTTCATCTTGCAAAGGAACCCAGGATCTGGAAATAAGCACACATCTATCTGTGAGACGCTCAGCACGAAAAATAAAAACAACATACTGTAGCCAGGAATTTACTCAGGAACAGCGTACCCAAGTACCCAAGGCAGCGATGGTAGCAAGAATGATATGTATGAATTTTCTAAGTTTATAAGCAAAGTCAGAATGCTGAGCATATCCTAGAATGGGCATTATATGTGAAATGTATTAGTATTTATGAACTACTGCACTGCACAAACGTAAAATCCAAAAGAAATATTTGTTCTAATTTCACGTTTTCCCATAACAACGCATGTTACAATATTGATCTCAAAGAACAACTGATGCTTCTTGACATTCTTTCAAATCAAGGCCCATTTTCTTCACCAGGATAACTTTTCCTGAGATGCAGCTGAAATTACCCAAATAAAAATCTATTAAAAACAGGTATGACAATGGAGTGTTCCTCTGAGGGTAACGATGCAGAGACAGGAGTTAGGAGATGTTTCCAGTTTGGAGCTGTCACACTGAATGGCCCCTCACACCTCACTCTCGTTGGTGAGCTGTTACAATCTGTCACCTTTTGTTGCCTTCACACATACTTCTCTTTGCGATTCGGGAAAGAGAGCTTCAAAGCAGCGGCCTCATTAGTCTGAAAGACAACCAATCACAAGAGGCCTGGTCGTTGGGGGAGACACCATCAGCTCTCACCCCCGATCCAGCACATCAGCTCCTTAAAAGTTACTCTTAAGGCTGATCTCATCGCAGAGCCTTTCTCCTGCACGGTAAGCCTGTCTTTAATTTCCCTCCACAAAGCTGTCACCAGGAAACAAAGACCTTCAATAGAGGACATTAAAAGCATGTTCAGGGAAAAGGAGAGCGCAGGTGGTTGTATCTTTTATTAAGACATTTCAAAATGCTGGTGACTCAGGCTGAGATCAGTTTTATACTGGACGTTCTGATAACAAGTACGCACGTAAAACGTAGTGCGGGAAATGCAGGCCAACCTCTGTGTATTAAAACAGAATAATCATGTCAGGCTAATTGAGAGCACAATGTAACCTTTTATCAGGTGGAATGCTGTGCCGTTTCTTCTAGCTTAAGTGGCATAATGATCTGGGACAGATGAAGCAAACTGAAAAAGCTATCCAGGTATTTCGTATTCACACTTTTAAAAACCTGGGGCCTGTATCACAAAGCAAGATTTCTTGGCTAGCTTCACAACTTATCAAATTTAAGGTATGCTACACTCGTAGACAAAAGGGTAAAAATGTGTACTTTTGCTTGTCACTGGTGCTGTACCCTCAGGGGTCTGCCAATTGTACCCTTAGCCGTAGGTTAGAGTCCAGAAATGGACTCTGAGAAACATTTCTGTACTATCAATGGTACATTAATGCTGTTTGTATCTTTGGGATGTTCCTCAGAGTCCATTTCTGTACCTTTAAAGGTACAATTACAAGGGTACAGGCCTAGTAACAAGCAAAATACAATTTTTTACCCATTTTTCTGAGTGTACTTTAAATCAGCGTTACCTTTATTCACTTACATTTAGCCTGGACTGCCATAAATGCGACTAAGTTTCCTCACTAACCCAAAAACACAGCTTCCTGATATAGTTCCCTGCTTTCCTTGGTAGGTATTGGTTTGTGCTTACTCATTAATTATAGCACAATTATACGTAATTACCTATCGCTAAAATGAGGTGAAATATAAACCAGCACACACCAATTAGTCTGGCATTTGGAAAACATCAATTTAAGACTGAGGTCTAAAAATAGGCTGACCTTAAACATGATTCGGTTTTGCGTCAATATATGTATGCATAACAGAGAGGATTTTGAACAGGAAAACAGAGACATACCTTTCAGAAAAATATCCTAGAAGGTTGGGCTTGTGCTTAAATTATCAGTTCTGTTTAATAAATTAATGTTTAGGTCTATATATTTATTTTATGAAAGAGCTTTGCTTGAAACGTTAACATACACGGTGAAACAAAATAGAGAACATTTATGAAAAAAATAGAACCGATGCTTACAGTTAAAGCATGACAGACTAACCGAAAACTCGTGCAAGTTTACTTAAACAGTGATAGATGTAAACAGCTAGTGAAGTCCTTCAACACCACATCCAAGATACAGGCAACCATGTACAACAGTGGCTACACCTGCAGTACTATCACAGTACACAAAAAAGGCAATTCTGTATTTCTGTTTCAAAGCACATGCTATAGCATGGGATAGACTGATAGGACCGGGAATTTCTTGAAACCTCTGAAACATTTACCCAGCTCAGTTTAACAGCACGGGTCTGCTGTGTCAGTGGACAGAAAGCGCTGGAGAGTGGAAGGAGAAGCGTACACGCAGCACTGTGCCTGGGACTCCACGGAAATCCCGGGACGGTCGCTAAATACCGCGCTCAGTATTTAATCTTGTGGGCCGGTTTAACAACGGCAGTCAATTAAAAGGAAAAAAAAAAAAACTAAGTTTTAAAATTCCAGTCTCTATCAACAATGAATGCGAGAACTACGGGATCATGCCCAAGGCGTGACAAAAGAAGTGGTCTCGCCCGTTTATTAAAAATGTATGAGAATATGATACTGGAGTGATAAACGATAAGAATTCAATGCATGCCACCACACTTTTAAATATATCGCCTACATTGTTTTGCTTTTGTGGGCAACTTATCATCTAGTCTTGGTAGACATACTCAGAATTCTTGTATTAAGTTACTGTTTTGACATCAGAGTTTTGCATGTTAATTAAGACAGATTCTGGCAAAAAGGGTGCCAATATTTCACAATAAAACAGATTATTCAGGCTATGTTTGCTTTATATTATTTTGCACAAATATATGCAAATAATTTTACCATTTTAAAAAGGAGAAAATACGTACTTCTCTAATATATGTCTGGGTTCCAGTTCTAAACCGTGTATTTAAAGTAGGCCCATGTTAATGGCAGATCAGACAAATATTTCAGTTGTTAAAATTGGATTTTACATTTCTCTTTAGCAATTCAAATAATTAAGTAAATTTGAAACATTTGATTTAAGAAGAGCCTACATTCCTCACAGTTCTGTCCCAGATTGATTCACATGTAAGAAATCTTACTGGGGAAATATTCGAGTGATGCAGTGGAAGAGTGAAGAAAAAAAAACCTTTAGGGCTTTTGAAATAAAGCGGGAGTCTGTTTGACAGTCAGTTTGTTAGAACTCTCAATCACCCATTTGTCAGCAGCAATTAGTAGTACACTGCTTTCTACTTTTATTATTCAAACAAGAGACAAATATACTGTATATTTGTTGGTTGTCATTTAAATACTCTTTCATGTATATTTTCACAAGTATTGTCTTTATTCATATTGTCCTGGCAATGATCTGACACATCATAATCCCTGTGACTACTCTCATTTCCTCAGCACTGCAAAAATTTTGATTTCCGAGAAATATACTCCATATCATATCTGTCTTTCGCTAATAGTTTAAACACTCTTCTTCCTGTACCAAGTGCATCATTCCTCCGACTAAATCTATTAGAGAAAAATTACAAAATGAATGACCTAACTGACATTATTGTAAAGCCCTGTGCAAATATTTACTTAATAGAAAATATCACAAAATAAGTTATGGTTTTGGATGGGAACTCAGACAAGCTTTTATATACAAGTGCAATTGAAATGTATGACTTTTTTTGGCTTTGGTCATATATAACAGCGTTTCCCAAACCAGTCCTCAGAGACCCACAGACAGTCCATGTTTTTGTCCTTTCCCAACTCCCAGCAGGGAGCAAAAATGTGGACTGGCTGTGGATCCCTGAGGACCGGATTGGGAAACACTGATAAAAAATGGAAGATATCAGGCATACTTTGAGCCTCTGCACTATATATTTCCCCTATGAATACTATATTTACCTCGAATATAGTTACCTCTTTGTGAATAATATGTCCTTTCCTCTGAACACTTCCCCAAGGTTTTACTGCAGGCATAGTGAGGCGAGTTTCATACTTGTGAGGTGAAAGGGAACTTTAAATTTAAAAATTATATATAAACCCATCCATGAAAACAATGTTGTTCTTTATCCGTTTCAGTCTCCTTTGTTATTAATTAATACAAATGGGTTGAACACATCTGCAGGATTCTTTAAACATTAGTTATTAGTATCAATTCAACAGGTAAAGGATTTACCACCACTCATTTTATTTCATGTCATTAGAGAAATTGTACCACTCCAGACTAATGTCTGCACATCTCTGTGGGAATGAATTTTTGAATTATTGATTGTATTGGAGAGTCAAGTTTTTTGATCACCAAATGACAAGTTTAAAAGCAAAACTATATGCAAGAAAAGTCCTCTCGTGACTCTTAGCGGGCAGTGTTAAAGACCTCGTTTCTAGTGCTTCCTGATAAATCTTTAGCATTTTCTTTTATCTTAATAGTTCTCTGTTGTCATTGCTATTGAATATTGTGATGTGACCAAACAATGATCCCAGTAAAACAGATAAACTATATTTGACAGCTATGGCACATGACCGATCTATAAAACACAACACAGATTTTAGGCATGATGAAATTGTTTTCCCAGCTAGTTCTCTTTCTTATTTCATACAGATGAACATCTTTACCTCATACTACAAAGGAGACACAATACATAATTGCCATGAGTCGAGTGTGACTGATTTTTAGTGCCTGAAAGTGTATTTATGCAATTGAATGACAGACATAATACATATCATAGCACTAACAGCTATTTCACAAGTTTGTAGCTCCCTCTGATGACTGTTGGCAGGCTTACAAATAATTTTTTTCTCCATACTCGATCCAAGTGACAGCTGACTGGCTAAGAAGTAATTGGTCTGAAGTGAGGTCATCACAATGCATTTATCTACGCACAGGGTGAGGACATACCGAGCAATGCTTCCCAAGTTAGCGATTCAAGAGTAATTACAGCCCTGCTTGTGTGGTTCCTCAGCTCACAGGAAGCTTTATATACTCATTGCTTTTGTGAAGTGCAACTTTTTTTTTTTGGGGAGGGGGAAACGGATATCAATATGCCCGGCTCTCCTTTACTGCATGTAAGTCACTTAAAAACTCCCGAAAGGCTGTTCCCAAGCCGGGAACACATTCCAAGGCTTATTTAAAACGTTCTACCAGGGTGGTTCATGAGTGAAGAGAATCGCTAGTGAGACGCAGTGCGGTCTGCATGCATGCAGACAAAAGAGGGAGGTGCTGGCAGCCTAGAGTCAGTCCAGATCGCTAAACAGGACAAATGTGGGCAGTTCTAAGAAGAGTGTTTAGTTCACCGCAAAAGTGTCCATGTTTATAAAGGCTAGACTACAAGTATGAGGTGAGCAAACCAGGACAGAAGAGATTTAAATCCAATGTTTCCCAGTTCATATCTATCTGATATTTTAGTAAGTCACAGTGGTTTTAATTCATTACATCGGTTGGGCTGATTCCACTTTTGTACCTGTTAAATTGTAACACCTGCAGGGGAGATTTCTTGGGTCTGAACAAGTCATTCAAACCTGCGCTTCTGTTTTTTTTTCTCAATCCTGCAGATCCTCCGTTCCTGAGGCTGGCAACCCAAAAGGTGCATCCTTCAGCCTGCAGTGGAACCGGCTGCAATGTCCTAGGACTCTGGACAGAAGAGAATTGCATACGAACGACTCCTCAGTACCCCATGTACGAAAACACACACCAAGGGAGCAAGAGCGGCATTCACAGTTTTACTCGTGAGGAGATTGTAAATCGAGGAAGCCGGGTCGAGGACCCTTTGGCCTGACATTCCCCATACGTTTCAGCATGTTGTTCGTAAATACCCGTTGCATTGCATTATAATGCACAAATGGATGCAGAAATGGAAGCTGCCAACTTTGCTCTCCAAACTGTACTTGCACATCATGTTTCTACTGAGCGGTATGTGTCTAGCTTGCAGTGATCGGACTCCGGAGCAACTGGCTGCAATTATGAACTGTTCCAAACATGAGAGGCACACGAGAAATTACGATTATATGGAGGGAGGGGATGTAAGAGTCAGGCAACTTTTCAGTGGAACACAATGGTTTCTCACAATCGATGACTATGGCAATATTAACGGAACTCAAGATCCAACCAACTGCTACAGTGAGTACCTAACCAATGCCTTCTCATCATGCAATCCTGTAAAAAAAATGTTGTCATAATTACAGACTGGTAGCCTTTATCAGTTATGGTTTCTTATACATGTTATACGTTACTTGCAAAGCTACATAAAGAACAATAGAACTCCATCAATAACATAACATTGTTATTATTCATATATACCCCCCAGGCACCCACATTTCAAGCTCTTAATTTTTAGTATGTTTGCCAACTGCTTAATTTGTCAATTTATGTTATGTTTTGTTGTGTTATGTGTTAATCTGACTTAAAGGGTAAATAACTTTAGTTCAGTTTGAATGCATTCTTCGACTTGCCTTGCTTACAGACATTTTTATACTGAGTCCTATATATGTGACACAGTTATAGTACGATATTCTTAACTTAATCACAGGCATGAAAAATGACAGCGGTAAAAGAAAGCAGGTGTCTCGCTTGGCAAAGTATTATTTTTACAGTCTAAACAAAGGTCCCAATAAATTAAACAAGTCTGTAAAGCCGCAAGTCCAAACTCTAACAGATTGTGTCATATTTGTAAGTGTCAGTGAAGATCGAGCTAAACCGCTGAGTCACGTGTCCAGACCATGACACAATATTAGCCTTAGGGTTCATTTTGAGGATTTTGGTTTTGATAAAAGCCATACGAAGGTCGTAACTGCTGCCTGAGTATGCAAGAGAATGCGTAGCATCTGCAGTTTCAAACTGCCACATTCATCTTTGTTGTCTCTTCATGATAAATGTCGTAATCGTATCAAGTTACTTAGGCTGCTAGGAGTAGCTAGGCTGCATGTAGATTACAAGGAGATCTATGAAGTTCAGAATAAATTTTAAAAAGTCCAATATATGCATTTCTGTAAAAATAATTTGTGAATTCACCATAGCAAAAAAGACACACAATTGGAGTACTTGTAACTTTTAAATGTTGCAGGAAAGGAAGGGAGGGGGGTTAAGAGCGTATATGGTCTTTCTACAGATTACTGCACACCATGGGACATTATAACTCATGTACAAATAAAAAAAAGCTAACACGGCAAGCCAAACACACTAATCCATGGAGAGCCCACGAGCATCACCTACTCTTGTCTTGCCATTCCAAGCTTCCAAATATATTATGATTATACAGTGCAGAGGGACAAAACTGGAAATTACTGTTGAAAAGCTGCAAAAAGCATAGATGGGGTGAGTCTTACTATGGGAGCACGTGCAGGTATCAAAAACACAGAAAAAGCACATCTATGAGATCAGCTAACTGCACAGGATTATAGTCTTAAAATAAAATACCAGGCAAATGGGATTAAGCATTACATTTACATCTACTACTACTTGTATTTACCCATTAAAAATCATCAAAGTGAATTTCTTTAATAAGCTAATTTTAGTAAGTAATGAGCCGAAAACTTTCATATAACTTCAAAATTGGCAGTGATATGTAGGGCTATTTGTAAAAAAGTGCCATAATTCAGTGATTGCTTCTATTTAAATAGATTAAATACACTATCCAGTGAAAATGAGTAAAATGAGAAATAATGAATTAGAATTAGTAGTCTACGTGTAAATTTAGGGCTGCGTTTATTTTATACACTAGCAAATGAAGAACAGTCTGGTATTAAATCGATGGACACATGTAAAAAGTGCCAATGTTCAACTAGCAGAAACTTTCAATGTTTCCTGGTTAAACTACTGAAGGAATAGTGGGTTTATTAATTGTCTAGGGACGTTCTTTTCCAAATGAAAAACATGGGGAAAAAATTGAGTCATTGCAGCCTTCTAGAGAATTGGGGATTGCAGAAACACATTTCTTGTCATCAATTATAACTGAAAAGGGGGACAGGTTTACTATCAATTTATGAGCGTATGTACTTTTGTAGAAGTGCACGGCCAGCCTGTACACTGTCAGGAAAAAAAGTACGATTTGTACCTCTGAGTGTATAATTACTTGTCACTGGGCCTGTACCCTCGAGGGTCTGATTCAAACAAATTGCTTCTCACCTTAACTAAAAACTTGTCAAAAAAAAAAAACCAGAATGAATTTTCATGGGAAATACCAGCCAGGCAAGACCAAGAGTGTAAAAACAATCATTTTTAAAACAAGCTGTCATGTAGCTATGATATGTTGTAGATAATGAACTGGATTTCAGTCACCAATTAAAGTGTCTGTTCTGATTTATGTACTGAATTACAAACATATGTTTCTGTCTGGGAAAGGCATACATAGCAAATATAGTAAAAACATAAGAATCTACACAGCAAACAAAGAAACCATATATTCAAGAACACTGATTTATGAACAATTTGTGACTGCCTGAATCTATAGTCGCCATGTTAAAGATAACACCTTCTTAGTATTTGAAATATATGTAGGCCTACTGGTTAATTTGATAGGTCTATGACATTGAACATGAAGAGGGACATCATTCCAAAGGGCTGAGCAAAGTAATAATAATAATAATAATAGCACACATACTACAGAGTTACAGTTGTGGTTTTTCACTACTATCTCACCAATATAAAAGATGTAAACGATATCACCTCCACTCGAGCGACAGAAAATGACGAATTAGCCACAAATAGCAGAGTCGACCAGTGGCTGGGGCAGCACAGCATGCTAAGCTAAATTTGTTCAAGCTGAGGAAATCCTTATTAGGGCTCCCTGAATGCCATTTGCGCCCCGTGTGTGCATTAGTGACACCTTGTATCAGCTAAACAGTTACAGTTGCTAAAACATAGAGAGGTACCATGCTGCGCTTCAGGGGAAGCCCGAACTGTGCCCCGTTTTATACAAAATCGCGTTGGCTGGCCTGAAACGTCTGCAGCGGTAGCCACGTTCTTTCCAGGAATTTTTATCCTCGTCTTGTTAAAATTACATTAAAAGTGCGGTTTCAGGAATAAAGAAAAACATTTTTTTTTTAATCCACCAAGCAATTTTTTTTTACTAGTTTTTGTGCAGTCCTTTTATTTATTGGATTATTTGGCCTAATGTTATAATATTGCCTTTTATATTGAAAGTCAATGATTATTTTCCATAACTGTTCATCCAAAAGAGCCCTTCAGTGAACATGGAGCTTATTGCACCAGACATGTGAAGCACCCTGGGCAGGACACCCATCCATCACTGGATCCATATTCACCCCTAGTTCCACAATAAGGGCAATTTAAAGACATTAACTGATCTACACCACATGTTTGTGGACTGCGACAGGAAACCCACACAAACACAAGGAGGACATGCAAGATTCACAGCCGCAAAGCCCGTGCAGGAATTAAACTCAAGGCTTTCGAGGTGTGAGAACATAGTGCCACCCCTATATCTTAATGTTTTAATATTGTTAATACTAATATGTGAACCAAAATCTTGAATTATTATTTCAACAATATATTTTAAAACTCTGAAAATTGGAATAAAAAGGGGAATTATATAAATTCTGCCATTTCAAACAGTGCAGTTTCTCCGTACGTTTACGGCCCTCTCATAAACATCATAACAGCAGCAGGTTGTTTTAACAGAAGAACAAAACATGAGCTTCACAGTGATGCTCATAATATGCTCTTGAGATTATAGCAAATTACGTGCCGTAAACCTGCTTTTTAATCTGAAACAGTTTATACTGAAGGACAGATATTGGCTGATCCATGGTTCCAAAGTAATTTTGCTCAAGATTCAGTGCCAAAAAATGTGCCATGCATCTGGATCTCTTTATTACTTAATTCAAAAGGTTATAAGTTTAGACAGCATTTAAAACACAGTGACCTTAGATGAACCTTAAGCTTTTACCGAGGCACAAAGCAGGCAAGCAACCTCTGCTGCTACACATTACTGAACTGTGTGCTCTGCTAACCGATCACAGGGTAATCTGGACATCAGTGTTAGCAGGAAATATTTACTGTCCTAAATGAGTTCATAGTTCTGTTCGTTTATCCATCCATCTTCCAATCATTTACTCCAGAAAAGGTCACATGAGGTCCTGGAACCTATCCCAGACAGTGAAGGCAAAGTCAGGGGAACACCCAGAACATGATCCCAGTACATTGTAGGGCAAAGAGAGGCCTACACTTACACTCACAATCACTGCTACGAGCAATTTAGAGATGCCAAAGAAACCCTCCAGGTAGATTTGAACTCCCAACCCTTGAGGTATAAGACAACAGTACTATGCACCAGCCACCCCAGCTATATTTTTAACTGCCTCAGTTAATCATATAAAGGGCAGTGTATTTCTATAATCCTCTAATCCTCTTACTATCAGAAAGGACACCCAGTGTATAGGATGAGAAAAGAATGCACTGAAGAAGACACTGGCAGCCAGTCATTTGTGTTATATGGGTGATTCCTGTTTTCGGCCACATATTCATGTCCTCATCATTAACTGGCTCTTATTCTTTTATAAAATTGGACAAATCTTTATAACAAACTTATATTATGTGTTTAGGTGTTCTCTATTTCTCTAACAAAGATAAATTATTTTTTTTTTTTTTACATCTCTTCAAAGCACCATTTCTCTGGAATATGCACTCATTTTAGCATGCAATGTTATGTATTCAAATGCAATGTATTCTTCCTCAATAAATATAAACCATAAAATTAGAGAACCCAAAACCTATTCTTTATTATTTTGATACACTAGGGTATACTATCTTTAGAGAAAGAAACAAATCTGGTGAAACTTATTTTGTTTTCCATAATTATATATTATATGCCCCCGCATTTGTTTTCCACCCTGTGAGCCTCTAGTTTCTTGGCTCCCTAAAAAGATTACAAATCCATACAGCCATTTGCAGGAAGTGACATCATTTGTTTTTTGGGGGAAATTCAACTGGAAGACTAAGGTAAGCTTTAACTGTCACTCTCTCCTGTATTTTTCTCAATTTTATATTACACACTGAGGCATCCCTAAAGTTCCACCCTGTTAGTATATATTATGGGAAATATTTATTGGAAAAAAATATTTTTTAAAACATGTCAAAATACCTGTTGAAATGCTGATCAGCTGTAGAGTGTGTTTTAGCTAAATTTTGCTCACTCAAAGAGCTAGAGCTAAATTAGCTAGAAATATTCCATTCCATTCCTGATAGGTTCTACCCTGTTAGGCTATGTATGGGATATGCAGCCTACTGAATAGAAACTGTACAAGAATATTTATTATTTTCATGAAAATGACCTGTAGATTTATTATTTGAGTGTATTTCTTGTGTATGATAATGAATAATATTGTTATAATCAAAAAATATATTTATTGTTGTTGTTGTTATTTATTATTTGAGTGTATTTATGTATGTTACCAGAGTATTATTATTATTATTATTATTATTATTATTCATTGTAGTAGTAGTATTGTTGTTGTGAATCTGAATCTACTTGTTAAGAGGCCTACTGTGTTCCACCCTGTTATATTCTATTCCACCCTGTTAGGCAATGACTTTAAAAATATTCTAATCACAACAGTAAGTGTTTGGTATATTTGCATAATGTTTTGTTAAATGAGGTATATATAATGCATCTACATATACTTCAACCCCTGAGCTTGGAAAACATGTATTCCTCATAGCGAAGTATAGTATAGTCCTGACAAAATGTTTAAACCATAAAATACAATCATTCCAATTTTCAGAAAACAGACAGCCAAATATGTGGTCCAAAACAGGAATCACCCATATGGCATTTCAGAATTATGAATCCGAAACTGCATAATTCATGTGTTAGCCCCCCACTCACGCGAGAAGCAATATCCACAAATCAGTACATCATCTAAATGGGGCAGAACCCATTATACAGAATAAGAGCAAACAAACAACTAATTATATAACTACAGGCCCTGTAGTATCTTGCAGTGTAAATCTGTGCTGTTTCCCAATGTAGAAGAACAAGTACTGCACATAAAACACGGTCAGACATAAAATCCCAGAAACCATCCACGGAAGTTCTTTTCGACCCGAGGGTAAAACTCACCCAATCTACATTTCCAATAGCAGCTCACAGTAAACTTTCTGACTCTGAGGTATAATGTTTGCAAAGAATTTCCCTTTACAGTGGGAGTTAGATTTTTAAAATATGTGTTACACTGATCATAAATTCAGTTTGCAGAGACAATATACAAGGACAGATTTTGAGTTGTTTAATACAAGCCTAATTGTAGCTTCTAGTTTCAACTGCAATAATAAGGAAGTTACAGAAAATGCTGGTGGAATAAATATTAACAACAATTTCTAAAATACCCCAATACTTGTGTTCCCAAAGTCACATTTTCAGTTATTAAGAAAGTGGTTTTGTTGTCATTCATCAAAGAAGTAATAAATGGCTGGAGCTTTTGTAATAATAATAATAATAACAATAATAATAATCATAATAATAAACTCCTTGTTAACAAATAAATCCTTCATGAATTTGTAGGCATATTGTCAGATGAATGGCAGTATACAGCCAGTGTTATTTTTCTACAATAGTTGAACTATGACTGGACTAATAGACCAAAAGATATTATTTTATTTTCTCCATAAATGGAGCTACTCAGCATCTGTTTTGAAATGTAGCGTGCAAAGCTAATGGGAACAGACATTTTTTTTGCCCTCAGGATACGGCGTTTAATCTGTTGTCCATATGTGCAACTTCATGAGCACTGGAATTTGGGATGGCCACCCAAACCATTTAACAGCTCTGAAATAAAACCAGCAACTGATTAACTTCATTAGACCTCAACTTGTTCTTATAATGTGGATGGTCTCTGATCTCAAAGGGGAAACACATTTTATTAGCAAGTTTTTTTGTTTGTTTGTTTCCTAACCTTACTTTAATGGCATTGCAGGTATCCTGGAAATACGCACAGTCTCCGAAGGTGGTATCCTCGCTATCAAAGGGGTGAAAAGTCAGTATTACATATCTATGAACAAGACAGGAGTATTACAAGGCAAGGTCAGCAACATTCAGTACTTCTATACATACTTTGTTACAATAAGTCTCAAATGGTGTATTTTTTGTGCGCAATCCAGCATTTCACTGTGAAATTCTCATAAATTCTCATTTTTAAATAATCTCATAAATTCTCATTGTTCAGACAGTACCTAACTTACTGAGATTATTTACCTTTTCAGAAAACATACAATGAAAACTGCAACTTCAAGGAGGTCTTTCTAGAAAACTATTTCAACGCTTATTCTTCAGCAAAGTGGACTAAACAAAATGGCAAAGAGATGTTTATTGCTTTGTCCCAGAAGGGAAGGCCGCTGAAAGGCAGGAAAACGAGGAAAGAGAACATATCATCTCATTTCATCCCCATGAAGTGCAGAGAAGAGGACAAGAGAGTGGAGTAGAGCCAATGAGGCGTCTAGCAAACTCAACGCTGGCAGTGAATAAGAGATACAGTACTTGGCTACCCCAGCTGGTCTGAATGTCAGTGCTGATGCACAATTCCATCCCATTAACGCCAACCTGCTAAATCAACATTAATAAACATTAATGCTATAAGAAGAATAGTAATTCATTACAGATAACACATTTCACAGATTTTAGATAGATTCCTTGAAAACATGCCCTTATTCATTCCAAATTAAGATGTTACAGATTACTTATTTACTTTAAGTGCAAACAACCAAATGAAAATCATAGCACCCTGTTTACAAGTCGCTATACGTAACAAATATAAGATAAATTATGGCACAATATATGCATAATAGAGGTGCATTGATGCTAGACAGTGTCCACCCAATTGCATTTCAGGTAAAGGCTTATCCACCAGCATGATCTGTACCAGGGGCAGGTGGCAGGAGCAGACATGTAAAATAAAATCTACAGACACACATATAATCTTGATACAAATATTATTATGGGTTTGCCAAGTCACTCAATATTATATGTATCTGCACTAATTTGGAGTCGGAGACAGGTATTCTGTAAACATCAGATATTTTGTCTAGCATTTATTGAACCATCATTATACAAATGACAGCTGTACCTGTATGAATGAATGCAAGATGTGTTTTTATCTAAGAGAATATGCATGGAAGTAAATTCAAAACATATGACTATTTTTCTATATATTAGGTACTACTAAGCCGAAATTTCACTGCAGTACTAAATTTGATAGAATACAATGCATTGACATTTATGAGTATTGTAAAGTTACAATTTTATTTTCTTTATTAGTCATATTATTTCCATTACTAGATCATTTTCAGAAATTAAACAAAATTGAAACACACCAACAGTGAGACACAGCAGTTAATATATTCTGACATTTTGTCCATTACTGGACAAACTCTATTATACTGTGTTAGTCAAGCAGCATTGAATGGTTTAATAATATATCAGATATTCAAAAAATAATTGACTCTATAATGGTTTGTTATATAATGGTTGGCTGCAGGAACTACTGAAAAGTAAACAAGCTGGACTTGCTTTTTCATAGAATGTGTATTCTGAACTCAACATTTAAAGTGAAAGAATATATACTGATATATATAAAGATAATGGTCAAAATTGGATCATAACAGCAAAACAGATGTAACCCTATTTATAAACACAAGCAATACCTGCTTTATTGTTTTATAATAACCGTGTAATGCCTTTTTAATAGCTGCTAGCCCTATTAACTCAGCTGTGGTTAAGTTCTACCGCATTCGAGCCTGAAGCTGCTGATAAGGTTCCATGAGAGCACATTATGAGCACTGCTCAGTCAAGCCCTCTGTGCTTCCCGCTTCTCATTCGCACAGAATGAGCACTGCTCAGTCAAGCCCT
>JABFEA020000010.1:7633872-7663006 GCA_019775915.2 Cyphomyrus plagiostoma | reverse complement strand
CTGTTGGAAAACCATTTCAGGTGACTACCTCTTGAAGCTCATCGAGAGAATGCCAAGAGTGTGCAAAGCAGTAATCAAAGCAAAGGGTGGCTATTTTGAAGAAACTAGAATATAAAACATTTTCAGTTATTTCACCTTTTTTTGTTAAGTGCATAACTCCACATGTGTTCATTCATAGTTTTGATGCCTTCAGTGAGAATCTACCAATGGTCAACTTTTGGCCTGTACTGTATATACAAAATCATTTGTTTGTATTATCCTGATAATTTGCATACGGTTATCGAAAGCATATAGATATTGTTGGCTTTAAAATTCTCAGAGTGTGTGATTGTCTGTCCGCCCTGTATCAGACCAGCTCCCCATCCAAGGTGTCCCTGCCCTGTGCTCCCATCCTCACTGTCGCCCTCTACTGGTTGTGCAGTTATGAAAGCTGGCTAGCTGTGGAGAGAAACGCACCCTGAAGCTTGCCATATGCCACCAGGGAGCCGCTGAAGGTGACGCCCCCAATGTAGGTGCCTAGGTAGGCCACGGTCTTCACCATGTTGGCGGCAGGGTGCGTCTCCAGGTGGGGGTGCTCAATCATGAACTCAGCAATGCAGGTGAGGACAGCTGCTAGTCCCACCAGGCTGTGGAAGGCAGCTACCAGCTGGGGCAGGTCGGAGATCTCAATGCGCTTGGCGACTGTCAGGCCTGAAGGCCAGAACAATAAAACAGAATGACAGAATTATAATTACCTAGCATAGGGACAAGGGAAAAATAGACAAATATGTTTAAATTTCCACATATTCTATGACAGTGTTTGTAAACCCAGTCCCTAGACAGTCCATGTTTTTGCTCCCTCCCAGCTCCCTACTAAACAATCCACATTTTTGTGAAAAAACATGGACTGTCTGGGAGTCCACAAGGACTGGGTTGGGAAACAATGTTCTATGATACTGAAAATTTCTTGATGTGCATACAGTACATTATGGTGCATTGATTCCTGCCTTTAAAAAGCCTGGCTGACATGGAAATCCCAATGAAAAATTAAAAAATGTAAAGGCTCTTTAAAGCCTTCCATTATCCAAAAGCTTTAACTGGGCTCTGCTGGACAATGACTGGATACTAGGTATGTGGGTTCCCACTGTCCTCTTGAGATTTAGTAATTCATTTTTCTCCTCTGTAAAATACATTATGTTCTTGCTGATATCTTTCATACAATCCATGCTGCTCTATTAAGTCATGCTGTTCCTTTAAGAAGCTGTAAGGTGACATCACATGTGTGGGGTGTGACTTTGTCAACCTCCTCTTCCCGTCAAATCAAAATTTTAATTTAATTTTTTATTTTTTGCCTGGTTCTCCAGGAGGACCCCAGTACCCCTCTTTCAGGCCCCTGTTTAAATGAAAAAGATAGGCTAAGCAGTAAGATTAAAAAAATAGTTCCTTTCCATTCCTGCCGACTACATAAATACAAAGTCACCTGACCCTCAACATCCAGCCTCTTATGATAAGAAACATGGTGTCTAAAGGTATAAAATATTTGTCTCCAACACGCCATCTTTCCTCTCCCACATCTTCACCTTTGTCATTGTTATTTTTATTTATTTATTTTTTCCTTAATGTTATAATACATCCCTAAAGTGCCAGGTACAAAACCTTCCTTAAGCACAGAGCTTTGAAGGTTACTATTATGCAGTGCATGGCAAAGAGAAATCTTTTGACTCAGTTTAGCAATGAACATGTCAGAGAATTACAAACATCAAAGGCCAAAGAACGCCATACAATGTGGACTTAAGGCAAATGCAAACATAATAAAGTGTAAGAGAATGCACTGGGCTTAACCATCTGAAGGCGTCTGTGAGTGCCCACTGATATCTACCAGCTGCTTACATTCATCAGAGAATTAAATGCTCATTTGTCACGTCAGCTACACTGCAGACCAACTCAGGTGATTAATGCTAAAATATAGTATTTTCCATCTTTCAGATCATTCTTAGAAACAAGAACAGCAAGAAAATTATGGGATTAACATCAAAGGCTATGATGTTTATGACCTAAATATACTTAAGGCAGGAGATTAACCGTGCTTTTAAAGCATTAAGAGTGGTAATGCCCTCTTTCATCCCCTATCTTCAAGTTTTTGATGTAATGTAACCCTTATGAATGTAGAAATACCATAAATACCTGTGAAATTTGCACTGACTGTTTACTACCACGTCAATTAATGCTGCATTTGATCAGTCATACTGGTCCTGCTTATATCTAAGGCATCGTTAATGTAATCCAGTGATTTCTTGTGATTTTGAGGTTTTCCATAAGCGTGCTATGATAAAGTGTCAAGTCTGTCTTGATGTTGCCTTGCTTTTTCAGTTTTTAATAATGACAACAGTTTGAACAACTGACTGTAGTTGGCGGTAGCGAGTTAAACGGCTGCTGTACCCACCGATCGTTCCCCCAGTGGCCATTGCCAGGGACATCTGAGACAGCAGCTCGGGGGAGGGTTTGAGGGCCCCCAGGGTGGCTGCGAGGCCCCCCGCCACTCCAATGATGCCGAGAGCATTTCCCAGCCTGGAGGTGCCCTGTGCGGACAGCCCCGCCAGCGCCCCAACACAGCACATCCCAGAGCCAAGATACATCATCTGCAGAGGGGAAGACACAGCCATCTTGGCGATGAGCATCAAAGTGGTGTAGGGGATAATCTCAGCTACTCAGAGGCCAGAGAGTGTGTTCAACACAGCCTGTCAACACTCCTCCTGTCTCTCTTGTGCCTGTTACTTGCATACAGTATTTACTCCACTGAATTCATGTTTCTGGTCAGCTATGTCGCTCTTTTCCCTGTTGATGTATTTCTCACCTGCTCGATGCTGTAGCCACCCAGGATGCTAGCGCCATAACCACCTATGAAGGCGGCGCCAGGGATGGCGTACAGGTAGTTATACTCCGGGGGGTCTGTGGGCCTTTTAAACATGTCCAGCATCCTCTGAGTGATGAGGAAGCCGCCTGTAAGCAGATAGTGACAAAAGGCAAGATATGTGATATGGAGGTAAAACACTTCATGTGGAGACATGAGACGGAGATACACAATAGAGTCACATGATACGCGGTCACATGGTGTGGAGTCACATGGCAGCATAATGACTGAAAGAACAGAGTGAAAGTGTAGAGTGCTGATAACCGAAGCAAATGGCTGGCAAACGTGGCGGGCCTCGCAGTAAGGTTGTCAGCCCTGCCCGGGGGCACTTACCCGCAATGTTTATGGAGGAGACGAAGGCTGCCAACAGGGCCAGTGTCTCCGGGAGGCTGGAGGGGGTGAGACCCCCACCCATTAGTGCCAAACCACCCACTGCAGTCAGGCCTGCACAGAGAAATGTGGCCTTTCACATTGATACGTCTGCACCCAAACCAGAGAAACGCGTACAAACAGATTTGTAATTTATTCCTTGTGGGGACTCATTTCTATGGGGAAAACTTTAATCCCGACAATGACAAACCCATACCAAGCCCTAACCTTAACCATAAGTAACCAAACAAAATACAACACTTTTGACATTTTTAGTTTTTTGATCGCAGTCACAGATCTTTGTGATCTCAGAAATGGCCCCCACAATGTTAAAATAACAAAATTTCATCACATTGTGGAGGACGCCACAATTTAATATAAGCCTAATCCACACACACAGACTCTCTCTCATACACACACACACACACACACAGGGGCGCAGTCCCTGACCTGAGATGGCATTGGTAACAGACATCAGCGGGGAGTGCAGGGCAGGGGTGACCCCCCAGACCGTGTGGTAGCCCACGATCCCGGCCAGGCCAAATGTGGTCACCATCTGTGCAAAGGCAGCGTTGGGGGAGACAACGCCAAGTCCAAGCACTCCGGAGAGACCTGGGGAGCAGAGAGAGGGGGGGGGGTGTTCTACATGGGCCTTAGTCTTCTGTCAAGGACCCTGGGATTCCTAACAAGGGCCAAAATTAGCCCGGCAGTGTTTCCTGCAAGCTGCATCTAACAATAATATCACGTGTACTTTTTGTATTTTGTTTACGTTTTCATGCCCACAGCCAAGGTGAAAAGGGGAAAAGCTCTACTGGATGCCTGGTCCTGACAAGCAAATAAAACTGGAGACCAAATGATTTTGAAACAGCAGTATCTGGCTTTCCTGTGGATCCCTTTCCAGGCCCCAGTTACAGACCACATGCGCATTATGGCATTATTTACCGACTCCGCACACAGGCCCTATCAGTGGCATGCAGAGGGTGGACGCAGCACCGCTGACCTGCCGTGTAGATGCAGGCAGACGTCATGGTTCGCCTGAAGGGGGAGATCTCAGCCAGCTTCTCGGCGTTGAGTTCTGCCACCGTTTTCTGTTTGAGTGGAGCTGGAGGAGGGGAAGTCTTTGGCAATGGAGATGGGAAAAGATTTTTGCCGTCCTAGAAAGTGCAACATTAAAATAAAGTCATTACATTTAAAAGGCATTTTAGAACATTATTCCTGTTCATCTAGCACAGGCTATTAGACAATCCCATAATCTGTCACTGTTTCACAGTGGGGGGTTTGATTGGAAAACATAATTAACATATTAAAGTAAAATAAAAATAATTGAAAATTACATATAATGTACTACTAATTTCTGTTTTCTACATTCTCAGGTGCCTTGCCAGTTGCCATGTTTTGGTAATAAAAGAAGCACATTTTGCGGTTTGGATGGTTCAGCCCATTCAGAAACAAAGAAAAACAGGGCTCAGGGTGGGCAAACAGACAAGGAATTTTATGGTTGAAAAAGGGACTTAATGTCGCCCCCTGCTGTAAAAACACAGCAGGCTTACCTTCATGACCACGGTGCCCCGAATGACATGGTCGACTGTTCCATAATCAAAATCATCCTTGGGCTCAAAGTAAAAGTATTCCTTGTCGGGACTGATGGCCTTCAGTAATTTCAAAATATTATTTGAGTACAGTGAGCTGGCTTGTGTGGCCATCCGGCTTGGCAAATCTGTGTACCCAACGTGTGTCACGCCCTGACAATAGACAGAAAAATGGTCACGGAGTGCAGATAACTTGCAACAACATCCTCGACATCTCACTCCTCTTCTTCTTCCTGCCAGATATGAGAAGATATTTAAGAAATGCTCACCTTGTGAACATATAGCTCTCCAGGTTTTGTGGTCTCTATGTTGCCCCCAGCCTCAGCAGCTAGATCCACCACCACGGAGCCATCCCTCATGGACTCTACCATTTCGGTCTTGATAAGGATGGGAGCTCTCTTTCCTGCAGGAGGGGAATGTCAGACGTACAGCACGCCGTTGGGAGAGGTCATGGATGGGCGTGGTGCTCACCTGGAATGAGCGCGGTGCTAATGATGATGTCCACATCTTTACACTGTTTGGCAAACAGCACCATCTCCGCCTCAATGAACTCCTTGGACATCTCCTTGGCATAGCCGCCGACGCCCTCGCCAGACTCCTTTACATCCACCTCCAGGGGCTCAGCCCCAAATGACTTAAACTGCTCCAGGGCAGCAGGTCTGGGAGCAGGGAAATAAAGCACAGTACATACTCAGAAGAGCCAAACCTTGTTTGCAAGGTAGTTAGTGCAAAAAGTCACGCCTTGGTCACCTGGTGTCAAATCCCCTCACAATGGCACCCATCGATTTGGCGGCTCCAGCAGCAGCCAGACCTGCAACTCCACCACCGATCACCAGGACCTGCACAGAGGGACCAAGGTGTCAACAGAAAGTGCTCCGGATACAGTGAGGATCCAAATTTGCCTTTGATGTCATAGAGGTTCCTGTGCTTGATGCCACATGACGGTTAGACGTGACACAGGAGTGGAGGGTGCATACCTTGGCTGGTGGTACTTTCCCAGCAGCAGTGATCTGGCCAGTGAAAAATCTTCCAAAATGATTGGCTGCCAGGACAACAGCCTTGTACCTAAACAAAATAAAGCCCAATCAAGGCAGCAATCTTCCATCTATCCATAACATGTATGCCGTACAGGGTCACACCTGAAACCTATCCCTGGAAGGGTGAGCACTCGCTCAAACAATATGGGCCATCTAGAGACATCAGTTTATCAAATCACATGTTTTTGGACTGGAGTGCCTGGGAAAACCTGCACAAAAATTCTGGACCTGTAACTATGCCAGGCAGTATCTCCTGCTGGTCCTCCCATAAAGATACATTATCTCACCCTGCAATGTTTGCCATGGAGCTCAGTGCATCGTAACCTTGAGCTATTGTGACCCTCGGCACCTGGTCCATGGCCAGGATGGTACACTTCTGGCTGGAGAGCTTCTCCATGAGGTCAGGATTTTGTGCTGGGTAGATGAAGCTCACAAGTGTGGACCTGGGCCTGAGCAATTCAGCCTCGTGCCTCCCCATGGCGTCATTAAACACTGGTGCTCGTACCTGCAACCAGAGGCAAAATGAAGACACAAAGATATTCCCATGATAAACCTACGTGGGTGTCTTACGGGCCATTAGGACTCTCCATAACTGAAGTTTGTTTCACATTTTCTGCAGTAAACTGGACTTGTTCTTGGTGGATGTTGGACTTTGAAAGCTGCACTTTGTCATCTATTTAGTTAATAATTTTTATGGATACAATGTTTCAGCGCAGTCAAGGAGTGGAGGGTGTCCAGCTTGGTGACCTCAGGATCACATCTTTGCTTTTTGCAGATGTTTTCCTGTTGACTTCAACGAACAGTAAACTCCAGCATACACTGGGGTAGCTTCGTCTCATCTCATCTCGTCTCGTCTCATCTTGTCTCAATTCAATTCAATTTAATTTAATTCAATTCACTTTATTTATCCCCAAGGGGCATTTAAAATGGTGCATGGAGTAGCACAGCAGCCATTCACACATGACAATAAATGCAGAATAAAAAGGACACACATAAAAGTTAAGGCACATCACTGTTAGGCAAACCTGCTGTGTGTTCTGATTAAGTTCCATTAAAAACTTCCATTAAATGTTCCTTTAATATGATGCCAAATCACTGATATTGAGACTTGAGTAGCTGGACAGTCCTGAGGACAACAGTTGTTGTTCTCCTCTGTGTCCTGCAACCTGAAAGTCATTACATTTAAAAAAACCTGCGAAGCCTGTGCCCTGAAGGAAGCCATTCAGATACAGGAAACAGGATGTGTGAGGGATCAAGATGCTGACTACTGATTGGGCCATCAGAATCCTGGGAGTCAAAGGGTGTACTGCCCCCTCCAGGTTGGGGATAAGTTCCTACCTCCCTCAAATGGAGAAGTTTATGTATCTCAGGCTCTTGTTTATGAATGAAGGTACATGCAGCTTTTGATTTACCAGTCAGTCTAGGTTTGGTCACGAGAATAGTGACCAAAAGAATAAGTTCGCAGATACAAGCGGCAGAAATGCTTTTCCTTCGCAGGGTGTCTGGGCTCAGCCTTAGAGACAGGCTGAGGAGCTCAGACATTCAGGAGGAGCTCAAAGCAAAGCTGCTGCTCCTCTGTGTCAAAAGGAGTCAGTTTGAGCATCTGTGTAAGACGCCTTCTAGACAGCTCCTTGCGGAGGTGTTTTAGGCATGTCCAACCAGGATGAGACGCCGGGGCAGATCCAGGACACGCTGGAGAGATTATATCTCTTCGCCTTGGTATTCCCCCAGTGGGGCTAGAGGAGGTGCTGGTGAGAGGAATGGATGGATCCACAATGGGAATCCTTTTATCTTGAGTAATGTCACACTTTTTAATTATGTTAAACTAGATACACATAATACTCACCTTCAAGACAAGATCTGAATCAAAGCTCCTCTTTGTGTCAACTATCGTGGCTCCAGCTTCCCTGTAATGCTCATCCGAGAACTTTGACTCCTCCCCAGCTCCTGTCTCCACCTGCACCCTGAAGCCCTGCTTGACCAGCGCCTGCACACCGGCTGGGGACACCGCCACTCTCCGCTCATTCTTGAAGATTTCCTTGGGGATTCCCACAAGGACGTCTGAGTATCGAACACCTGGCAAGCAGACACACATGGCAACGTTCATACTAAGGTCCCACTCTGAGACCTACCTACCAAGAAATACCAGTGTATTTGGGAAGATGACATTAAAGATTAGATGGGAGTTACTAATAGGCCCATTCAGTAACGAGTCACGTCCTGAGTCTTGACTGCAACAGCAAAAGGTCACAACTCCATTCCACCACAGTAACGAACCCAGATTATGTAAAGAATGACTGAATGGAAGTAGTACTTGACTGTACCATGATGACGGGGGGTGCTGTGTAGACAGCAAACACTGAATTGGAAGAAACCACTCAAAAGCTGGGGGTGGGTTAATGATATAAAGAAGTGCTGAATGTAAAAGAAGATGGTTTAAAAACAAAGTGTTCTACCACTTGCTTTAAAACGCTTCTTGTTTTAAGCTCTACCTCAAAAAAAGTACAGCAAAAAACGACAATACGAACGCAATCCCTGTTTGCCAGGCCTTGCTCAGCCTGCTGATATATTCCATGCAGGGTCCAGTTTCACATATCTGTCCTTAATTGGCATGGTGAACTTCCAGCGCCAGCTAGACATTATTAGCAGCTGCTTGGCAGCCTGCCGCTCCCACAGCCCCGGACCGGGCCTCCCCTGCCTGGCCGGCTCGCAAGCTCTCTGTCCTTAACTAACGCCCGGAGGATCCAGCGACACACTTGTCTCACACAAGCGGAAGGGCTGTGACCTTGTCTCAAGGTTCCTATGACAAAACGGTGCTCTGGACCAGAACAAAGAAACACAAAAGGCTGGAATGTGGCTTTCACCTTTATGCGACCTCTCTTGAATATAAACTTAAGTAAACATCAGCAAGCAGCAACCAGTTTCTCAGTGGATGGGGTGGGGGTCTAATCCCACAGCGTTAAATTAACATCATCCACAACTTATTCTCTGTTACGCTTTACACTGATTTAACTTGTTCAAGATCTAGACAACATTTGTTCATAAGCATTTGAAATAAACACAAAGAAGTGGAATGAAAGTAAACAGCACTCAGCAGGAAGACTTCATACTGAAAATGAAATAAACAGGGAGTTTGCCAAGGGTATCTGTTCCATACCTTTGGAGGCTTGCTGGTTCCACAGGACAGGGAACGTTCTGAAGTATCTTATTCCAGAGGTCTTCTGCAGGGCACCAGGATGCAGCAAGGGCACCGAGCAGCTGGACACGCATCGCAGCAGGGAGGACATGTCTCACGCGTCTGTCCTGCTCTTCACAGGTGCAGGTGTGCTATGGGAGAGGTGCGGTATCTGAGACAGAGCTCGCAATCAGATTTCAAAAGGCATATTTTCTCAGGCAGAAAGCTGTCCCGGTTACTCCGCGCACACTGTCAGCTCACAGGCCCAGGAACTGCAGTGTGACACTATAGCTCTCCAGGACACAGTGCCAGCCAGTCATGTGGGACACTCCAGATTCGCGAGAACTGGAAATGTGACGACTGTGGCAGGGGACACAGAGCCAAGAAACTCTACTCGCCTTCAGCCTGGAATATGCACTTAGATCATATCTACACATAAAGTCTGCTGTAGAAAACATTAACGGGGATACTAAAGATAAGAATTTCATAGTAGAATGAAAAATATTTCAAAAAGTTGATAAATACAATTTGTTTTGCAGTGAAACACATGGAAACTGTGATTTAATGTTAGTAAAAAAAATTAGTGGTAATTCATTTATCTCTTTTTTCACCTGCAGTATTTTCTGATGTTTATGACAAACAGATCTTAGAGCCACTTGGAGTAGTAAGAAAAAAGTTCAACAGCAACAAGGGAGTATTTAAAATCTCACTAACCTCGGTCCAGTGTGTCTTCTGTTAATATAAATGACTCCCGTGGTATTACTTTGTCAATGCAGATACACGTAAATGCAGATTTTATGGTCATAGTGACCTTGACGTCAAGGTGCCCCTTTCGGGTTTCGGTAGCTCAGTTTTACCTCTATAAATAGTGGAACCACGTGATTCACATGCCGTCGGCGGCCGAAAACAGACACGAGTTCGGCGTAATTCAAACACCGCGGCAGACCGGCTTTCAAAAACGTTGCCCCGTTCATTATTGTATAAAGGTAATATACGCAAGATTTACTTTGCAAGCATAAATTACAGTAATTGAGCTTTAAATATTACAACCTGCTTAAAAATAAAAAGCGTGTATCTGAAGCCATTTTTTAAGTATAACTGGTAAAAAAAAATCGGTTTATTTATAGTATCTACAAAGCACTTAAAAATTATCCAACTAACTTTTCGCTTGATTTTGAAGTTTTTTTAGACTATACTTTGAAATTTGGTGCCACCTTCTGGTCACAATAATGAACTATAACTACTTGTGGAAGAGCAATAGAGATGCAAATACATGATTTAAAGTGCTTCACCTGATGTTTAGATGTCAGAGTGCTTCACCTGATGTGTAGATGTCTAGCACCTGAAGGAACTGTGTTCTTAAAGGTTTCCTCGTTGCTTGTGACCTACCGCATTGGTGTTACCCGCCAATACAAAGAGACAGACCTATCTAACTAACTAGCTCAAGACTTATGTGTCCCAGCACTAAGGTAAATTAAACTTTGCTTACAGAGATTCTTGATGATAGTTAGATCAAGGTAAATTGCCTGTATAAGTAACAAACTGGAGTTGTGATGATGCTATGCTTGATGAATCTAATGGAGGTTGACACTTGTGTTCTGCAGAGAGCACAGAATGTCAAGCCACATGACCTCAGGTGCTCTTCCATTATGTTACTTTTAGTGAGTTTGAGCCACAGTGAAGTTTGAACGGGTTGTCTAACTCAATATGTCCGCTGACTGTATCATATAAATAGGCTCAGTGCCATTATGCTGGCCAGGGGCTAAGCATTTACAAGAACTCCAAAAGGTACATACAGAACTTCTCAGCTGAAATCCGGGATTTATTAAACAATATTACAAAAACTGCATCTGCAGCACTTTGGATGAAGTAGGAAAAGCAGGGAAATGCCGGTAAACTAGTTGATTGACCGTACGCCTACAAATACCTCATATTGCTACATTTATCACATATAAATGATATGACAAATAGTAAGTGTAAAATGTTAAGTGGGGTTTATTGATTTTCTGTTCATTTGTAAGCCAGAGACTACGTATCTGCATAGCAGAATTTAATTTGCTATTTCAGATACTAAGTCTTAGCATCTCTTCCCATGAATTGTTAGTAATTGTCACTAATTCCACTAAGCGATTGAAGTCCAGATTGCATTGGCCATGATCCCAGTTGGTATGTTTCCATATGTTGTCTCTGAATAGGGAAGCGTAAACGCAAAATTTTCAGTCTTGTTTTCCTAATGTAATTGGATCAATCAACTGTTTTCCCAATGCAATATGGCCACTTATCGTTAATGAAGCCTTTGTCAGTCAAAAGGAGTTTTATTCTATTCTGATGACCCCTTCAGCTGTGGTATTCCATGAGGATGTGATGCATCGCTTGGAGGGATCAATGGTATTTCTCATAACGATATCCTTTAATGAGAATGATATTTTGATCAATACCCCTCTAATTTTCCCGAGTTCTTGAAACTCTGTTGGGACTCGGAGCACTGGAATCTTCCAGTCTACCAAGTACCAGAACTGTACTTAGTTCCACTTTTAATGCCCCCTTAAGTCTTTTGGCTACCCTTTCCTGACTTGGCATCATGGTGACTCTGTGCTGGTTGGCATCAGAATGACTGCTCAGTGCTGGTTGGCATCAGAATGACTGCTCAGTGCTGGTTGACATCAGAATGACTGCTCAGTGCTGGTTGGCATCAGAATGACTGCTCAGTGCTGGTTGGTATCAGAGTGACTGCTCAGTGCTGGTTTGACTCATACCTCATAACTGACAAGTAGCTTGAGGTGCAGAGGAGTCCAAATCACATCAGGTAACAACTGATGTTCCCCAAGGCTCTGTCCTTGATTCTCTCCTCTTTTATGTTTATGTTTCCTGTCTAGGTCAAATGATCCAGTCAGATGGCTTCTATTACCACTGCTATGCTGATGATATCCAGATCTACTTGATCTTCATTCTTGACGGCACCTTAGTTTCTGCTAGTCCATGCTAGGTTGACATCGCAGCCTGGATGAGGGACCATCACCTCCACTTAATCTCTCTAAGAATGAGCTTCTTGTCATCCCTGCCAGCACTATAATTCATAATTACATGATTGTTCAAGGCCTACCAGGAGCCTAGAGGTAATGACACATGAGCAGTTATCTTTTGCTGAGCACATAAGAGCATTGTCCCAATCTTACAGGGTTACCCTGTATAACATCAAGAAGATCAGGTTTTTACTTTCTGAATATGCAGTTCAGTTTCTAACCCAGGCACTTGTCACTAATGACTAGACTATTGCAACTTTCTGCTGACAGGTCTATCAGTTTCTGCTATCAGTCCACTGTAGATGGTCATGATTCAAAACATGGCGGCATGTTTAATATTCATTCAGACTAAAGATTTTCATGTCACACCTCTCCTTGTTTCTCCTCACTGGCTCTCTATTGGCGCTCGTATTAACTTCAAGTGCTTGGTTCATCACTGGGCTGGCTCTCATCTTCATAAAAAGGCTCCTCGAGACCAATGTCCCATCTCGCCCCCTCTGGTCAGCAAATCAACAACACCTGGACCTCCTTCCATCACGGGAGAAGTGTCACTGCAGACAACTTTCTTGTGTGGTTCCCTAATGGTAAACAATAAACAATTCATAAAATAAATACATGCTGGCCTGGGGTTAGATAATGAGCCTTCTTGGTCTGGTGCAGGATATATCAAAAAGAGGAACACTGGAGTTTTAATGCCAGTCTCTCTGTCTGAAAGCTAGGAGTGATTCTACTCCATTGGGCCCTTGAGCAAGGCCCTTAACCTGCGATTGCTTCTTCCTGGGTATGACGTGAACCTACATCCAGCAGGGCAAGCAGGTCCTCCAACTTTCAGGGAAAATGTGGGGGATTGGTAATCCAGGCACTGGGGAAAAAAATGATGAGGTATCACCAGCCACACGGCTGCACTCGGGTTCTCATCCTTGAGATGGTTCATCGTGTGTTGGGTATCAGCGCACGCTCCTTACCTTACCTCACTGTGTAGATCTCTGTTTCTACACCACTGGTAGATTCCTTCAGGCCATCAGTGATGCACATGGCCTCAGCAAGGCTGCTGTGTCCAAATCTGTGCATGCGTTGATCACATTTCTGTTGCATCATGTTTACAACTACATACAATTTCCAGCAGGAGAGGATGCATGACACTAAGCTTTGGTAAATACTCATAGATTTCACTTGTTCTGTACCTATCTTCATTATCTTGCTCGTTATTCATTAAGATCGATTGCTTTCTGGAAACAGCCCTGACTGTTTGTACCGATATCCAGTCGAAGCTTAGAAATTTCTGTTATATCTCCAGTGTTGCTTGAACTGCATTACTTCTGTTTAATTGCCATACTTTTGCTATCAGCCCTTTATTTGTGTACTGGAATTGATTATTTTAATTCATTTGGAAAGACTTTTATTATGCATACCTTGTCATTATACAATAAAATGATGGTGTTTAATTTTTACATTTGGTATTTAATTGTTGTTTTTAACAGAGTAGTCAATTTTTTATTTGGTTTTTCCACAAATTAGTCATAGTCAATTTTAATCAACACAAAAATAATTGTTAGGTGCAGCCCTACACGTGTTTGCCGGGTTTAATAAATCAGACTTTTTATTGTTTGTGCATGCCGTTTTGTGGCTTTTGGTGTACATGTACTTTCACGCTGAAATTCACATTAAGTTTGATAAATGAGGCCCCAGGTGAGACTGTGTACCAAGAACTGTTAATGGAAGTACCAAGACTTTTATTTTAATACAATCTATAAGATGAATTGTTGAATAACATTTCTTATGCAGCAGCGTGTTGGCACAGTGGTTAGCTCTGATGTCTCTGGTACTTGGGTTCTAGTCTCTGCCATGGCTCCATGTGTGTGATGTTTACATGTTCACCCTGGGTCATTGTGGGGTTTGCTCTAGGTATTCTGCGACTCTGAGTATGACAAGTGCTTAGGAAACGCATGCATTGCTGGAAGCTGCCGCGGTTCACTGACCACAGTAGAAAACCAGGCCGCGTCTAGAACGGTGGGCAAGAGACCCTGGGCTTAAAAAACAGAAATGTGACTTTATCAGAGGCTGAATGCGTCACCAAATGAGTCAGAATACAAGAGCAGAAGAGGAATTTAAAAAAAAAACTAAAACAAAAAAAGGCAAGGAGGAGATCTGTAAATAGTACCAGCTGGGGTGCGACGATGGCTGGAGTCGTCTTTAGCTGCAGAGGAGCAACTGTGGCACCACGTCAGGCAGATTTATCAGAACCTTCAGCAGGTGCATACGTGTGATGGGAGGTGAACATCTCTGTGGCTTGTGGCAAATAAACACAGGGCTGAGAATTTGCATTATACACACATGTATTCCATTTAAACAGGGAAGGCCTCAGTTCAAATAAATCATTTAAAAAAATAAATAAACGAAATTACATACATTTTTCATCATGTTATAAAAAGTGGCACTTTATGTATAAATATATAAACCCATGCAGGTATGTACAATAAATGGTCAATTTGCAATTAGCTGACATTTTCCATTCACAAGGGACAGTATCAGGGCAACAGAACGTAACACATTCCTTTGTAAAACACTGAGAGAATAAGCCATCATCTCATGTAGGATACTCACTGGCGGAGATCTATGCTCTTTAGTAAGGCTCATAGTAAAGAGTAAAAAAAACACTTTCCCTGTGTGATGCAGTGACACGCAGCATATGAACCCCCCCCCCAAACACACACACACACACACACACACACACACTCACGCACACACACACACACTCACACACACACACACTCACACACATGCAGGGAGCAGCTTCTCACAGATGTTCACACAGAGTGACGTTCCAGGACCTTCAGCCTTCGGGAACCAGTTGAAGATGTGTCCCAAGGCAGCCTGCAGTGCCTTCGAGATCCTTCTTGTGTTTTTGCTGATCTGTATGTCTGTGTGCTGTAATTCGTTTATCACCGGGGTAGGAGGCAGGAAGCAGTAAAATCAAACCGATTGGCATGGAGTAAAAATATTATGCCAACAACACTGGCCATCTGCAAAAGCTGACAAAATAGTGTATTTTTGAAGATAAAAATGTTTACAAAGGCAATTTATTATGATATTAGTTGTGCTGAGAGGCCTTCTTTAAGTGCTATCCTCTAACTTTCAGTTGTATTGACTTAACTCTTAACTGTTAACTCTTTCCAAATGTTTAGGGTGTTCCCCTGAAGTACCCAGTCTGACAACTGTAGCTCATTAGCTGAGGTTGGTGAAAATTATTTACAGCACACTCTGCTGTCTGCCAATGGCCATGTCCAGCAAAGATATCACACTAGTGGTCACATGACCAAATAAAACTGAACTGTCTGCACACACTTTACGGCCATCTAGCCTCGGGTAGAACCAACAGTATGACACCATTCACTGTACTCAAAACGCATTGTTTTGAAAATGTGGCAATAATCTTGCCAGTATTTTACAGTGCAACACCTGGTTCAAATGCTTGCCTTTAAAAATGGATGTTGGGCTATTTGCGCAGCACTTGCAATAGCAAAAACACAGTGGCCAGAAGGAGTTGAAGTATTGCCCAAATACTCCTCAGAAACTGAGCTGGACTCAGTGTTTCCATCTGGATGCCTCCAAGGTCTGAGTGCTCCCTTACTGGCCCTGGGTGTTCTCGCTTTCCTTGGTTCCTGAGTCACTGCCCCAGGCTACCTCAGTCGTGCCAGTAGCCGGCTCCCCCCTCTTCTTCAGGAGACTGAAGACAGGAACAGCCACCTTCATGTTCCTCCCTGAAGTGATCAGCTCCCCATAGCCCTCCTGGTGGGAGAAGGCGTAGGCCGACCGGCGCGAGCTGGTCCGCCGCACGCGCTTCAGGTTCTGCTCCTGCGGACGCTGCCTCCTGCTGGCCTGCTGAGTGTGGCGCACCTAGAAGTCAAAGTGAAAATGTGCTCAGAAGCCTGGAAAAATGTCAGTGTGGCAAGAAATGCCAAAACACCGCGGAAAGTGAACGTGAGAAACAACATGGTCAAAGCTGGCAGTAAATCTCACATGAAGAAACAAGGATTTTTAATGTACTTTGATTGTGTAAATTTCTGTGCAAAGTTTTTTGTAGACAACAAAAATCAGTGAACTGCAAAAACATACATTTAGAGATAAAATAATTATCTCATCTTTGACATTTTCCATAAAGCATTTTGAGAATAACATTCATGGAAGCTTTAACATTTGTGGCTCTTCTTAACAGTTAAAGCTGGTCGTTTCCTGGCCACATTTAATTCTCTCATTGCTTGCCGTCCTGCGGTTATGCACCATGCTTCCTCTTTGCACATAAAAAGCATGCTGCATCATACCTTGTCAGTCATAGTTGGGTAGAGGTCAGTTCTCAGAAATCGCACAGCCAGGACGGGCACGACACACACTGTAGTTGTGAGGAGAATAACCAACCAGACACCTGTCTGGGTCAGGGTGTTCCGTGCGGTGCCTGGGTAGCAAGCATACCATAGCTGGGGTCAACTAGCATAACTTAGAACTCAAACAATGAGGACACCAAAAAAACCTTTAATACACTGACATCAACCAACACTTAGCTGAAGAGCACCTGAGATCATTATAAATACTTTATAGGGAGCATTTTAAGAGCAGCAAGCCCTGATATAGAAACTCTATTTTAAGAGAATATATCTTAGCTGAAAGTTAAAATATTAGAAATGCTGAATGCTCAAACTTACCAAGAAAAGGGAAGTGGCTTGGGAATATGGTGAAAATACCATTACTGTGCATAGCGAACAATATACAGAAGTAAACGGTCAGGCTCCCCCACACATAGAAATGATTCACAGCAGTCCAGTAATTAGTGTCGAGTCCAATCTGGGGAAAAAAAAGCATCCAGAAAAGGCAGTTTTCAAACCCTCAAAACAGGGATTTTCATTTTCATGCTGTTACATTTAAACCCTTAGCTGGCCCCTTTTCTCACTGGCAATTTCTAATTGTCTAAAAAAACTATTTGCACATCTGAATATTTTAGTGCGGCGATTCAGGTTAAGTACTTTGCTCAAGGGCGCTACACGAAATTCCTGGTGGAAATGAGCTGGCAGCTGGACTGAGCTGCGGTTCATAAGGCAGCCCTCTTAACCTCTCAGCTTACTGCTGCTTCTGTCAAGCAAAACTGCTGGAACTCGGCGGTTAACAGGGAGGATGAGATTCAATCAACTGATTTGTATCAGCGCAGCGGCATAAGAGTTCATAAAGCGATTGCCCCAGATCACAGGTGTAAATCATGGGTGGGTTGTAACCCCTAATCATCAAAACCAGCACAAATCATGTCTCCCCCTAAATGGGTGGAGGTTTTGACCCTCCCAATGTTTAAACCAAAGTTACACCCTGGCCCCAAATACAGTGTGCACTGGATACAATTTGAGATGACTTTGGGGTGCATGGTTTCTAACATCTTTGCATTGGTTCATCGTGTGTTGGGTATCAGCGCACGCTCCTTACCTTACCTCACTGTGTAGATCTCTGTTTCTACACCACTGGTAGATTCCTTCAGGCCATCAGTGATGCACATGGCCTCAGCAAGGCTGCTGTGTCCAAATCTGTGCATGCGTTGATCACATTTCTGTTGCATCATGTTTACAACTACATACAATTTCCAGCAGGAGAGGATGCATGACACTAAGCTTTGGTAAATACTCATAGATTTCACTTGTTCTGTACCTATCTTCATTATCTTGCTCGTTATTCATTAAGATCGATTGCTTTCTGGAAACAGCCCTGACTGTTTGTACCGATATCCAGTCGAAGCTTAGAAATTTCTGTTATATCTCCAGTGTTGCTTGAACTGCATTACTTCTGTTTAATTGCCATACTTTTGCTATCAGCCCTTTATTTGTGTACTGGAATTGATTATTTTAATTCATTTGGAAAGACTTTTATTATGCATACCTTGTCATTATACAATAAAATGATGGTGTTTAATTTTTACATTTGGTATTTAATTGTTGTTTTTAACAGAGTAGTCAATTTTTTATTTGGTTTTTCCACAAATTAGTCATAGTCAATTTTAATCAACACAAAAATAATTGTTAGGTGCAGCCCTACACGTGTTTGCCGGGTTTAATAAATCAGACTTTTTATTGTTTGTGCATGCCGTTTTGTGGCTTTTGGTGTACATGTACTTTCACGCTGAAATTCACATTAAGTTTGATAAATGAGGCCCCAGGTGAGACTGTGTACCAAGAACTGTTAATGGAAGTACCAAGACTTTTATTTTAATACAATCTATAAGATGAATTGTTGAATAACATTTCTTATGCAGCAGCGTGTTGGCACAGTGGTTAGCTCTGATGTCTCTGGTACTTGGGTTCTAGTCTCTGCCATGGCTCCATGTGTGTGATGTTTACATGTTCACCCTGGGTCATTGTGGGGTTTGCTCTAGGTATTCTGCGACTCTGAGTATGACAAGTGCTTAGGAAACGCATGCATTGCTGGAAGCTGCCGCGGTTCACTGACCACAGTAGAAAACCAGGCCGCGTCTAGAACGGTGGGCAAGAGACCCTGGGCTTAAAAAACAGAAATGTGACTTTATCAGAGGCTGAATGCGTCACCAAATGAGTCAGAATACAAGAGCAGAAGAGGAATTTAAAAAAAAAACTAAAACAAAAAAAGGCAAGGAGGAGATCTGTAAATAGTACCAGCTGGGGTGCGACGATGGCTGGAGTCGTCTTTAGCTGCAGAGGAGCAACTGTGGCACCACGTCAGGCAGATTTATCAGAACCTTCAGCAGGTGCATACGTGTGATGGGAGGTGAACATCTCTGTGGCTTGTGGCAAATAAACACAGGGCTGAGAATTTGCATTATACACACATGTATTCCATTTAAACAGGGAAGGCCTCAGTTCAAATAAATCATTTAAAAAAATAAATAAACGAAATTACATACATTTTTCATCATGTTATAAAAAGTGGCACTTTATGTATAAATATATAAACCCATGCAGGTATGTACAATAAATGGTCAATTTGCAATTAGCTGACATTTTCCATTCACAAGGGACAGTATCAGGGCAACAGAACGTAACACATTCCTTTGTAAAACACTGAGAGAATAAGCCATCATCTCATGTAGGATACTCACTGGCGGAGATCTATGCTCTTTAGTAAGGCTCATAGTAAAGAGTAAAAAAAACACTTTCCCTGTGTGATGCAGTGACACGCAGCATATGAACCCCCCCCCCAAACACACACACACACACACACACACACACACTCACGCACACACACACACACTCACACACACACACACTCACACACATGCAGGGAGCAGCTTCTCACAGATGTTCACACAGAGTGACGTTCCAGGACCTTCAGCCTTCGGGAACCAGTTGAAGATGTGTCCCAAGGCAGCCTGCAGTGCCTTCGAGATCCTTCTTGTGTTTTTGCTGATCTGTATGTCTGTGTGCTGTAATTCGTTTATCACCGGGGTAGGAGGCAGGAAGCAGTAAAATCAAACCGATTGGCATGGAGTAAAAATATTATGCCAACAACACTGGCCATCTGCAAAAGCTGACAAAATAGTGTATTTTTGAAGATAAAAATGTTTACAAAGGCAATTTATTATGATATTAGTTGTGCTGAGAGGCCTTCTTTAAGTGCTATCCTCTAACTTTCAGTTGTATTGACTTAACTCTTAACTGTTAACTCTTTCCAAATGTTTAGGGTGTTCCCCTGAAGTACCCAGTCTGACAACTGTAGCTCATTAGCTGAGGTTGGTGAAAATTATTTACAGCACACTCTGCTGTCTGCCAATGGCCATGTCCAGCAAAGATATCACACTAGTGGTCACATGACCAAATAAAACTGAACTGTCTGCACACACTTTACGGCCATCTAGCCTCGGGTAGAACCAACAGTATGACACCATTCACTGTACTCAAAACGCATTGTTTTGAAAATGTGGCAATAATCTTGCCAGTATTTTACAGTGCAACACCTGGTTCAAATGCTTGCCTTTAAAAATGGATGTTGGGCTATTTGCGCAGCACTTGCAATAGCAAAAACACAGTGGCCAGAAGGAGTTGAAGTATTGCCCAAATACTCCTCAGAAACTGAGCTGGACTCAGTGTTTCCATCTGGATGCCTCCAAGGTCTGAGTGCTCCCTTACTGGCCCTGGGTGTTCTCGCTTTCCTTGGTTCCTGAGTCACTGCCCCAGGCTACCTCAGTCGTGCCAGTAGCCGGCTCCCCCCTCTTCTTCAGGAGACTGAAGACAGGAACAGCCACCTTCATGTTCCTCCCTGAAGTGATCAGCTCCCCATAGCCCTCCTGGTGGGAGAAGGCGTAGGCCGACCGGCGCGAGCTGGTCCGCCGCACGCGCTTCAGGTTCTGCTCCTGCGGACGCTGCCTCCTGCTGGCCTGCTGAGTGTGGCGCACCTAGAAGTCAAAGTGAAAATGTGCTCAGAAGCCTGGAAAAATGTCAGTGTGGCAAGAAATGCCAAAACACCGCGGAAAGTGAACGTGAGAAACAACATGGTCAAAGCTGGCAGTAAATCTCACATGAAGAAACAAGGATTTTTAATGTACTTTGATTGTGTAAATTTCTGTGCAAAGTTTTTTGTAGACAACAAAAATCAGTGAACTGCAAAAACATACATTTAGAGATAAAATAATTATCTCATCTTTGACATTTTCCATAAAGCATTTTGAGAATAACATTCATGGAAGCTTTAACATTTGTGGCTCTTCTTAACAGTTAAAGCTGGTCGTTTCCTGGCCACATTTAATTCTCTCATTGCTTGCCGTCCTGCGGTTATGCACCATGCTTCCTCTTTGCACATAAAAAGCATGCTGCATCATACCTTGTCAGTCATAGTTGGGTAGAGGTCAGTTCTCAGAAATCGCACAGCCAGGACGGGCACGACACACACTGTAGTTGTGAGGAGAATAACCAACCAGACACCTGTCTGGGTCAGGGTGTTCCGTGCGGTGCCTGGGTAGCAAGCATACCATAGCTGGGGTCAACTAGCATAACTTAGAACTCAAACAATGAGGACACCAAAAAAACCTTTAATACACTGACATCAACCAACACTTAGCTGAAGAGCACCTGAGATCATTATAAATACTTTATAGGGAGCATTTTAAGAGCAGCAAGCCCTGATATAGAAACTCTATTTTAAGAGAATATATCTTAGCTGAAAGTTAAAATATTAGAAATGCTGAATGCTCAAACTTACCAAGAAAAGGGAAGTGGCTTGGGAATATGGTGAAAATACCATTACTGTGCATAGCGAACAATATACAGAAGTAAACGGTCAGGCTCCCCCACACATAGAAATGATTCACAGCAGTCCAGTAATTAGTGTCGAGTCCAATCTGGGGAAAAAAAAGCATCCAGAAAAGGCAGTTTTCAAACCCTCAAAACAGGGATTTTCATTTTCATGCTGTTACATTTAAACCCTTAGCTGGCCCCTTTTCTCACTGGCAATTTCTAATTGTCTAAAAAAACTATTTGCACATCTGAATATTTTAGTGCGGCGATTCAGGTTAAGTACTTTGCTCAAGGGCGCTACACGAAATTCCTGGTGGAAATGAGCTGGCAGCTGGACTGAGCTGCGGTTCATAAGGCAGCCCTCTTAACCTCTCAGCTTACTGCTGCTTCTGTCAAGCAAAACTGCTGGAACTCGGCGGTTAACAGGGAGGATGAGATTCAATCAACTGATTTGTATCAGCGCAGCGGCATAAGAGTTCATAAAGCGATTGCCCCAGATCACAGGTGTAAATCATGGGTGGGTTGTAACCCCTAATCATCAAAACCAGCACAAATCATGTCTCCCCCTAAATGGGTGGAGGTTTTGACCCTCCCAATGTTTAAACCAAAGTTACACCCTGGCCCCAAATACAGTGTGCACTGGATACAATTTGAGATGACTTTGGGGTGCATGGTTTCTAACATCTTTGCATTGGTAAAATCTGATTAATTAATCTATAATTATTAGTCAAGGCCCTATGCCTTTATTATTAAAAAATTTGACCAATAATTCTATATTTAAACTGATTCCCTCTCTCTGAACTGTTTCTCTATCTCTACCATATTAAACTGCATTGCATTATCAGTGGTACCTCGGTTGTCCAACTTAATCCATTCCGGACTCCAGATCGAATCCTAAAAAGTTTGAGTTCTGATCGAATTTTTCCCATAAGAAATAACGGAAAACCAATTAATTGGTCCCCAGCCCCCCAAAATTACACCTAAATATGTTTTTTTTTTTTTTGCATTTAAACACAAAATAAACGGGATAAAACAAGAGCATTTTTTTAATAGCTTCCAAATCGATAAAGATCTTATCCCAACATTACCCCTGTCCTGTCCAGATCATCCACTCCTTCTGTGTGCCACGCCCCCTCGTTAACCTTGTGTGGGATCCCCATGTGATCAGCTGTTTCTGGTTGTTGTCATTAGTCCTCTGTATTAAGTCCGTGTTTCAGTTTGTTTCTCCAGTCCGGTCATTGAGTGTGTTCGACTTGCTTACAGCACTGGCTTAAAGCAACGCATTCTGATCCTGACGCAATGCATTACGGTTAGATGCATTGTGACCTCTCACCCAGTTGCATAAACCGGAACTGCCTCCCTGACGAAACACCTTTGCTCTTATTGGCTGAAGAGTTTAGTTACACGCATGATGTTTGTATCCCAATGCGTAATCTGCTATTTCTCCCGAATATCACATAAAGCAGTGACAATTGGTTTTCAGTTCATTTTCCTGGTAAAATAAAGTTTAAATAAATGACATAAATGCTCTAATAGTACATGTAAGTTAATGGTTTATTTATTGTTAGTTACTGTAATGTTGCGCTGCTTTATTTGGTTAATCGTCCAGTCTGTGAAGTAAGAATTACATTTTAATATGACTCATTTCCGTACAATTTATTTAGGTCAGCATATTGAGTTGAATCACATCGTGCTGGAGCAAATCGTATCGAATCGCAATGCATCGCAATATGGGTTAATCACATTGCATTAGTTGCTTTATATTTGTCTTAAATGTATCAGATCACTGGCAATGTATTGACTGCATTAGTGTGAGTGGTAGCATGGATCAGTGATGGAGATGCACACTCCTAGTGGTTAAACAAGACACATGTAGGTGGAGCTTTTAGATGTAGCATGATGTAAACCCAAGAGCTGCAGTAACATCACCCCAGCTGAGTAGCGTGTGCTCACCTGGACACTCACAACAATCACCAAGGATGTTGCTATGGTGACAGCAAATGACTGTTGGTCTGCGATGTGGGAGCCGTCATCTCTGACGTTGCTGGAAAAGGCCCCGTAGGGAATGAAGAACAGCACAAAGGAGGTGTAGATGCCGTGCAGGGTGCACATGAAGAACTGGCGCTTGTTGAACAGCACATTCAGCTGGCCCAACTCATATAGCTTGGGGTGCCGGAGACTGTTCTGCTGATTCACGTCCTTTGGGATATTAACCAGTGTATACATTAGGCCTGGGAGGTTGAACTATTTGAATACAATTAAATAGTAAAATATTTACATATCCAATGGCAGAAAAATAAACTTTTGAATTTTTGAAGATTCGTGTGGACTAATGATCATCTAATACACATTTACTCATTTTTGTTTTGCTTAATAGCCCTTGTCGCTTGATGTAGAATAAGGGATCTGCCATTAGCAGGAGATTTCTGTAAATTAATCCAGCCAACTAGAATGGGTGAAACTATCCTGCAAGGAAGCTAGTGAAAAAAAAACTGTGAATGGAAGTTAAATGTGGCGACACAGTAACTGTCAAAAACCGGAAAATGGACTCCGCCAGCAATCTTTATGGTGGGGATCCCAGCCCACGTTGTGAATTTTATTGCTAAGATTTCAAAACACCTGGAGAGTGTTACTTTGGAAAATGCTGTCAAAATATCCATATACCATATATCACATATGGACAGTATGACAGAATGAAAAATAAACACTGGCCAAGCCTAGTTAAATGGAGCCTAAATGAAAGACAGCGTTTGATTACATGATGATATTTGTTTACCTTTTAAGCTATTTTATGCACATGAGCCTGTATCAGCTGTCTAATTTCAATCATTTAATATTTTAATTACATGCCAAAATTTAAACGCCTTTTTTGTTGCTGCAGACATTCGTGTCCTGTGAGTAGCTACTCTAAAACGTCTTATTATTAGTGCTGAAAAATGTATTGTGTTAGCATTAATTTTTAAGTCATAATGCATTTTTTTGATCACGTTATTACATGCAGCATTTTGCTACACAAATGGGAGATTAGCATGTGTACACCATTTAATAGAAACCTATAATATTCTTTCCTGGTTGTACTCCCCTTTATGTTCATTCTACATTCATTTGGGGATTCAGTGTATAAATATTTATGATAAATTTTAAGATTAGGTGCAGATAATCACGATCAATCACACTGTGAGATTAATTAGTTAATTTTTTAACTCAATTCACAGCCCTAGTTATTATATATTACTGCCTCCTCATCATTTTCCTTACTTAAGATAGTAGACTTTGGGTTTCACCTTTCATGCTTGTTTGCACACTGACTACACTGTGATGAAGGGCAGCGTTTGTACAATAATTATTTAATAATAATATTTAATATTTGCATTTCATCGAATGATAAATCAGTTATATTATTGAATTTTTAAGGCCTTTTTTAAAGGAGGTTCCCAGCCCCAGGGTATAGACATATTTCACAACAGATCATTCAAATCTGTGTGATACATGCTATCTAATGTATGTCGATACATCAACAGAAAGATCTACACACCTGTCTGACATCACACTACCCCCACACTGCTTAGCAATGCAGTATCCTTTTACTGGCATCTACACAGCACTCAATAAAATATTGATCTACAGATGTACAAACAATCTCTCCTCTTTACTGGAACGTAAAGGCATACCTGATCAAACAGTCCCATAGCAAGAACTGGCAGGGATGTGTAGACTATATTAAAGAGTGTGATAAACCACTGGTCATATACGGTCTGTAAAAAAAGAAGGAGAAATAGGGGTTTGTAGTAATGGATCCACTTACACAAACAAAAAATGTGTAATTCCATTTAATCTTGCCAAGTTTTTCAAAAGTTAAGGAATGCAGGCATGGTTGTATACATGGTCTGAGCTGAGAGAATAAGACAGATCTGTATTCCACTCAATTAAACTACACTTAAGCTGAAGGTATAATATGAATCAATAATCAATAACGAAGCTTATATTTGTCCGATGTCTTTTATTATGTAGCTGCATACGTTACACCTTGCCTCAATATTAGGGTGCGCGGGTGACTGTCAGTGAGCGACCTCACCTGTGCAGAGAACCCGCAGAAGAAGCCAAACCAGAAGTGCACCAGGGTGAAAGCAAAGTTCTTGTAGAAAAAGTAGCAAAGGAAGTGGCACATGCGCAGGTAGGACCAGCGGCCGTGTACCAGCAGGAGGCGCTGCAGGTAGCGGAATTGGGCGAAGGAGTAGTCTGAAGCCAGCACGGCCTGCATGCCCTCCTGTCCACTGATGCCCACACCAATGTGGGCCGCTGTGGAGGCAAGATACATAATCTTCAACAAGGAATTACCAGCTGCAAGTCCTTAACTACAAAAGCAACACATTTTGTGTCACTCAGGTCTCTTTAAGATAATAGAAATCGTTTCTATTGGACTGACTGAAGCCATCATCAAACATTTGCAGGTCAGATGCTTTGCAATTAAATTATTTCCAGAACAGACATAACATGATACGACCCTGTCTCCCTAAGCTGCTGAAACGTCAGTGGACAGCAAGCTCATACAAATATCCACATCTAATATGACCGCGCCTGAAATACAATTTACAGCCTAAAACAACAACACATCTTTTCTGTAAATTGTCATGTTGACAGGATCCAGGAGCCAGATGGATACTGGCTCCAGTGAGATGGGGGTGGGTGGGGGGGCGTGAAGCACACTTACTTTTAATCATGCTAACATCATTGGCGCCGTCCCCTATGGCCAACGTGACAGCCCTCTTGTGTCTCTTCACCAAGTCCACCACCTGAGCCTTCTGCAGGGGTGTCACACGGCAACAAACCACGGTCTTGCACAAGCAGGCCGTGTCCAGCAGGAGGCGCTCCAGATCAGCCTCTAGGGCGTGGGCCTGTTGGGTGCCACATAGCGGTAAGCTCCACAAGCCCCGCCCCAATGATGACATCACCAAGCTACAGGAAAATTCAAACTGAGACCTTACAACGGCAGTAAATGAGTCCTAGCACTGTGCTTGAATTCACTGGGTCCTGTTACTGCGCGGTAATTCAAGCCATACCCAGGGTGTCTGCTAGGATCACTACAGGGAGGCTGTTTCTCCAACAGGGACTGTGAGTTTAATTAAGAGCCTTGGGAATTAGGGACTCCCAGAACAGCAGATCTGAGTCCTCTCAGCCGATAACCACAAGCAGAAGCAAAGGCAGCATTAACACACACAGCACGCAGGCAAAGAAAACGTCACACATTAATTTTCTTTGTTTTATCAGCTGAAAATATATGCATGTCTTTTTGCCTAATGCCTCCATCTGTATCTACGTTTATGTTTACTTGCATAATAATCCTGTTATCCACTGCTAAGTGTACCATAGCTAGCCTGTGACTATACAATGCTGTTTTGTTCCTTGACAACAGTCTTCACCAACAGACTAAACTAGAAAATGTGAAGAAGTTCTTTTTTCACATTTAGAAATACTGTCCACCTGTCAAAGACCTTACCAAGCTATGGCCGTTTATGATTAATGCATACTCTGATGTGATAGTTTCTTCAAAGACGGAGTCATTCCTGTAAAGGTCCATTTTTTCCACGTCTTTCTCGCCACTAACGGTCTCCCGGGTGGGGCCAAGAATCTTCTCCTTGGCTATTCTTGAAGTGGGAATCCAGAGAGCAGTGCATAGATCAGGCCATATCACAGATATCTACATAGGTAACCCTTTGATTAGCTCATAGAGAGATGCTGCTCGCTACCGCTAACACAAGCTAAATACTTAGCAAGCAGTTCGGCATCTCTAGTCTGAGATACACATCTCCAGGGCTGCCAACTTTAGTCAGCTGGCTGGCTCAAGATTTTCAATTCGAGACAAGTCTGCACGCTCATTTACATGTATGTAACAGTTACCTTGTGAATAGTCTGTAGGGTTTGCAAACTGCCCCAACGTTTTTGATGTAGCTCATTTCATAGTTTATAATGGAATAATATAGATTTTCCGTAAGATTTCTTACGTGAGTGTGAGAATCAGAACGCGTGAGTGTCATGCCAGATGAGAGTTGGCAGCCCTGCACGTCTCATCAATTAGCAAAAATAGCTCCTCCATTACAAAATAAAAAATGAAGAGGACAATTATAGTGGGGGAGAATTATGTGGTTTGCAATTAGCTTTTCTGCAGTTGAAACACGAACATTAGATGCACCCGTTCCTAACGTGATTATTCCCTTATTATTTGCTCCACAGACGTTTGGCCCTCAGCGTCTGCCTACCTGAGTTGTTGCTGGACCTCCAGGGCTGTGTGCCCAGTGATCACGAACACGTCACTCATCTCGTCCCTTAGCATGTTACAGGAGTATCCGATGTTCATGGCTGTCTCTGCGTGGCAACAGTAAAGCAGGTCCCAGTTAGATTTAACGGATAATGGGTTCCGGGCATACGCCACATAAGCTCACGGGACCTCCCATTACCACATAAAGCCATGGTTACCTAGTTTGTCTCCTGTGAGAACCCAGATCTTAATGCTGGCCAGAGTCAAGCAGGCGATGGTCTCAGCTACACCTTCCTGAAGCTTGTCCTCTATGGCTGTTGCACCTAACAGCTTTGGAAGGAGAGGGCAGAGTCTGGGTTCGAGGAACAAAAAGATCTGGGGTGTCATATTCGGCCACAGTGTGAGGCACCGACCAGAAACTCACTGTCATGTCCTGTTCGATCTCCTCGTAGAGCAAGGCGAGGCGTTCCTCGCGGTTCTCCAGTGCAGTGCTGGCCTCGTGCAGCCTCACCATCCACTCTGCAAAGACGTCTTCCTCCAAGTCTTTGTAGGCCAGAGCCAGTGTTCTCAGGCCCTCTCCAGCAAATTCCTATCACCAAGTAGGAGATACAGAAAGGTCATCATAATGAGCTACATTTGCATTCTGCAATGACAGACAGCAATGACAGGACACAGAACCAGCACGCGGCTTATCTCACAAAGCCTCCAAATCCCAGCGGACATTAAAAAAAACTTCTGGGGAAAACGGATGCTCAAATCGGTCACTGTTTATGACAGAGAGTAGAGTGTTTTCGTACTTGACAGAGAATGCCTCTTTACTGCTGACGTTGTTTAATGCACAGTATGTTCTAGTGTAAATTAAACCAGCTTTCCTGCTGCTGTAGAGGGCAGAAAAAAGCAATCATGATGAATTACCTGCCAACCTAATAATCAACATTAGGTATAGTACTCCTTAGGTAAGCTGAAGTGCTCAAATGGCACTACAAATGCAATTTCTAAACAAACCCAGCTTCAGAAGAAATTGCTGAATATGGTCGTAGTATACAATACAACAGCATAGTACCATAGTGTGTGCATATAAATGTTTGTGTGTGTGTGTATGTGTGTGCATATGTACACACACACACACACACACACAGTAGTACCTCGGTTCTCGAACTCACTAGAAGTCGAATTTCTTGAAAATCGAACAAACCAGTTTGAGCTAGAACTCGATCTGAATATCAGAAGTTGAACCGTGAATGAACGCTGACCTAATATTAATTGTACGCGCCAGGAAATGAGTCATACTACAATGCAATTCTTACTTGAATGTCATCTTCACAGACTGGACAATTAACCAAATAAAGCAGCGCAACATTACAGTAACTAACAATAAATAAACTACTAACTTACGCGTATTATTAGAGCATTTCTGTAATTTATTTAAACTTTATTTTACCAGGTAAATTAACTGAAAACCAGTTTTCACTGCTTTACGTGATATTTGGGAGAAATAGCAGATTACACATCGGAACTGCCTGGGATACAAACATCATGCATGTAACTAAACTCTTCAG
>JABFEA020000010.1:7597531-7628428 GCA_019775915.2 Cyphomyrus plagiostoma | reverse complement strand
CCACTGGGAGGAGGCCCCGGGGAAGACCCAGAACACGCTGGAGGGACTATGTCTCTCGGCTGGCCTGGGAACGCCTCAGAGAGCTGGAGGAAGTGGCCGGGGAGAGGGAAGTCTGGGTTTCCCTGCTGAGACTGCTGCCCCCGTGCCCCGACCTCGGATAAGCGGAAGATGATGGATGGATGGATGGACAATATAATGTACACCAGAACCACACACACGCACACATGCAAATTTCTATGGGGATCTGCTACAGTACAATCCCAAGGGATTTCAAGGGAACTGGCAAAACAGTCCGTTATATCCAGAGTTGCTGTATGGCCCAAACACAACTACAGGACACCATTTACTCATGCCACACCCCACCAGACATACTTGTGGTACAGATTATTATATTGTACATGTAGTAATCCAACTTTACCTGACCAGATGCGTGGCTATTAATAATCCCAATTACATATTTGCGCTGGATATTACCGGCGCGCCATGCGCCTTGTAGGCGGAGCCTGTATGTCTGCTATAGCAGAACAAAACTACAGCTAAAAGCAGCCCTAGGGACCAAATTGTTTGTCCATTATGTGAGTCCACTATAACGGGATTTTACTATACTGACAGTTAATGATTCTGAACCCCCCGCTGACTAAAATAATAAAGGACATTTTTGAACAAGACCATTTACATATTGTCCGATAAAAGATGAACAGCACATAAGAAGGGCACTTGTTTTGCTGAGCCAATCACACGTCTCTGTGGGCTCTCCTTCTGGGGATTGGCTGTGAACGTCGCTGTGAAGCGCGGCAGAGTACCTGCGAAGATGACCAGCCCGAAGCACCACTCAGTGTTGCGCATCACACAGCCTCGCAGCAGCAGCTTCTCATTGTCCAGGGGATACTTGTTGTTCTTCCAGGTGAGCGTCCCCACAAATCGGTCCAGCTTGTTGTTGGGTGGCTCACACACAACTTCCCCTGGGGGGGGACACACACAGGGAGCAGCGTCAAGCTGCTTCTACTGGGCCAAAGAAACCGGGAACTCCTACTTTTACATGCAAGGTGTTTGTTAATGAAACCCAAAAACGACGGAGTCGCAGCACAGAGGAATCACACGTTAGACAATTGTCGTGGCGGCATCTGATGTTGGGCAGCATCATCCATTATAGGCCAGACTTAAGTTTTGTTTTGACCCACATGGCTCAGGTATAAATGAGGAGGCCACGTAAAGTAATTACAAACTCATCTGCTTAAAGGCATGTACACCACAGGGGTGAGATCTCTCTGACCTTAATGCTGGTCTCAGCATATGGCTGCTTGGGTTCCTTGTCAGGCAAATGGAAGCATGGTTCAGCAGTTATTACCCTTCCGTGCTTAAAATAATGAGAATCATTATAATGTATGTTTAATCGGAGTAAATTTACTTTGTTAGGTCTAAAATCTATCATTACACTGATAAAAAAAACAAAAAACACAATAATTCCCACTAGGCACTGCCGTTATCTTATAAACAGATTTCTGTCTCAGGGAAGGAGATGCAAATGTCAACTGCATCACTGCATCAGGCAAAGAACAAGGAGCCCTCACACCTGCTAGTCGAGCTGCTAGTCGTGTTTTCAAACTCCAAACAAGCTCCAGCGCCTTCAGCGTGGGTGACGCACACTGTGGCCTCACACCTCCCGGTCCGAGGGCCGGGTGCCGACTAGAACACTGGTTTTCTGCAACTATCTGCTGTACGTGTGAGTGTGGGACCTGTGATGTGCTGCTGCTGTGTCTAGGGCAGGGGTGGGCAATCTTATCTGCAAAGGGCCGGTGTGTATGCAGGTTTTCGGGATAACCTGTACATCAGCTGTTCAAACCCAAGCGTGAGGACTATTCAGCCAATCATTCCTCTACTTAGTAATCTAATTAGGGAGTCGCAGGGAAAACCGGCCCTCTGTGGATAAGATTGGCCACCCCTGATCTAGGGCACCTAGTTCTTCCTGGTATCTTTTCCTGAAACCTGGTGTTCTTAGATTGGCTGGACTTTTGGAAGATGAAAAGACGTATGGAGTGGTGGCTAGCTCCAACATCACAAACTGGTCCAGGATCAGTCATTTTGCTTGACAAACCTGAACACCGAAATGAAACAGGCCTTGCAATTGCTGAGACGATGAACAACATCATTACTTCCAAAACTTCCCTCAAACTAAGATTAAAGGACACAACCATTTTTAGAACTTCATCTCTACACCGAACACCAGAAATATAATTAACCGGTGGCTTGGAAAAAAAGACAAAACACTACAATTAAATTTATCCTTGGTTCCATGTTGACCTCTGCAGGACAACTGATAAAAAAAAAACAATATTTACCATCAAAATCAGCCAGCTTGCTAATATCAGCCCCCAGCTCCGAAGTCACTGACAGAGCCTGTCGCACCTTCAGGTTGGTTTCCCTGGTAAAAGAAATTCACACATTAGTCCAAAAACAGAATGGACGACTGCCCACGAGTGGAGTTTTATTGCAAGTCACAAACTCAGTGTTCCTGTTCTTCAAACTGCCTCGGAAAACGGGCTGCATTAAGCAACGTGTTGTGGACCCGTCTTCTCACCCGTCCAGCTCAGCTGTCTCTATGTAGCAGAGTCCATAAGGCTCACTACTGGACAGGAGAAGCAGGTCAGCCTGTTGGGTTCAGATACAAGCATTTTCAGCAGATTGAGCCAATCTTCATCAGAGTCATAACAATAAAGACAGTCTTATTCATCCAAACAAGAAGTGAAATTCCACATTATTATGATCATATTCAGACCCTGGGACATCCTTCGGTGCCCCCCCCCCCCCACCAGGATGCAGACTGATGTTCCCACTTACAGCCACAAATTGATTATTCTCCAGCTTGATGATGTCTCCCACACGGACGTTCATCCATTTCTCATTCTGTAGCCTGCAAAAGAGCCCAGACAATAAATAATAAAGTTCTGGCTGACTGATGGCCCAGTACAGCCAATCAAAACATAACATCCTCAACATCCATGTTTACTGTTACTAATAGTGTGTCATAATATGTGTGATATTGCACCAATATACCGATTTGACCATTCATCCATTTTCTACAGTATATACATTTGTACTACGCAGGGTCACAGGGGGCCAACGGTTGCCTCTGTTAAATTCAGAGATAGACGGTTCAAGTCCAGAAAGTGAAAATTCAGACCAGGTTTTTGTTTCAACCAACCAGTTGAGTACTCAGTAACTGCGACGCTTTACACTCATCTAGTTGGTTGAAACAAAAACCTGGTCTGGATTTTCACTTTCTGGACCTAAACTATCCACCTCTGGTTAAATTTTAGTATCACTTGGCAGATAACAAAACACACAGTTCCATTCCACAAGATGGCATGGTCAGATATGCTGCTTTAAATGTGACCGCGTTTCTAAAATATGGGTCGCGCTAACCTGAAAGTGGAAACTCGTGACACTGTAAAAGAAATCCCACACTTACTTTCCCGTGATGAGTACCTGAGACTGGCGAGTGTTCACTTGCTGATCACTTTTATGACGGAACTGAAACCCAAAAAAAAGTCATTGAGCAGTATTGTGTACATGAAAATATGAGAAATATCACTGAGTTTCACATTATGTTGTTTTGAACATATTTCTTGAGTATATGACATTTCCTGTTCCTTTCAACAACTAATTAAAATATGATACTGTAAATTAGTTTAATTTAAATTGATATTACTGGAAACGTTTTTCCATTATTGCATTGGCTTTTTGTCTTTAACACATTGTAAAGAAAATGAGAAAAACAGCACATGATATTTTGGCCAAAGGACCTACATTCGCAGCCATCGTTACGTTCGACTTGCCACAGCTATGAGTTCTGCTGTGAGTGTGTATAGTGTCTGTGAGCTTTTGATGGAGACTTGGGAACAACGAATGATAGATGAGAAGGAAAGCATCTCCTGCTCGCTAAAACCTCAGATTACATCAGAATAGGGCAAGACTATGAATAACAAAATATTTATCAATTTTAGAGATACGTGCAGCGATATGCAGTCGAGGGGTCTAGCTATGCAACAAGCGGGGCCATAACAACATTCATCAAAACAGATTCACTTCATGGCTCATTCAGCCCATAATGAGCATATTGACATTATGGTAACATTATGATCATGCAGGGACAAATGGCGGACAAAAACACGCTAATACGGGGGAGGCGAGGTGACCTGAAACGGGAACTTTGGCAATACTCACATAGTCGTCCGTGGCGTCCTTCACAGCTGTGATGGTCAGCACTAACACCAAAGGCACAATGGTGGTGAACCAGGACAGCGATGAGATCTGGGGGATGAGCTAAAAGCGCACGGGCAGGGAAATCTCATAAGATCATCACCAAATGGTTACCAAAGGACTCGCCGGCAGACATGCTTGGTGTGAGTAATGGCCTACTGTATGCGCACCAATTTACGAAGGAATAATACGGCGTTTTGGTCAGTGGGCATGTGGTTTCAAAGGCAGCCAAGATTTCTGAGCAGACAGCAGACTCATGCTCGTAGACACATCACACTTACTTATTAATGAATCCACGTAATCTAAACTCACCTGTAATATGAGCAGAAATAAGAAATAGGCATTGGCAACACGCTGGAATTGCTCAAACAAATTGATGGGCAGGAAGGTGAACATGTTGTACTTTGATGTTTTGATGCGATTGTCCTAAAAAAAAAAATGCAATTGTTTATAATTTAATATAAGACAATTTGCAGTACATTTTAGCAGCTTTAACCCTGATCTTGTAAGGCCTGATGTATAGATTAATATGTACCTCACAATAAGCACTGACCATTTTTAGGAAGATCACTGAGTTTATCTCAGAAAATGGTCTTTATAGAAGGTAGTTGAAGATCTAGCTGTCACACAGCTCCTCTCAAATTATTAAGTTTCAGTTCCCTAAAAATATGGGGCCTTTTCTTTGCACAGAGTGGAGGGTCACTAAATTAAAAACAAAGAGCCTCATTTTGCTTAAAATTTAAGGGTATCTAAATACTTTTTACATCGTGATTATTAATTTATTTCAAGACAATGACCAGTACTTCTGCTCCAATGCAGTTGTTTAAAAGAATGAGGCCCTTAGTTCTACATTATTTATGGATAACCTGATCTCTGAGTAGATGATGGGAGAACTTTTTCTGGAGTTACTGAAGATCAGCATATCGTGTGAGGTGCAGCAGCTACGTGTAATATGATGACCTAGATTACCAAAAAGCAAGGTGAGGCGTTCTTTAGAAGGACCGAGCAGGGAAAACAAATGACCTACTTTGCTGAATCCCTTGTGGTCAGAAGCCTCCCAACCTTGTGAATTTCCTGACATTTACACCATCTTATGGTGAGAATCTAGTCTTTACCATGCGGTCTAGGGGTGTTATTGAGGGGGAGGCGTTTGACGGTTAGACCACAGGGTGGTGGGGGGGTGAGCGGGGGACTCGGTGGTCACCGCTGCTCACAGCACAGTAGTGGCACTGCAAAGAGAGCCACTTTCGATACTTCAGGCGCAAAGGGCAGCTGCCCAGGTCCCAGAGGTGCGAGGCAACAGTGCAAACCACAGGACCGCCAGGCTGCCCCACCCTTTACTGGGACAAGCCATTGAATAAAGACTCCCCAGTGCGTGCAGGTGGGGTATCCACTACGGTCACTCGGGCGCAGGACAGCAGAGGAAGCAGCCTCTCCGACACACAGACCAAGAAGTCTGCACAGTGGGTGTGTGTGGTTTGCTGTGAGCCTCTCTGCCTCAAGTTTGCTGTCATCTAATTCGATTTACAGTAGGTCACTTCCATTTAATGATCTGCTGGCACACCTGTCACTATGGAATAACGGTGCAAATATGTTTCCAAGAATTTGCGAGAATTTCTAAGATTTGCGTGGGCAGAGTCTCAATAAAAAGAACTTAACTGTCACAAGCTGTTGTAATTCAAACAAGGCATTCTGTTCAGTTGACTGTCCTGTGATTCCCCTCTGGGTTTTTTTTTAATCCCTCATCGTATGCATTTCCACTGGACACTCCTGGTTAATCAGCACATGCCAGGAAGGGGACCGAGCCAGGTCAGTCAGAGGGCTGTGATTGTTCAATCCAGATGTCCCTCATTTTATTAGGCCTAAGTACATACACAATAAGTCTCCCCATCTGATGCCCTGTGCAATTCCCCCCACAATGGCAATGGCCAAGTTTTGCTATCGCTTACTCAAAACGCCCATGTGGGTCTTGCCCCATAACACACAAAGGGGAAATTCCCTTTCCCATTTCCCAGCACTGTGTCATGTGACTCTGTCTGCCCACCTGACTGGAGAAGTGATCATCACTGACTTTTAATTATTTTCAGTGAAGAAACCTTCTTCACTCTATGAACATTACACTGTTAAGGTAATAGTTACAAACAAAGTTTGGAATCACTGGTAATGACATTAAACAACGCCTGATGTTAAATATCACACATAAAACATGTCATTAAATATCACATATTATTTTATTTGTGAATAGGAGAAGAGCCTGTGGAAATAATTTAAGCGTAAGCATGGGTATAAATTAAAGGGGGGTGGGGGTGTATCCCCCCCCAATAATTAAAACCAGCCCCCAAATAATCACAAAATGGGTGGAGAGCTCAGTCCCCTCCCAAGTTCAGCCCAAAGTTACGCCTTATAGCTTATTTCATTTTGTTTTCCAAGGATCCTTTTCTATATCAAGCTATTTCCACATTCCTTCCAAGGGCATCACACCGGCCCTCACTGCCAGTTTTTGACCAAATCACCCTGCCCACCCCCTGCCTCAGCAAGAACAAATATAGAGGTACTTACAGCGTACAGAAACTTTTCATTGTAGCCGCGGTCATTGGCTTTCACGCGCCGTTCCTCCTCTGAAAAATAAACAACAAAGTGAATTAGCTAAAAATGCTAAAAAATAATTCCATATAAAACCCATATGATGAAAAAGGCCAGTCTATACAGTGTGAATTTTAATGAGAACAGTTACTTGGCAGATCAACAGCAATATACCATCTGTTCCCCATTACTGGATGTGTAATCTGCCACAAATCTGTACTTATTATAATGAAACACAGAAGGTCATATAGAAAAAGGATATGAATACGTTTAGGTTTAATACTAATCATCTATAAAATGAATGAACGATTGATGGATGTATATACAGCCTATAAAGAAGCGCCTCTAATCAGTCCCATCTCCTACATATAAGAGACATTCTTTTTAAATTCAAGTGCAGCATTACTGCCCAGATTTTATGTTTGATGAACAGGGAAAAAAAAGACTCCCAAGAGATTTTTATATAATACACTAGAATGAATGATTATTTTAATTTCTTCTCGTCACTGACACTGAATTCAAAATAGCAGGCAGTGAGTTCAGATGACTAGTCCTTTTCTACAGGTATTGGCTGATAAGGGCAAAGATGTTGTAATTAATACATTTTTGCAATTTATATGATTATAAAGGACATATTCAGTTCAGCTGACTTGTTTTTGTGCAATATATCCTTTGAGGTGACACACAATACTACAGGATCTTCACAAATTAAATTATTCAGTCTAAACTCTAACGCTTTGAGGCCTTTATTTTGAAATAAAATAAATTTAAAAACAGAAGGTTTTTTCCATATCTTACAGAAAATCAATGTTGGAATCAAAGTTTCAATTCCACTAATTCATAGATGGATAAAAACAATACACTGTTTCAGATCTCTTTAAAGTATCTCAGCAAGAAACAGAAAAAAAATACAAACTCTACATTAAACGTGGCTTGTATTGTGGTGAAACTGTAAAACTGCAACACAATCCATCAGTCTTCTTCATTTTTTTTTTCACTGCACCCTCGCTGTTTCTCTTTGCTGAAATACTCTCCACAGTCTGAGCTGTGCCCCTAAGGTGCATGATTTAATATTTACTAAATGATTTAGCAATTTAATATATGATTTAGTAATATTATATTTCCAAAATATTGCCCTATAGCAGTGTTTCCCAGTCCAGTACTGGGGGACTCACACACGGTCCACGTTTTTGCTCCCTCCCAGCTCCCTGCCAGGCAGTCCACAATTGTACTCCCTCCTACCAGGAGCTGGGAAGACCAAAAACATGGACTGTCTGTGGGTCCCTGAGGACCGAACTGTGAAATGCTGCCCTATAGTATATGTCTCTACTGGTGTGCCAATCTAAACCCACACCATCCACTTACTGCACCATCCAATTAATTATTATTATTTTGTATTTAAGCTTTACCTTGTCTAGGGTCTTTGCCGGGGGGCGTCTGTCCTCCTCTCCAGGGCACCAATACCCTCAGCCATTTCTCTGCCATTTCCTTCAGTGCAGTCATCCTTGTGTGAATAACGCGATAAGTCAGTGTTAGCGAGGCGGTTAGCCGGCGAGGCTGCCACCCCACCAGGCAGGGGTGCATCAGAGCCAGCCACTTCAGAGGTGCCACATGCCCTTCAGCTCTCAGAGACGGCCGTCCCTGAAAATGGCTCGCGTTCCACAGATTTCAGGAACACCCGTGTTCTTCCACGCCTTGAGGTGATGTGTTTTTGCAAGGCGGTCACTGAGCTGGAAGGTCCTCTGGTATGCTGAAGGTGTCTGTACTTGCCCCGGTTTTTACGGGGAACCAGGCAACCCCCCTTTCCCTCGCTGTACATACACCTTGAGCAAGTCGGATTTTGATTTGCTCAGAAAGTGTGCCTGTTCTTTCCCCCAACAAGAGAGCATAGTAGCAATCGGCTGAAATGGTTTCAAGTGATGCCTTCAGACATCTCTGAAGTTAAACATTTTCCAGCATGAACATAAAACTAGTGCCCTCCCCCTCAAGTACCCTGCATAACATTTAGGTTTCTCTGATGCATAAAGTCAGGGATACCCTCTCCTTTTTACCAGGTTAAGCTCGTGCATGTCCTGTCATGTTTGCAACTGCGTTACAGCAAAGCTACGTACTTCAGTGGTACAAGCAACAGGGTGGAACTGACATTCAGTGTGACCTTTGACCTGGCATTTAACTGGGCTTAACATCTTTAAAACATTAGTAATTCTACCTACAAGTATGGAAATATAATTAGGAAATATCACCATTTGAATGTTTATCACCATTACTCATTACCTTCATAAAATGTGTGAGCTACAGATTCATTAATTCCTTCCACAGCAAAGACAGCTAAAGACTTAGAGAATTACCAAAGTTAATGGATAATATACTTAATGACACTCACTGATGGCTGTAGTAACCTGACTACTGAATGAGACTGGTGCATAATTTATGTAAACAAACAAACAAACAAAGAAGTAAACGTAACTTATCAGTTCCATTTAAATAACACTGACTTTAGCCTACTATTGATTTTCCAAAGGCCTCCTTCGATGTCTTCCCCAGTCCAAACCCATTTCAGCCAGAAAGACTGAGAAATCGTGTATTCACGCTTAGTTGGCTTTGTTCTGGTTCGCTGTGCCGGGACAGTGGTGGCCAAAGCAAACAAACAAACAAACAAGCCTCCGGCACTGAAACAATCATTCATTAACCAACAAGTCAGAAGCACTTTTGAACTAAAACTGGGAAGAAATGTAAAGCGTATGTGTTACAAAAAAGAACATAAAACCTACAAGCTATGGGTCTCCATGGACACTGACTACCTAGAGATAGGATATGTGACTGCAAACAATTAGGCCTCTCTCTCCTGACATCCCTCCGCACCATGCGTGCGACTCATACACCACAGCAAGCCTGGCAAGGTAAGACTTTCCACATAGTTAATTGGATCATTTGTTAGAAATCTTTCCCCCACAGTCACGTCACATGACTCTTTTCCAGTCCCTGAAATGTAATGCATGACAAAGTGCCCATCGATCACTGCCAGGCTGAGCCCCTTGCCCTCGCGTGATGATGTCATTGCACCTTTTTCAGGGGTTCTGTCATTACCAGCAGAAGTGCATTTTGCCGTGACATCACTTAACGGGTCAATCGAAATATTGGCAATATAGTGGGAACATTGCTAAGCCAAATCAAACTACAGAGAAATATGACTGCAACAGAACTGTGCTGCAATCGGAGATGAGATCATGCAACTTACCAAAACCTGATGGACTCATCATCCTGCTTGCTGCAATTCAAACTGCGACGGCCTAAAATTAGCTTTGTGATAAACCTATCTTTTGTGCATCTATTTAATCCCCCAGAAACTGTTGTGTCTCAAGCCTTCATCGTGCCACTGTCTCACACTATATAAGCTGCCTGAATTCATGAGGTGGGAAAATCCTTTATGCTGTGGAAGACTTTGTGAATGACAAAGTAAGCTGGGGCTGTTTTAGATAAAGTTTATCTCCCTGCACAAGATTTTCCAACATCTCAAGGAGTCTGTCTGTCCCTAAAACCGAGCTCAACTTGTCTTAATTTCTACTGTGTCTTTCTTACAGTAAAAGACATCATTTTGCCTGTCAAATAATACAAAGCAGCGGTCAAATTCTTGGTGAATAATGCATGGTTATTAACCTTAAGGCTCTGAAATAGGAGTGCTTTAGCTGCGTGCTTTCGTGGCACTACCCATGCCCTGCCAGATAATTCAATAATTGAAGTGTAGTCAGTGTTGTTAGCCTCCCGTTTACTCATTCACTCTTACTGTTCATAGAAGTCAGCTGCAATTAAGTATGCAGAAACACGTTACCCACTGGGCTTGTACACTGCAAATCCGAACTTCTGATATAAATAGCAGCTCCCTGCCAAAACACCAGCTGCAAGATACTTACGAATAATAGGAAAAAACAAACAGACAAATGCAGAGAAGCCAAACCAAAGCCACTGGCAAAACAGTCAACATTTACCTGTCATAGCATCTCTGCAACTGAATACTTCAGAGCACCAGTACACCGCAAGTGCACACCAGTGTTCAGGAAGTCTCCCTGTTGACCCGGCAAATGGAGACTATTAGAATCACACTGAAGTCCCGACTAAAGCAAAACAAAAGGAGCTGAGGAGAGAATTCCAGACGGAAAGTCACTTCGCTCCTTTGGGCCCACCGGAGCTTCTATACACAAGGAGGCCTGGACGAGGGAGGCGTCTTCTACATCAGAGAATTCGAAGGCCAGCAGATGAGAGCCAATGAAAGGAGGCAGCGCTTGGATGCATGTCGCTCGGAGCACTGCAAGGCCTGTGACGAAGCGATCCGAGACACGCATACAGAGTCACGGGAGAGTTAAAGAGACACGTTACACCACTCAATTAAAACACTAAATCTAGTTTCTTTGTATTCCTGCACTCATCTGCATCCGTTTCTGGGAGAGCTGTCACGTCACATACCCAGGCCTACGGCTTCCCCGGTCAGCCTGTATGACCTGACTTCTACCCAATAAAGGTCACTCACCATCTCCCACCTGTCAAATACTGATGCATCACTTTCCCACCTTTCTGTCCTGCTATTCTGAGACTAGACAGGGGCTTAAAACAACAAGAGCTTCGATCTCCTGTAAAGAATGATACTGTGCAGCTCTCCAAGTGAGAAGATCTCGGCACAGTCTTTGGAAACAGCTATCAAATTCTGACACAGGGTAAGGAGTCTAAATTTAGGGCACCTATTCCAAGATTGTATTTCATAAATATTGATTTAAAAACATTAATGGTAAGAAGTCTGCTTCCAGGAAATTAGATAAACATCAGGGTATGAAAAGTGACTTGAGGTTACCGCTCCATGTTTTACTGCTGTGCGTAAGGCAGCTGTCAGGTGAACAATCCCATTCGTCTCACATACTTAATCACGTCAGCTCACTTTTAAAAATGCACATCAGACAATTTTGTATTGCTTTTGGAGAGCATATTTCTTCAAAATCAGTTACAGAAAGCGTAGTGGGAAAAAAAGTATATATATATATACATATATATACATATATATATATATATATATATATTATATTGACATAGCTTTTAATTAAATCACTATTAATTAAATCTGAAATCCATGATCCTTCATAAGGCACGTTCAAATCAAAAAGAGGAGAATTACCTCCTTATCTTTAACTGTCTAAATCATGAATATCAATTTTTACTCAAAATTTTGTAGTTTTAAAGCCAACCACATCTTCTTCACATGACAGAGCATGCAGAGGAAGGGATCCTCATCCTTCACAGAGTGCGCAGACCACAATTCCATGGAAGACAGCAGGCAGCAGATAAGAACGGGCCCTTTTCTGCACAGCAGATCCCATGGACCCCGTACGACACACTCACAGGCTGTTACACACAGCTCAGCAACAAGAAGACAGAGGTAAAGCTAATGATCTCACCAGCGTGTCTGCTCTTCTCACAACACCTCATAGTACCAGGGGACTCCTGGCAACATCCACGGGCCTCTCTGCAAAAATCAGCAAAAAATTACATGGAATATATCTTTAACTGCTAACATACAGACTAGTAACCATTGTTAGAATCGATCCATCCACATTTCAGGTCCTGTCCCTGAAAGCACAGGGTATAAGGCCTGGGTGAGAATCCGCACGACAGCAGGAGAACATGCAAACTGCACACAGAGAGTAGAAAGGCTATTCAACGGTCACGCACCAGAGGTGCGAGATGGCAGTGCTTCTAACGGAGCCTCAGTGACACCCAAGTGCCAAAATTTAAAAAGATAAGCTCTTCTCGTAGCAATCACATGAAAAACGAACTAACTGCAGTCTACTTATATGTTAGCCTACCCCTTTAGTCTATCGTGATTTGCATAGTTATCTTGACAGCTGACTGGCACAGTGGGCAGCGGTGATACTCACACCTCCAGAGTTTGAGCTCTGAATCCTGCTTCACTCTGTGCGCCCGCAGTCCACATGTTCTCCCCGTGCCACAGAGGCTTCCTTTCACAACCCAAAGACATGCACTTAACCTGATTGATGTCAGTAACGTTCCCATTGACTGTGAGCAAATACCATGGCCTTTTGTCGCATGCCGCCATGTAAAGACTCTAACAAACCCCCCCTCGCTGTGACCAGGATAAGCGATTAGAAGATGGATTATGATGATAAGAAAGATAATACAAAAATTTAGCTACCACATATTTCCAAATGTAGTGCTAGTAGTGAAATGGCGAACAACATTTTTTGGGAAATTCAGGGTAATTATAGTTAACGAAAACTGAGACTACAACTGAAACTAAGAGCGAAACAATAATTTCTCAACAGAAATATTTTTTAAAATTCTAAAAAATAATAATACATTTTCAAAAAAAAAAGAAAGCTAAATAAAAACTAAAATAAATAATGTAACACTAACTAACTAACGGGTAAAATCAGCTTCGGTTTCATTTTCACACCCTCAATGTGGTTGAGTTGCAATTTACATAACAGCATGCTGCCCAAAAAGCCGCCATGTTGGTGCATTTCTCGTCTGACCAAGGTACTCGTGCATGACTGTTTTCATGGGCTGGTCAAGGCTGCGTGGTGTTTTCAGCTTGACTAACAGTGTTCACGACAAACAAAAAGGAGTCATTAGGGTCCCAAAAAATTATAAATAACCGTGATCCAGAAAGAAGAGAATAAGTATTATCTCGTGAGCACTGCTGCACATTTCATCCATTCTCCACAGACACACACGTATGTGCTGTGTGGTTGTATAAGTGAAAATGTACTGCTTTTGTCAAAATAAGAGCTAAATTGCTAAACTGAAATCAGTTACCAAGCTTTGTTTAATGGTTTGCCATTAGATTTATGTTTATTAATGATACTTATTTCTCCTTACTGTACTGGGAGTTTTTGAAATTGGTGTGTTGAACTTTGTTTCAGTATTCTTCACAATAACCATCTGATTGCTTTACCTTTCTATGAATAATCCCCCTCTCTTTCTACCCATTTCCCCCTAGGGCTTTTCACTGGGGGACACCCAGGTAGACTTTACTTTCTCCAAAAGTGCCAAATCCCATCAAGTGTGCGCATTTTGTAATCAGGGACTGGGAGCATCAATAAACCAGGTCCTTCACAGCTATAGAAACATGAGGGCAATAGTGTCATAATAATATGATACCTGTATGATGCTTCATGTAAAGGGAAAATATAACAATTGAGTCTTAAGCTACAATGCATTTAGTGGCTCTATCTGTAATAACATTTATTTTATTTTTATTTTAATCACACTATACGCACTTATAAACTAGACACACGCTATTGTTAGATAAGTTCTATTTGGCAATAGCTTACTTCCGGTAACTTCACCTCATATTTGATTTTATAAATACTGCAGTATTACTCAATGTGATGTTGTGATGTCATAATCTTGCAGCCATAAACGTATATTTATCTATTTAATGAATTCTACCATAAAGCACAAACAAGGTGGGTAAACAAGATCCTCTGAAATCATTCCATACTCATGAACAGAGAAGTACATAAGAAGTACTCTTGCAACTACATTTTCAAAGCACTTGACATTATAGATGTTTGTACAGAAAGATTATTTAATATTTTCAGCTTACTTAGATGGTGTCTATTCTCCTTCGACTGCATTTTCCACCATCAATGATGTCACCCGGAACAAAACCTCTACTAAAGTTCACAAGCTGTAGTTTGAAGTATGGTTTTGGGAAACACCTGTGTCGTTTAACGATGCATTGTACCATGTAAGTTCGCAAAGTCGTTACCTCTGTAGTTTGAACTATGGTTTCGGGAAACTTCTACGTCGTACTTGCATAGTTTCAATAACGTAAGTCACTAGCGTATTAGTTAGGCCTGTCACAATAACAAATTTTTGCTGGACGATAAATTGTCCCAGAAATTATTGCGATAAACTATAACATCGCAGTGACATCATACCCGTAAACGTCATACGGCTCACTTGCTTTCGGTTTGAGTAACTATGAGCACATGAAAGGATAAACTTGTGTTTCAGAAGCTAAAAAGAAACAATAATAATCATTTCCTAAGTGCACCACGTCTTCAAAATACAATCGACTTTTAAGTTTCCACGCAAACCTCTGGGAAATTTGGCAAATCCAACATATTTATACTCACGTTTCATATAATTTATTGCCACATTTTACTTTACTGCTTAGAAAAAACCCACAACATTATAATGTGGAAATTAACAGTAACACAATTAAAAGTAATAAGAAATTCTTGCCTTGAGCACATAGCCTCTGGGTTAGGCTTCCCTAACCTGGAGGACCACCCACAACCCTGAAGAGGACAGGGGGTTACAGAAAATGGATGGATGGGTGAATGGATAGAAATTCTTGTGTTCTCCAAAATGTTACTGAAATGTTACTTGGATATCTAGAAGAATACAGCTTCAGTTCCCAAAGCTTTCCTCAGGGATGTCTCAGCCGTTCCATTTATAGGTTAAATTTCACCTTAATTACTGATTTGCAAAACAAGATGGGGTAGTGGTTGGGTACCAAAATACATTTGCTTTATGGGATGGTTACTGCAGAATGCAGATACTGTGGTGACATTAAGAGATCTTTTGAAATGGTCAAGCTGACACTCGTAAACTTGCGTTTACAGTAGATTGTGATTAGGGTTACTTTTGAGAAAGTTGGCTGCTTAAACAGATCATGTTTTGAGATCACGCCACTGAGCTTCTCATCCAGGACAGCAACCCATCATTCATAGTCAGAATCCAGTTTCTGACGTGAAAGCAATGTCACGCCGAATTTCATTTATCATCATCATTAACTAACTACCACAACACAACGGATACACAAGCCGGCCCTTAAACGGGCTCAGCTAAATTTTACTCAATAGACCATAACACTCAGATATACAGAGTGTTCTATCATGGTTGCAGAAATTCATCTGTCTTGTCACTCATTTCTCCACCGTTTTATTGGCCATGCAATTAGAAATTCATTGCATGTATATTTTCTAAACCCAGCAGCTATATATCAAATTTTAGGGAGCTCTCATGAGCAAAATGTTACACTATAAAGAGCAATAAAAAAAACATTTCATAGGCATTATCAACTTTGATATGGCCAAAGGCACCTCTGGTTGTAGAAGCTGTGAAGCAGTTAATGAACAGGCTGCGTTTAATCGTTCTTAAATGCTGCCCTCCCTGTGCTCTCAGCACACCCAAAATCCACCCTGCAGTCTACAGCACACTCTGCACTTTCCAAACATCCTTAATTAAAACCCAGAGGAGCTCAGAACTCAGCTCCTTCAACAGGGAATTCTGCTGGATGCTGTTATTTGGTCTCCTCCTCCTACAAAGACTGGCCGACAAACGGTTATCATATGACATCTTTCCATGTTCATTTACACCTTATATAATTGTATTGGGGGAAAAAATCAGCCATGCATAACACTGTTTTACACATGGTTCTACTGTGTCTGCAGCAGGACAGATCTCTGATGACTGCTGAAAAAAAAGCACTTCTGATTGCAATCTGCATTATCGGTGCATCAGGCCGTATCTCTGGAGGGCTTTAAAGTCTGCAAATGTATACATGTGATGACAATTAAAAAGGAAACACTCTAAACGATAATGCAACTAATATGGCGCATGGAAAGCTTTCGTCATCCTTAAAAGGTTGTTTCACCAATATGACAAATAATAAAATACTGCAGTATTTTGAATGAATGTGCAGATTAAATAATTACTTTCAATTGCAGTTACGTAATACAAGTACAATACAAACAAATATCTGAGCGGTTGGAAGATTAATGAATGAACGAACAGATGACGGATGGATGGATGGATGGATGGATATTATTACAAGTAGAAACAGCTTGCATGTGCCTTGAAATGCCTGAGAATAAGGCCATAATCCACACACACTGCCCACATACTGTACACTGGCAGTCCATTAGCTTCTCTTAGTAATGTCACCATCTTGTCCTTAGAATCTCATGCCACATAACTGAGTCTTAAAGAGCTCCTGATCACCTTGCTCAGTTTAACGTTTCAAAATCAGGGGTCTCAGTCCGCTGTCAAAACAGTATGGCAATGCTAACCGCCTGGACAGATGACAAGCTGATGCCCACATGAAGCAAACTGAGCTTGCAGAGGCCTTTATGCGTTACATGCAAGTGAGAAGTGATGGCCAGTCATTCATCTGGTTATCCTACACTGGTGTCACGGCGTCAGCGCACTTAATTTACTTATTTTTATTGCAACAAAAACCTGAAAAATAATTGAGTACAAAAAACTTAGTGTGCATTCATTCGTTTACCTGAAAGAATACGCCTTCTTTGGACAGATGTCATTCCGATTATTCAAACGCAGCCAGTGGTGACAAATGGTTCAATATCTGCAACAGGAAATACAGCGTTTAAAAAATACGTACAAATAACATCACTTCGGTTTTAAGTCGACCCAAACACTGATTGCATTATGGAAGTTGGTCGTGGGAAAAAAATTTGAACTTGCATGTGTAAATTATATCGGTAGAGCAAAACGAATACTAGCGAGTTAAGAAAGGTTAAGGTACGAAAAAAAATAAAACCTACGTCTCGATTGGAAATAAAATACACTCTTAGTCGATAATAACAAGCAATCTACAGTTACCACGGTATTGCTGGTCTCCTCTGTGGCGTTTACAGTGTGCAAGTATCTGAGATCATATCACAAATCCAGACCATGCGACTAACGGAATGTCTTTTTCCTTCTTCTTTTTGCTCCCTCTAGTTAAATATAAAAAGGCATGACAAATTCTCTTTAGCGGTTGCACAATTCGCCGCAAGTGCAAGATTTATCGTTAATGTAGCGGAGCAGGAGAAATGCGAATGCTGTACTGCAAATTGGGGAGCAATTCGCCGCAATCGGGCCGCCATCGATGATGATGTGAAAACACAGCACTTTGATACTTACAAAATTAGGGGAGAAGGTGGACGGCCGTCCCATCCTACAGCCGCGGGTGCAGCAGACCGCAGTGGAGCGCAGCGGCGCCGCTTCCCTGCAAAAGGCGTCCTTGCCCCGGCACTCCCTCACCCATCACTGTGCCGCAATCAGTCGTCGGGTCAGTTTCCACCCCCGATGGGCTGTGCTTTACCAGCGGCAACCCTGATATTTGAGGAGTAAACCAGGCACAGCAAAAAAAGGACAATTTCGACGCAAGACACACGTGCGTTGAAGTGCTCGAGGTTCACAACGTGCGTTTGCGTCTTTCTGAAACTAAAGCGAAAGTGGTTCATAAGGCTCCTCCTCGTATTTCATTTCTTGCTGATAGTCTGGATAGTTACTTTTATCTTTATTGTTTCATTTTGATACTTTAACGAAATAATTGCATTTCTGAGACACTCGCCATTATGTTTATTTATATCTGTTGCAACATTTGTCCTGGTTAAATACCTTATGTCTCATAAGCAAAGGCGCGCTATAATTCGCCATTCATTCAATCTAACGTGCTCAACCTGATAGTTTTATCAACTTAAGGATACAAAGTACCCTATAGGGTCTGAGAGACCTCAAAACACCTGGACTGGCGAACCGTGACGCCCAGTCATCCCAGCCAAAGACCGCTTCTGGGTGTACATAGCGAGGAGACGGTTTCTAAGGCAACCGCTAGTCGCAGCAACATAGTTTGATGAACCAGACAATATATCAAAGCTGAGAGCCTTAGTTTATTGTCTGCATCTAATGATTTCTGCTGTCACCGTGGCCAAAACGCACCAGTCTTTGCCTGTAATTTGACATGCAGCTTTGGATAGAGATAACTATGAGGCGGTGGTTTCATCTGTAGTGTTTATGGACCATACATATGCACACATGTATAATCTTAGTGTGTTTTCATCAACAATACGTAAGGCTCAAGTTCAGCAAGGAAAGCAAATGTAATGAGGTGAGCTGTGTGATATGCATTCGTCCCATGAGCAATTGCACAATGGCAGAAATCTTTAACTTCTATATGAGTTTTAAGATGTCCTGGTTGCCATAGAAACATGGGTTTAGTGCATGTATATTATTATGCATTGTTGTTGCTTATTTCAGGAACGTTTCACTTAAAGCGATTTGCAAAAAAATCAATAACTCTAAATGTATTTATTCAAATGGCTATAGACACAAATAAGAACATTGTGGATTATCACCTCGACACCGCATTATTTATAATCATTATTTAATGATATCAATTCCAATCAATATCGGAAATGGCAGGATAAGCAACCACCTTGTTATGCCTTTTACCACCAAATTAATTTTCTATCTAACTGACATTTTTACATTCAGCAATGGCCTAGAAGTTTCCTTAAGAATATCTCACTGGCGTTATAGGCCATTTCCATTCTCTCCATTCAGATCTCAGTACTGAAAGTGTTGCGGCATTTTTATGGTTGCATTGTATGTATACTTACGTATAAACGTCTGATGGCGAGTCTCACTGCAGCTACTCGTTTTCTATGTCTTAAGCGATATCTGGCGCTATGAAAACGTCAATAATAGTGCAGCTCAGTGTTTAAATGAGATCCTAGATTCATGCGATCAGTTTTCACACTTTACTTTTAATGGTGGGTCTAAATATTTCAAGCTCAATATCTGCTAAAAAGTGAATGAGAGAGTAGATTAAGCAAATGGCAACTGAATTATTATGTACCTTAACCAGTAGACTACAGAAATGTAGTTATTTAAGATGTTAAGCATTTAATAATTATGTGGGTGAGTAAAATGCGGAACTGAAGACAAGGACGAACAGGGGCAAAAAATAAAGGCAGCATTTTTTGCAGGATAACGGCACCAATTATCCTAAAATTGTTTCCATAGGAAAATATTTTTGGACCTCTGCTACATTAGACAACTAATCTAGGCATCGAGACTAAAATATATGTGACACAGCTTGCCACAATTACACTAGTATATAAAAACAATGTACATTCATTAGTAATACATCATTGGTAAAACACAATCTTTCTAACTTTAGGGAAAACCTGTTGTATTACCTACCTCACACACTAGTATGGTGTCCGGGTTACAGACTTAATTAGCCCCTCTTGGCATCTGAACATTCTGAAGGGGGTGTGGCTAAAACAGAGAACTTAAATGGTTGGAATAGATGCATGTTTTTATACACACGAGTTTACATACCAGCAAGAATAACAATGGAAATCTGTATTCTAAACTACATTGTAGAATCACTGGCAATCTACAACTTTATCTTTTAATATTAAATAAATGTAACCTGATGTAATGCAACCTAACCTCAAGGATCCATTAAAAAGAAGGAAAACACTAGAATCAACTGGGGTATTCAACTATTGTTTTGTCAACTACAGAGGCGATCTAGACATAGCAGCACCTTGACGGTATATTATCTTATCACATTCTCTCACATATTATAGTTTTCAAATTAGCTTTGGTTTTTTATTATTATTGTGAAAGATTCTATCAGTATCATTAATAAACATAAATCTAATGGCAAACCCTATGGTTTTGGACCCCATGAAGGCAGATCACACTGCACCCCCCCCCCCCCCATCAGTCCATCAGTAACAATAAAAACGTATTTTTTTAACTTACTTAAGTACATATACATATTGCTTTATTAAACTTAACAATAACACTGAATTTATACATAAAATAAATAAATGATTCTAAGTATGATTTGCAAACATTTTAATAATGCGTACCTAGATTTCTGAGGAATTCCCTTGAGAGTATCGATGGAAGTGTAAATTCATAGAGGCAAAAGCTGGATTCATTTATTTACTTATTTATTACCTATTTAGTGTATGATTCTGTCATCAAAGTACATGGTCATAATAGTATCTCATTCTTACCTAACTTTTTCCTAGTATTATATATTGTGGGTCAGTCATCTCAATAAGTGTATGGTCATACTAATGTTTCTATTTATTTATGTTTTTATTCATTCTTTAAATTTACTTGCCATGCTATTTATACAGCACTTTTAGAATAGGTAGTAGCTCTGTTTTTAATGTATGTTTATACTCTATAGATTCTTCTGTATGTTTTTCACACTGTTTGTACCACTGTGGTATTGAGCTGCTGGAAATTCGAATTTCCCTCTGTGATTATTAAAGTTTATCTATCTATCTATCTATCTATCTATCTATCTATCTATCTAAACGTCACTACTAGTAGCCGTTAGATGGCGCCAACATACTACGGGAATGTAGCCTTATTTTGACAGAATGAGCTGACAGTCCAGATGTTTAAGTATGTACAGCTAATTTAGCCATGCAGCTGACGCTTTCGTAACTTCAACATATTGTACTCTCACCTACTTGTTTGCTTACAAAATATAAATCATGTCACTTGGCTGATGTTTTCGTATTTTCCTGCTTCTGTTTAAAAGCATCTTTCCTTCCATTTTCTCTAATTGCTTGTCCTATTTAGGGTCGCGGGGGCCCAGAGCCGATGGGCGCAAAACAGGAAACAGTCACGCACACACATGGGGAACTTGGTAACTCCAATTATCCTCAACATGTTTTGGGACTGTTGGGGAAACCCCACGACGACACGGGGAGAACATGCGAAATCCACAGACAGAATCCCGGGGGAGAGATTAACCCGAATCCTAGATGTGTGAGGCGACAGTGCTAACCACTGCATCATCGGTTTAAAAACATTTCGTATGGAAATGTACTTAAACTAAAATTCCCCTTCGAGTGTAGTACAGTACTAAGTTCTAAGTAGTGCTATGTTCGGAGTCACTAGAGAGACATATGTCGTTGGCAGTACTCTTGTAGTTTTCCTTACCTGAATTGTGTTCGTGTTTAAAATTCACAATTACATATTTACCTAACTTCATATCGTAAAACTTTTTTGGTTGTCATGAAGTGGTTTCGATAATATTCATAAATCATATTGCGGCCAAAAAGGGGATAGCGGTGTGATGATACTACTCATCTGAGACCGTAAGTGGATCTTGCTTGTCTTTAGAAAGCGTTTTTAAACATGAGGCTCCACTGATTAAACGGGTTCCGATTTCGATTAAGTCTGTTTCAAAAAGTAATGCCATTTTGCGACATTTGATAAGAAGTATATTTTCCACAGTAACCTTCATTACAGTCACCTCCACTACCCCTTCCGCACGAAGACGTAATGGGGTTAAAATTACACATCGCGAGAAGTGAAGGACCAATCGGAAATAAAAAGTTAGCCGTCCATAACTCTACGGTTTCATGTTATTGTTTTTTTACATTATATTTCTTTTTCAGTAGAAACTTTATGGTCGTAAATAGTAATATCGCAATAAATGTAACGTAAATGGTGCTTAATTGACTTGCAATGTTGTAGTATAAATACACAATTGTGAAATTTTACAACAAATCAAGGGTAAGCTTACGGTCGGCCAGTTCATTCTGCTAGAAACGCATGGCTGTTTACATTAGTACGCATGTAAACGTTGTCAGTAGGGATAGCTTAAGGATGAACGCGTATATCGGTGTGCATTATTTAAATGATACAATACTAGGTTTGGGTCTAATTCTTTCTTTTCATAAGTAATGCAGTGAACCTTTTTCCATGGAGGACATCAGTTTGAAGGTTCTTCCTTTGGATCCAGGTGACATAGGCACACAAAGATGTAGAATGGGGCCGACGTTGATGGCATATCTAGGGCTGAAGATTGGATCTCCTGTTCTAATTACGACTCCAGGAGGCGATTGTTTGTGTACGGCATGGCCAAGAAGTGATCTTGCTGAGGGTTTTTTGCAATTCGACAGTAAATGTGCCACAGCAGACTTCACCTCGCTTTCTCACAGAAACTTCTCTGTTAGCCGAAGCCAAATGACGGCGCTAACTTGCCCGAAACTGAAGAATGTGATAATTAAAACTGTTCTTAAAACGATGGAGTTCAAGAACATTCTATCTCCCAATTTAATTCACGACCTAGTTAAAGACATCCTCAAAGGCACATACGTGTCGGAGAAGCACATTGTCAACGTGCGTCATCTAGAAACTCCAATTCAGTTGCTTGTTATAGAGTGTTTGGATCCGAGCTCCAGTGGAGGTGGTCTTATCACTGCTAAAACCAGTATCAGCATACAGGAGATACAGACTCACGATAGATATAAAAGTCAGCAATTCAGGATGTCTAGCATTAGTTTAGGAGGGATGGAGGACGTCTTTACTTCACTTAAGGAAATTCTTAATTTACCACTTCTCTATCCAAGGACATTGCAGAAGCTGGGCCTTTCACATCCTAAAAATGTGTTACTTATTGGACCTCCAGGGGTTGGCAAGACCATGCTGGTAAGGAGCGTGGTTCAAGAGGTTGGTGCTTCCTTGGTCACAATAAGTGGGCCTGTGATTCTTGGTTCAAGGCCGGGAGAGAGTGAAGAAAATTTAAGGGGTGTGTTTCTGCAAGCTAAAGAGGCTTCTTCGGAAGGTCCTTGTGTTCTTTTCATTGATGAAATTGATTCCCTATGCCCAAAGAGGGCCAGTTCAAGCAATGCACCTGAGAACAGAATTGTGGCACAGCTGTTGACTCTGATGGATGGCATCAGCGGACAGCAGCATTTTGTTGTCATTGGAGCAACTAACCAACCAGATGCTTTAGATCCTGCCTTGAGGAGACCTGGCAGATTTGACAAAGAGGTGAAAATATTTTTGTTTTATTTTGTTGCAACATTGTTTGCAATGTCATGACAAATGACTTTATGACACGATAGGGTTTTTTGTTCATTTCCCTAGGTCATCATTGGTGTGCCTACACTTCATCAAAGAAAATCTGTTTTAGAGTTGCTGAGCTCAAAAATGACCCTGTCCAGCAATGTGGATTTGGTCGCGTTAGCAGAGATGACCACAGGTTTCGTGGGAGCCGACTTGAGCGCCCTCTGCAGGGAAGCAGCTTTGCATGCCATTCTCCGGGGCTCCCAGGTACCACACAAACTGCCAGGCAAGCCAAGGAGGACACAGACCTCGAGTCTCGTTAACAGATGCAAGGGGTTGAGAGGGAGCCATGCTGCTTGTTAATATGACGATACCCTGCTGCTGATCTCTGATCTTCCTTTATAGGGCGCTGACAGTTATTCAGTAGGCATGCAGCACTTTCTGGAGGCCCTTAAAAAGGTCCAGCCATCCTGTCTGAGAAGCAGCATCGGTCTGACTGAGTTTAAACCCCTCAGCTGGGACCAAATAGGTGGTCTGGAGGATGTCAAACTAAAAATGAAACAGGTATTGAGTGAGCATGTTCTACATGAAACCCCTTAAGCTAAAACAATATATATAAGGTAAAAAAAAATGAATTAATCAATAAAGAATGTTTAGTTAATAAAAATTGATTTTGAATGAATGAGTGTCCCAAGGGGCTAATCTTTGTTTAACATTGTTGCACTGTATTCTTCAATATGTGAATGCTCTTGTCTTCTTGAAGAGTATTGAATGGCCGATGAAGTTTCCAGAGGCATTTGTGCGACTTGGTCTGTCGCGTCCACGGGGCATTCTGTTGTACGGCCCCCCAGGGTGTGCCAAGACCACACTGGTGAAGGCTGCGGCTAGCTCCACCCACTGCGCGTTCCTGTCTGTCAGCGGTGCTGATCTCTTTTCCCCATTTGTTGGAGATTCTGAAAAGATTCTGGCTCAGGTCTGCTGCTCTTCACAATTTTGACCTCTGACATCGGATGACCTTTTGGACATCTTTGATCACATTTAAGTAATAGCTAACTTTCATATTTCTTAGGTTACTGTTTAATGTGAACAATGTGTAATATCTCTGATGTCTACAATTAACATCTCTACAGCTTTTTCGTCAAGCTAGAGCCTGTGCCCCGTCCATCCTGTTTCTGGATGAAATTGACACCCTCTTTGGCTCCCGAGAGGAGAGCAGAGGGCACAGTGTCCAGGCCAGGGTGCTCTCTGTTCTCCTGAATGAGATGGATGGTGTTGGGCTGAAGGCCGTGGAGAGGAGAGGCTCAGAGCGGCAGCCGTGTCTGGCAGAGGGCTCCATCGATCTCTGCCCAGAGCAGCAGGTGACTGTGTGACTTCCACCAACTCTGCAGAGTGCTGTTAGAGGACTGCTTTCACACTGATATAGCTTCTTGATATTTACCTTCTGTAATGCAAGGTCCTGCTCAATGCATTCTTCAGAACTGACATCACCTTTATACAACCTTGTAAACGTTTCAGATGGACTACCATGAAGTTTGCAACAAGGACGTTATAATAGTTGCTGCCTCAAACAAACCTGATGTCTTAGACACTGCCCTGCTCCGACCTGGCAGATTAGATAAGATCATCTTTGTGCCACCCCCTGACCTGGAGGTGGGCAGTTCAAATAATATGTTGCTTCTTCTAAAACTGTATCTGCTTGTTGATTAATACAAGCAGGTTGCAGGTTCAAAGGAGTGTGTTACTGATGTTGATCTTGGTTTATTTCACAGGCACGACGAGCCATTCTGCAGATCTGTACGGAAAAGATGCCATTAGAGGCGGATGTGTCTCTGGAAGAGTTGGCTCAACAAACCCATTTATTTTCTGGCGCTGACCTGGAGAACCTTTGCAAGGAGGTAAAGAAATCTTTGTTTTTGGCCTCTTAACCCAGAAGAATTACGTAGGATAAGCGGGTATAGAATATGGATGAGTGGGCAGAATTACAAAAAGCATATTTCCTGTGGGGTGTTTCACTTTGGATAGTGTTAAAAAGAAAGGAGTCATTTTTTCAGATGGGTACAACTAATGATCTGAGAAATGAGGTATAGATGACCACAAAGCTTATGTTTATCCTGCACTGCCAATCGCAGGCCAGTGTAACCCAAAGGGACCCTGGGGAAGCAGGGTGTGCCTGCATGATAATCCCATTGGCCATGGGCTTAAAAGCCTCACGGAATCCTCCACAGTCACCTTTGCTTTGGATGTTTACAGGCTCCATGTTCCGGTCCCCGCCCAGTTTAGAGGTCATCGACCCTGCTCCCTTTGACTCACCAGTATTGAATTGCATCTGCACTAAATTATTCATCTTCCATGTTTCTTCCTTACTTGCACCATCATCACTGTACTGTGTGCTTTCTTCATCTTTATTTGTTTTTAATACTATATATGAGGGATCAATAAAGTTCTGTTCTAGCTTAAATCGCCTAGTTGATGAGGTTGAAATATTTGCTCATGTAATTCTGTTATTCGTTCTTTTAACCCATTTGTCTCATGTTTGTATTTTTGTTGTTTTTAGGCAGCTTTGATGACCTTGCAATACGAAGGCATGGATGCCCCCAAAATAAAGCATGAATACTTTCAGAGATCATTCCAGAACATGAAACCTTCTCTAAATGCCCAGCAACTAGATTGTTATACACATTTGTTCACAAGTTGAGTGTTGTTTACTACCCTTTGCATTTGTGATGTATGCAGCTGTTTATAATAATAATAAAGATTTTATCTCATGATTGTGTGTGTCTAAATGTTTGTTGGAGTAAACAAAATGATACATGTATGCATAATTTGGTTGGGTTGGTCTTCATGAAATAATACAGTACTCTTACCGCTGAGACCAAAGGTTGAAGTATATTTTGCATTGATGTAATTTGCATAAAACATTTTGAATAATTTGTTGTATTTGGTTAAGTCACGGTAATTGGATCGTTTGTTATAATTACGTAAAATGATCATAATATATTCCCTTTTATGTCACCATTATATTTATGGCAACTGAAAGAAATCTTGGACAAAAATGTATAAAATATCTTACAGGTGGTAGTGTACAAACCTTGTTTTTGGTGGATTCCTTTGGCAGTTTTAATTGAGAAATGAGTGAAGGATAAAAAAAAATCAATTACCGTCCGAAACTAATATTTGCTACAGCGAACAGTAGCGCCTGGCTTCTGTAAAGTGATTACCATGGAGCTAATGAGCGCAGCGGCTGGTGCGGGTGAAGTACGCCTTGTCGTCAGAAGAGGGAACTCGAGGTTGATTCCGGACCAGTTCATCATTGACTGACTTAACTGGAAATAGTGGATGTGTCTCCTCCGATAGGTTTCGATATGCGGCGCGAAGCTTGTCTACGTGCCTTCGCTCTCGTATCACCCCGGGTACCCGGTATAGCAGCATGCGCGAGCAGGAAGCAGCGCGAGCCACAGCCACCTGACGCAGCCATAGGTGAGGAACGTTGTACAAGTAGTGGCTAGAGGGACCTGAGTTGCTTAAGAATAATACTTAAAATCAGGAAGTATTTCGTAAAATAATATTTAATACAAACCATTATTATATTTATTTTCAGATTAATTCAATTATAGTAAATCCATCTAGTCAGACATTAACTTTTTAAATAAAATAATCTTTTTCTCTCTCCTAAAGACATCACTGAAGGAAAATGTCTGGATTTTTTGCAATGTTGAGAAAAAAGAAAGAGGTGAGTTTTCCGCCATAATCGTGTGTTATTAGAGGTTGCGCATGTATAGGTGATGCTGATGTTGATTTATATCGAATGTGTTTATTTCCTAGTTGATCCCTCTGATTGGATTTATGGCGTTTGCAGCCACCGGAGCCACTACCGCGTCAATTTACTTCTTACTCACAAAACCAGATATAATGTAAGAGGGCTCATTTGATTTAGACCTTTTTTTAGACAGTTCAATCTTGGATTGTATTCAGTGGCGTTTTATAATTAATTGTTTATTCCATAAATTAAAAAAAATGTTCATGCGGAGTACATTTATATGTTAACCATATCAGTCTGTGCATTATTTCCATGTTTATAAAATAATTGTAACTTTTAGCAAAATGGCATTCAGTTTTTAAAGTCGAACGGACCTTAAAAATAACTGAATAAATTTTTCTTCAGCATGAACAAGAAAAATAACCCAGAGCCCTGGGAGAATTTGGATCCTTCCAAACCTCAGAAGGTAAATGTGGTGACGTAATGGCTGTTTAAACACCTGTTTGCCGAGTGTTTTTTCAGGTTTGTTTTCTTTATGTGTGCTCAAAATCTCCGTACGTGATGCTATGAGCATGATGATAAGTACTGACCTTGAATGACTTTACTTTACTAGAGAAGGATACAGAATTGTAGCTTAAGGGTAGGTCCTCCACTAGGGGCTTGATGTCATGACTGGTCTCTCTTCCTGTTTTTACGTAGCTGATTACCATCAATCAGCAGTGGAAGCCGGTAGAGGAACTGCAGCTGGTGAAGAGTTTGACAAAGTGAGACTGGGCTTTGGGCCACGGGGCTGCACCCACGCTTTGAACTCCCCATCAGTCCATCGGAATCATCTCTGCACAGACTAAGCTCAGAAAATCAGTGTGCGGAAATGCTTCTGCTGCATTGGTGGGGTCTGAACGTGCTCAGTTCTGCTCAGCAGGACAGGGAGGGAGCTTAGATTAGCAATGTCACTGGGGCAAAGGATTTGCCCCTGTGACACATGTGTACCTTCTTCTGTACTTATTTAAGATGACTGCACAAATGATGTGATAATAATGGTGTAAAATAAATTATTCTACCTGATATTTTTGCCTCTTTTTCTGTTGCAACAGATGTGTCACTAAACAATATTCAGGCAATAACAAAACCACTCTTAACGATCTATAAAATGTGTGTCTGCTAGTGTCAGTCTAGAGGCAGCCTCCCTTCATTGTCCTCCTCATTGTGATTAGACTGCATTTTTGGCAAAATCTTCACTGTGGAATAGATCCAGATTCCAATCACAGTTGTGTCATTTATATAAATTTCACCATACGTATAAGACAGGGAGTTGGAACTGAGTCGTAATATCTGTCAAACATCCATCTGTTATGTACAATTATAATTCTCCTTTAGTGTGCTGTAGCTTAATTCTACCAGACAGATTGAAATATCACTCTCCATTGCGCTTTCCATTACTGTGACGTTCCGGGGTGAGCGTGCCGGGAGGACAAAGAGACGTGCAGGCAAGCGAATAACCAAACTGGGGTTTTAATGCTCAACAAACACACAGACACGATTTATGCCGCGTCTGCCGGAGAGACGCAGACGCAGACCTAAATACACACAAGACGGATCACGAGACTGGCGTGCGGCGGCGCCACACAGGTGGACACAATAGGAAAATACAAGAGGTAACGAGGTGGGCGTGGCAGACACGAGGGGCTGAGACTGAGCGGACGTCGCTGAACGTGACAATTACTCTAATGCACAAGAGTAATGAACGTGCTTTCTGCTTATGGGATGCAGTCTAAATTCATTATTGTAATGCTCAAATTTTTTCCTTTCACTTTTATCAAGGAACTGTTTTTAACTAGGATATAATACAAGAATATGAACCAATTCTTAAACTGATTTGCCTTAGTTAATTACCATTACCATAAACAGAAGTACATATAAAACGCAGTGATGAAACGTTTACTTTCTTGTTTACGGAGTTCAGATTTAGTGTGTTTGATTTGTTACAGAGCTGTAAGAATTACCAGTAAGTAAAAAAGTGTTTGCTGTGTGATGCTGATGAAGGGGTCACCTGTTGCCATTATTGTTGCCTGAGGGTTGTTGGTTCGAGGTCCAGGGTAGACTGTTGAATCCTAGCCTTAATTGTTCTAGAAAAACATCAGACTGCTTAGGTATAGTAGAGTGTGAGTGGTTTTGCATTAAAGCATCAACTGGTACTATGAAAAATCTATAATCATTTCAAATATTATCTTTTTCATTACGGTGATCAAGAAATTTTTACTTTCTGTTTCACAAATCAAAATCAGTATTGTTTGTGCTGAATTCAAATATCTAAACAGAACTTACCTATCACGCTAGGATTTTGAGAGACACAATTATACCTTATGCTACACGTATATTTACAATATATATGCATATTGCAAGTGACTTATTTACAATTTATAAGTGTACGATTTTCTGCTGTACTTGCCCTCAGAAACATCCCTCTTAAGCATCCAGCAGAGGTCAACCAACATACTGCGGCTCCACTGGCCTTGATATTATTTTTCATGCTAGCTACTGCCTTGTACAGCCTGTAAACTCTGGCAAAACACACTTACAGTACTTTGCACTCTTCATTAAAATCCTAAAAATGTTCAGAAATAAAAAGTTTTTTCCTAAATTACTCTTAAACATGCCCATACATTCTTCATAAGAAATTATATACTATCAATATAGCCTAAAAATGATATCACTGAAAAACTATAGGTGAGAGCAAAATTTGAGCGCATTTTAAGTCATCATTTAAAAATCCATAATAGACAATCTATAGTTGTTTTATACTCAGATTTTTGTTAATCAGTGTTATGCAAAATACCAGTGTTTTACATATTTTACAAAATTATAAGAAAATTGTCTGTTTCTCTATCTGGTACACCATAAATTATAAAGGAAACGAGCCCCTTTGTAAAGCAGTGTTATTTGGTTTTCAGGCAGGTTAGATCACTTCCTATCCTACACATTAATTATAATGCCACTGCCTAATAGTGACTGCAAATTTTTTTGCAAGAAGAATAACCTGTATGACTTGGGGCAGTGCCAATTCATTTACGATACAGAAGCAGCACTTGACACACCTTTAGGAAAAAAAAAATAAATTTCCCCATCCAAACCAATTTTTCAGTCTCATATCTCATCTCCAGTGCCACCATGGAGTGAAACCTATACTGTGCTGCTGATACATTCAATCCATTAAAAAAAACATCCCAGCCTTGTGGTCTTCATGACATCACAGTTCATCTTGAATCAGTTCATCCATGCCTGGAGGTCCTTCCACCATGTGAGAAGTGTCACGCCAAATTCTCTTGTGTGGTTCCCGGTGATGAAATGAGTTGGACGAATCACGTCTGGCCATCAGACTCCCTGGCGAATCATGTCTGGCCATCAGACTCCCTGGTGAATCACGTCTGGCCATCAGACTCCCTGGCAAATCACATCTGGTCATCAGACTCCCTGGCGAATCACATCTGGCCATCAGACTCCCTGGCAAATCACGTCTGGCCATCAGACTCCCTGGCGAATCACGTCTGGCCATCAGACTCCCTCTCCACCTTCAACAGCCGCCTGAAGATCCATCTGTTCCATGAATCCCTCTGCCAGCCTGATGCCTCTTTACATTCCCTGAATGTAGCATT
>JABFEA020000010.1:7580369-7593172 GCA_019775915.2 Cyphomyrus plagiostoma | reverse complement strand
AAACCCACCCGGACCTGCGCGTCGCCACCGAGAAAAACCCACCCGGACCTGCGCGTCGCCACCGAGAAAAACCCACCCGGACCTGCGCGTCGTCACCGAGAAAAACCCACCCGGACCTGCGCGTCGCCACCGAGAAAAACCCACCCGGACCTGCGCGTCGCCACCGAGAAAAACCCACCGGACCTGGAACAGTCAAACGTCTCAGAGAATGGAAACATAGCTGGAAATCAGTCTTTAAAAGTCTGACAAGAAATCACCATCATCATTTAACATTTTCTGGCATGTTCATCAAATACTGCTTTTGACTGTGTCCAAAAAACAGAGAAACTCCAAGTTGTATGTTTGTGCAGACTTTACAGGCATTCAAGCTGTCGTTTGTCAGTGTGTTCAAAAATGCACACAATTGATTTTAAAGACCAGGGAAACCCAGTCTCAGAATGTGCATTAATTAACATGAAAACAAAGTCCTTTGGCAATCTCATTAGTACAACTACTGCATCTTGTGCGCTTTATAAATCACGTTGAGTTTAACCTGCAGAACACAGGAACAGTGACTTGCTGGGCCTCAGTTTGGGGGTGGGGGGGGGGGGGGTTGGACAGGTCCGGGAGGGTTCCCACGCACTCAGGTCAGCCGACAGCTGACGCATGTGATGGGTGACGTCTCCCTGTAGCGCTGCAGCTGGATGGTGGACTTGGAGATCCCGTACGTGCCAGTGAGCAGGAGTCGCGCCTTTGCCTGCACTTCTTCCCAGTCGCTACTGCTGGAAGCTACTGTGGACGGGGCCGGGGGAGGGAGAAAAGTGAGCGTCTTTAGCTAGCAGCAGGGGGCGGTGGCTTCCAGCAAATCCGCAGATGTTTACCCGACGACAAGTACAAACAAATGTAAAACCAGCTTCTGAAATCCCTTACGCTCAAGGCCTTGGCATCGAATCTGGCATCAAGGCCCAGTGGCCTGTTGGTATCAGGGAGGCGTTTAATTAATTAGCTCCCAGAAACACTGGGTGAGATCTCACGTCATCCAAATAAATACCTCACAAAGCAATTAACAGCTTAAGGTGAGCAAAACATGCACGGCTCTGGAAATTTCCACACCGCGGACGACGACCCCGAGGGATGCGGTACTTCGCGGCTGAGGTCCAGCCAGTGGCGCCGGCCCGTGACACCTCTGCCCGCCTGCCAGCCGGTGCCCGCTGAAGCACCAGCTCCGCGCCACACTTACCCAGGGACAAGTGGACCAGCGCCGCCGTCTTGTCTGGCGCCAAAGCCCACACGTTCAGATCCTCCACAGAATGCACCTCCTCCAGGTTTAGCAGGTCTTCTCTGATTCGCGTCACGTCCAGATGCCGGGGAACCCCTGAGGTTGTGGTGAAACGTGCAGCGCGTGAGACTCGTCAGCAACGTAAACACCTGAAACAAGCATTACGAAGCAAGCGCCTTACCTTCAAGTACAATGATCCCAGTGTCTCTTACTATTTTTACTGTGGTAAACAGGACAAGCACTGAGAAGATATATGTGCAAATCGGGTCTGCAATCTTGTATTCAGGCTGGAAAACCAAGAAAAATGTTTTTAAAACTGACACTTGTGGCTTAAGTCGGAAAGAATTTTTAAGAATAATCATCAGAATCGCATATTTGTTAATCCAAGAACAACATTTTTAACACCAGTAACCCTTTTCTCAGCACAAATCGCTAAACATCAGACCAGATCCATGTGTCATTTTTGAAGTAATGTGCTAAAATACAAATTAAATAATGTAATGTGCAATAAAACTATACATTCAGATGAAATTGTTCAACTAACATTAAGAATTCCACAAGTCATACATGTATCAAAGTCCTACTTTTTTTTTTAACTGTTCTTTTTTTTCTTTTTTAACCAAAAAAATGAAAAGTAACACAAAAACGTAAAAATTATGTTGTGTTTCGATGTGAGCGTGTCTAGGAACAACCCACCAGTCTGACACATCATATTAATAATGAACGTGTATCCAGGACAACACTAAGCTTAGAAAAAAGCCTTTACTCACTTAGAGTCCACAGTGGACCTCAGGGTAACATTCTTAAAATGAAAATAGCAGTTAAAAATGGCAACAAGAAGTCTGTACCAGGCCATAGCTCTGAACTAATGACTTTGGAAATGCATCTAACCATATTCCCCGGGAGTGAGGCAGCATAACAACACAGTGAGCCCCTGCACCGGTACTTTGGAGATGAAAAGTGTGCTGGTGGCACTGGTGGGGGGGCCAGGGGGAGCGTGATAGATATAGTTTATATAGAGAAGAATTTAGGCACTGTGGAATTAAGCTCTTGACAAAAGCAGTAATACCTACAGGAATAGACTATTTCCATGCCGGAATCTAGGTGGGGGATTACAACTGCCGCAACAGCCTAACCCCCCCTCCCCCCAGGGATGCCCCACGGCACTCTGAGCCCGGGCACATTCTGCAGGCTACATAACAGCCACCGCCGAAGCACAATTCCTGGCCTTTCTGACCCCCGAAGCAGCTCCAATGTGGATAGCTGGGATAAGACCTTATTTTGTCTTCCCTTGTATTTTGAGTTATGGCAATTTCCAATTACAAGCTACAATTTCAGCTAACCACTGAGCAGATGATAACCACCGACAGATTAAGAAGATAACCTCTCATACAAATGTGGCATTTGACTGGGTACTCAAAATGATTATTCAACATGCCAGAAAATTTGATAATAATGTTAAAACTTTTCCATGATATTTGCATTTATGTTAATCGGTCACGATTTATGTAATATGTATAATTATACACATTTAAAACGTCCATGTCTCTTTGTAACTGTAGCTCCTTCTGGGAGGTATCAACCAAAGCAAAGATTCTAGAATGTACAAAAAAATCCAAATATATTAAATACTCATACTGGGAAAGTGTAGAATCAGTAGCGACTCGTGATTATTCTTTAAATTGGCTAGACAAGTGGCATCATATTATTCAATTACTTCTTTCATATTGGTTTTTTGACACAGGCAAAATTAACTTTTCATTAAGAATGCGGGCAAACATCAGCAGATGGTCACGTCTACAAAATTAACCCAGGAGAGAAGCTGAATGGCACAGCTGAACTTTCCACCATTACAGGTGCCACTTCCACATAAGAACGACTGTGTTAGTGTTGCTGTGTATTGCTGTGACATTGCTGCTCCCCACCTCTAGGTTTTGGGTTTTGAATCCTACCCTGATATTCCCACCTGGTACAGCCTCTAGGCCCCCCCACAGTACTGCGGCGGAACACAGAGGGGTGGATGATGCAATGTGTTTATCAGTGTGACTCCTGAGATGGTCATCTTACACCTATTCTTCCTGGGTCTGATCCATGGGCTCTGAATGCAAAGATCCATTACCGATGGAGGTATTTTTTTAGTTAATTTTTTTCTTTTTTTCTTGTTCCCTAGAATAGCTAAATGCCCGTGATGCAGAGCACCAGTGCAATCCCCGGCAGCAGGAGGCGCTCACTGTACCTTGAAGCGCACAACGTAAGCTGCCACGAGCACGCCGACACTCTGCACCAGGTCCCCGAGGGCGTGCACGAAAGCTGCCCTGACCGCCAGGCTCCCGTGGCTGTGCGCTGTCTGCCCCGAGGCCTGATGGTGAGCATGGGAGTGAACATGGCCCGACTGGTTCAACAGGAAGCCCATTCTGCTCAAATCAAGAGGAAAAACAAGACAGTAATGCCACAACAGCCATGCCACACGTGAACGCTGACCTAATATATTTGTACGCACCAGGAAATGAGTCATACTACAATGCAATTCTTTAAATGTCTTCTTCACAGACTGGACGATTAACCAAATAAAGCAGCGCAACATTACAGTAACTAACAATAAACCACTAACTTACGTGTACTATTAGAGCATTTATGTCATTTATTTAAACTTTATTTTACCAGGTAAATTAACTGAATACCAGTTCCTACTGCTTTACGCGATATTCGAGAGAAATAGCAGATTATGCATCAGAACTGCCTAGGATACAAATGTCATGCGTGTAACTAAACTCTTCAGCCAATAAGGGCAAAGGTGTGTCGGCTGGCTCCAGTTTGTGCAGCTGGGTGAGAGGTCCCAATGCATCTAACCGTAACGCATTGCATCAGGATCAGAATGCGTTGCTTTAAGCCAGCGCTGTAAGCAAGTCGAACGCACCCAATGACTGGACTGGGGAAACAAACTGAAACGCAGACTTAATACAGAGAACTAATGACAACAACCAGAAACAACTGATCACATGGAGATCCCACACGAGGTTAACGAGAGGGCGTGGCACACGGAAGGAGCGGACGATTAGGGCAGGACTGGGGTAATGTTGGGATAAGATCTTTATCGTTTTGGAAGCCATTAAGAAAAAAAATGTTCTTTTTGTTTTATCCTGTTCATTTTGTGTTTAAATGCTAAAAAAAAAGTATATTTAGATGTAATTCTGGGGGGCCGGGAACCAATTAAATGGCTTTCCATTATTTCTTATGGGAAAAATTCGATCAAAACTAACTTTTTAGGATTTGATCCGGAGTCCGGAACGGATTAAGTTCGAGAACCGAGGTACCACTCAATTTCTTTTTTTTTTTGTTCACTCACTGTTTTGCTCTCCCTAATGAAATGGTGCCCAACACGGTACAGAACTTTTCTGCAACAACTTTTGTACATCATGCAGCACACACTAGGTAGTAGTGATGGACAAAATGATGTTTCACGAACCACTTGCTGTATTTTTTGACTCCATGGTGCTCTATGTTTAAAAAAATGGCAGGAGGCATGCCAAAAGCAAACCAAGAGCACCATCTAGTGGGATCAAGAAATGCAGTAAATGGTCCATGAAGTGTCATTTTGTCAATCACTTCAGGTACCACATCGTTGATGGGCATATGGCTGACTGAAATTTATTTTATACATAAATTTTCTTAATATAATTAAAAAAAACTTCAGTCATAGGTTATAAGTATCTATTAACCAATAAATATCAATTATTAATCAGGAGCAATTCAGATTAAACACCAATACAAAGACTACAGATGACTAGAATGGGCATTCTGAGACTATGAGCCCAAGTCCTTAACCATTATGCCACCTGGTACCCATATAATAGGAACAAAATTTGCGATCAGTGACTGAACCTAATTTGATAGGCTCAGACACATTGCCACATGAGGCTCGGGATCCACCTTTTTCCTGTACAGGCCGATTCTCCAAGAGAAGGAAAAGGGCTTCACAGCTTTAATCAATCCAACCGGGAGCATTAAAACTAACATAGCAGAGTGAGCACTGAGCCTCTCCCTGAGCAAGTCTGGATATGCTGCAGCACAATCCGCTCACATTAGGTTGACGGCCACACCGACCGCCGCGGTAATGAGCATGACATCCCCATCGATGTCAAAGTCCTGGTGGATGGTCCTCTGGACGGCCTCGTTCAGAAGCACAGCGGTCAGGATATATATCAGCAGCACGCTGATGGCAGCAGAGACCACCTCTGTAAAATGAAATGAACAACGCCATTAATGAGTAAGGAGTATACTCCAGTATTCCCAGGCCAGCAAACGTGTACATCACATTCTGTGACAACAATTACCATCCCCACAGAAGAAGGCATACTTAAGAGTCCATTAAAGCAAGTTAAAAGAAGGCTTAAGCGATACAGCAACGTACTGACTGCCAAAAAAAAGACAGCAAAACTATGTGACTCTCAGCTGGGAAAATACAATGACAACCTATGATTATGGGATATCCCTGCGGAAAGTCCCATGCCACTTCACGCTCTGAACCTCAGACAATGTGTCGTTCATTATTCCCCAGAAAGCAGAACAAGATCTGACACAGCATACCTACAATCACAACCATGCAAAAAGTCCATTTGTGCTCTTCCCTGCAACTCACAAAAACAGTCCTCGCTGAGTGAGGGTACTTCCTGAAACAACAATGGATGTCAAACCAGTCGAGTGACTGTCTTACCAAGACGGTGTAATCCAAAGGTGAACCTTTTGGTTGGGGGTTTTGAAGACAACCAGAGTGCAAGCAGGGACACAACAATACCAACAAGATCCGTCAGCATGTGCAATGCATCGGTCATGATCGCTAGGCTATTGGCGACATAGCCACCTTAAAGACAGAGAGACGATGAAATTAGTTCAAATGTTGCAGAAAATCACAACACACATTTACTTTTTGTTTACAGATGTCGTCTCATTTACCAAACACTACTGACAAAATCTAAACTACGTACAAATATCGCTTACCTCTTACAGAAGCAAAAGCACCAACTATCTTCCTAAAAAGCAGTTTTGCCAGATTCCTCAGAGTTAAATATCTGCTTCATCAACCACAGATACAGAGTGAAGAGTGAGATTACATCATGTCCCAAAAGTACAGACTCTGGAGAACTGACTGTCCAGTCCAACACCAGACGTTATGTGTTTGTTGTCAGGTACATTTTCCTACAGTGGAAGTTGTGTGTGCATATTAATAGCAACATTCCTAAAAAATAACATGCCAGTTATTTATTACAGTCTAAGACAGACAGCTACACTAGGATGTTTGCAATGTAATCTATCCTTTGGTCCACTTAACTCAGTGTAATACTGCAACACAAGTATTAACACTGCCCAGTGTTAAAACCTTCACTCTTTTATTTGATATGAATGTGCTTATTATCACTCAGCTTAATTGCATTTTCACAATGCTTCGTTCATATATTCCACAACATAATGCTTTACTTGCAGCATGCCAGAACCTGAACGGCTTCCCTTACCTATGAGCTCGCCTATCATAAAAAGGAAATAGAGTAAGGCAGCACAGCCCAGCTTCTTCATCACCCTGCTCCGCTTCCCCTTCTCTTTCCTCTTTGTGCAGTTCGCGCAGGGGTCCAAGATGACCCCCGGACCGCTGCCGAGGGACGATGAATCCAAGAGCGACTCGTCATCATCCACCACTGTGTTTACCAGTGACCCATTGGTGTGGGGCCCCGCTGGGCAATCCGGCTCCCCAGAAATGACAACTTTCAATTTTTTAAATGTGGGGGTGTCCTCGTCGTCATCCTCAGTCCGGTCATGGGAGAAATCAAAACTAGCTGTGTCGCTAAGATCCCATTCAGTGGGCTCCTTCTTAAAGAAGGTCTTCATCTTTCCCAGAAAATTTGCACCTGCCATGACTTCACACCTCTAGCACACCTGAAAGTAGGAGTCAAACACTTTGCTTCCCCTGACAGATGGCTGTCATATATGTTGGGTTTTGAATACTGTAGCAAAACGTTGCACTCCCTTTAAAATGGCTTACGAGTTAGTGGAATCCTAGAGGAACAAAAAAGAAAGTTATTATGTATACTGCAGACGTGTCTCTGCCTGTTATTCATGGCACTATCGATCACAGACTAAATCATTAAGCAAGCAACCGATTTCTTTCAGCACCACTCAGCAGGAACTAATAAGTGACAATTTATTACGGTAACAAGTCCAGTAATTGTTAACTAACTCACACAAACGCCTGTCAAATCGGTAGGTATGAAAAAAGATCTACATGAAGTACAAATATCCAAGCCACCACCTAAACAAACGTTTCAACAACAGAATATAATAAATACAGGCTGCAGATGAATGTTAAAGCGTCAAAGTACTCACATCCACTCTCCGATTACAGAAGGAAACCCGTGTTTGTTCGTCATTCCGCAGTTGTCCAGTTACTCTTAACTAGACGAAGGTACCGGGCTGCCCTGTTGACACCAGCAGCCCGCTTAGTTGGCTGCCTACAAGCAATGGCGTAAGTGCTGACTGAGGTCGACAGGAAATACAAAAAAATTTAGCGGACACCGATTCGCTCCTTTTTCACTTATTCGATATCAAAGCGGCTCAAAAGTGTAGAGAATGCAAATCAGCCATTATATAATAAACCAGCCGAAACAGCACAGCGCCCGAATCCAGCATTACACGACTTGCACTTTACGGTTTCAGAAAATGAAAACGAAAGAATAAATATAATGCCTTATTTGTAAATTATTTAAATAAAACACCAGATTCAGAATCACCCGTCGCTCTTGGTAATAGATACTATATACTATTACTATTATTGTATCTTAACAGCTATACGTTGAGACCAATAAAACACATTTTTACGACTGTAAACAATCAGTTACATGATGCTGGCGTGGTCACATGATGTCGCTCTCGCTCGCCCAGGGCAGGCTGTGGCTGCCCGATTTGCGAACGCACGCGCACACTGGTTTTCCGTGTACGTCACTATTTGATCTTTGATGACTGCCTGGCCGATAGGTGAGCGCATGCGCAATGCAATGACGTCCGCGAACGCTGTGCAATGCACTGACTTTCGTAAACGGCTGCCTGATTATGTTTTGACATTGCAAAACAACGTTACATATTTGACACATCATCATACAGTAATTTGTAATTGGTAATTGCTTTACTCACAATTAAGACAAGCGCAGACAATAATGCATTTGTAGAAAAATGGAATGCAGTGGAATGTCTTATTCTAAGCGAGTGTATGCTACAATTTCTGCTCAAAAATGTTCAAATGGCCGCATACATATTGAATTCTACTAATAACAGTTAGTTGTTGGAATATACATAAATAAATGAGTCAGATATTCACCTAAAATAGGTTCAACTGCAATATTTCCATCCAAAAGACTGAAAACTGGATGTTGATCCTTTTGTGGACTGTCTTCAATATTTAAATACTGTCCTAGTGTTTTGTATGCTGTGTATATTTAACTAACAATACATTTCCTAAATATTTTGTCTTACACCGAGTATCCATACTTAAAAGACTGACTCTGTCAGGACTGCTTCTTAGAATCATGGTTCCTTTCACGTTTTCTTTGCTGTATTTAAGCTGCGGGGAACTGCGGCCCTCCCTAAATGTGCTTTATTATGTTTTGAGAAGTTATCAAGATCTTCATAGTGTAAGCAAAACAAAATTATCACTGTGTCAACCTGAAATGGTGCATTATATATAGCTCAGATGTACATAAGGAATGAAACAATAAGAGAAATACGTGAAATACAAATCTAAGCAATACAAGAACATAAAAAATATTAGGTTAGTGTGCAGATAGCATTAGCAGTGGTAAGTTCAACACTGATCGGTGTTTTGACAAATTGGCACTAGGTGGTAGCAGAGACCTAAAATTACTGCCTGTATTTTTAAATTCAAGTTTGCATTTTCTAGCACTGTGAAACTGATGAATATGACTTGAAAAGGATTGTTTTATTTTGTGACTATGTATAACTTGTATAAAGCAGTAATTTATGCGATTTGGTGATGCAAGATTTCAGAGGAAATTCTAAAATGTTTCATTATTCCATTTATTAGTGTTGTTTCCACTCTATAAACGTTGAACTTCAAACAAAAAAATTCAGATTTAATTGTCTGTCAATCAAGGTATTGCAGTACTGAAATCCTAAAAGTACCCAGGACCATAGCTGTTTCCATAGAAGAGAAATGTCTTTGAACATTTCCTCTGAATATATTTTTTCTTTAAAAAGCTTCACATTTTGCAAAATACTTACCAATATTTTTCCAGTTTTTTAAAACTTATATATCCATCCTTACATGTCCTAGATAATGTGACATTACACATACCACATAATTGTAATGTTGAAGATTAAACAATCCTCCCATTTCTGTTTACAAAATGTGGGTTGAATCTCTTTTTTGAAGAAAAATATTATTCACCTCCATCACCTACTTTCTCAGTTTTCTATAAACTGTCTATTTATAATCTTACTACAGGCAGGAAATGGTTCCCAGCCAATGCCATTTACTGTACTTCTGGTTTACGTTCTTTTGGATTTAGAAATTACCCTTGTGGGAGACTGAACTCGAACCTCAGACACAGCTAGACTTGAGTTCAGAGGGCACAGACAGTATTTGAGAAGCCAGACAGGACTGCAGAAGCAGAGATTTTTGAGGTCAGTGTTGTCCCCCCTCCCCATCACCACAATCCATGGTTCTCATTTCACTTCCCTGTTTATGGCTTCAGCTGCGAGGGAAAAGCAAGCCAACAACTCCACAGATATTTAGCAGCAAGTGGTGGAAGAAGACGGCTGTCGTTCTGTCTAAGTAAACAATGGCTCACCCTGGTGACAAGTAAGTTGACCTCGGCTCTCCTCGGAGCTGAAGGAACTCTCCAATGAAAAACAGCCAGCTCAGAGTACGACTTCAGTCTCCCGGCCATCGATTCTTGTAGCATAATTTTTTTCTCAAACCTTAGAGGTGAAGTGAACCTGAAATATTTCATCAACATATAACCCAAATATACTGAATAAAAACTTTCAGAAAGCAATCTTCTAAATGCATTCATCGTCGAATTATATACTGATTAAATACGGTTTTGTTGCTTGGGAAGAAAACACCATATTTATGTAATTATTTATATAAGAGTTTTGAGTGAAGCAAATAATTCTTTAATCTGTGGACGTGCTTTATTACTTGTCATTTTGATCAATGACATGTAACTGAGCCACTAATTTTCCGGACATGATATAAAATAGCTTTACTTCACAAGAAAGAGGGGTCACAAATAAGTAAATAGTCAACACAAAATGTTTTCAAATACTAAGCCAAATGGGCTCATGCTACTATTGATTGTATTTTCTGTCCACAAGCTGTCATAGTTTCATTGGTTTGATTTTCATGCTGTTGAAGTCATATAAATATGATTTATATATGAGGACACAAAAAATACTTAAATTTGATATGTAATTTCACATTAAACAAAAAAGGAGAATTTAATTAAACCACTTTTGCCTGCCCTTGCGATTGTGTTTTGCATGTATATGGCAGAGCGGAAGGTACTGTTTTGTTGACTTCTGAAGGAAAGTAGTTGGTGGAATTTTGTTTTCTTAAACAGATGTTTTGTCCTTATTTCAAGTCTTACCTCAGTAGCCATAGGACTGCTGGTGGTTTGAGTGGATTAGAGGCTGTTTTCCCCAGCAGGCTGTCTGGATCTCCAGTGGAGACCCTCCAACGCATCCGCCGTAACCATATGGGGAGAAAAAAGGTCTTGTGTAAAGATTTATTGTGCTGTTTATTTTATATCTGGCTCAACCACAGGAGGCCTGAGCAAGATGTGTGCCCACTGTCTACCACACGTTTGGGGGCCAAAAGTAACGCCTCCGTGCCATTCAGCAGGCTGTGGGCAGTTTCTCCAATGCATTTTGCTATGGAAACCCTCAAGAAGAGGTGCAGTACCAGGACTGGTCTCACCTTACACACCCACCACAAAGGAAGGCTCTTTCACTTAATACCCATTAAGTGAATCATTCATAGATGGGGGGCATTTGCCCCAAGACTTGTCTGCACCACAACCTGTTTGAAGTTACTGTTGCAGAAATACTGTCACCATGCAAAAGTGTTAGTTGTAGGAAAATGTTGGTCGAAGGAACATGTCTAGATGGGGCAATGTGTAGCTCAGTGGGTTAGGGAGGCTCTCAGCCTGTATCCAGAAGGTCATGGGCTCAAATATGTGAGCAAGGCCCTTAACCCTAACTGTTCCATGGATGCTGGATTACCTTGCTTTCTGACCCAATTTTCCTTCCTTGCATGTTGTCTTGGACAAAAGTATCTGCTAAATATATGAATGAGACACTCTGTAATGTCCCTGGTTAGATGTGTGCAGACGTGGCTCCATGAAGTATATTCAGTCTGTGAGTCTGGGGCAGGAGCATAACACTATGTCTCAAGACAGGGGTGCTGTAAGGGAGGGGGGGGAATCAGGATGATTGCAAGGGCTCCTGAGAGAATGGGGGCTTAAAAAAATACTGGACTGGTCTGGACCCCCAGCCCAATATGATATGCTTTCATGGGGCCCAAAGTCTTCAGCAACACCCCAAGAATAAAAGTAGGTAAGCCGGGCTGGACGTCACAGAACCAGGGAAACCATACAAGATCAGACACTTGAGATATAGTGAAAACGTAAACATGAATAGTAGCTAATCTTAAAAACCTGTGTCCTTTCTGCCTCGATTCTGTACGTTTTGTACTCTAAGAGAATATATTTATAAATCAGACTTAACTGGAAATACATCACATCACTGTAGATGGATGGTGCTTCAGCATTACTGCGCTACTTGGCCTTGAGTCACTTAAATCTGACTACAAATTTTTGGATTTTGAAAGTGCAGACTAATCAAGATGAACTCACTGTTCACTATGATATGCAATTTCCTTTATTTTTCGTGGTCTCTTATGACAGCTAGGTTTTATTAATGTCACTAAATATACAATAAAGCATGAAATAAATATCTTCCTTCTGCTAAGCTGAAATTCATGCAGGTGTGCATGTGATAAAAAGCCCCCAGGGAACTCCCAGCACAGAATTGGGGTGACCGCCCCCCTGCACTGTGGGGGGGGGGGGGGTCGAGGGGGCAGACCTGGCCATCAGTCATTGACCAAACAAATAAATGCAGCCTTGCTACACTCCACTGGTCTGAACAGATCTGCTTTAAACAGCTTAGCAAAAGCTTTGCATGTACATACCCTAGGTGGCTGCTTGTAGTGTTGTAGTCAAGATCGCCTAAACCGAGACCAAGACATTGCCGAGACCAGAGGGTATCAAGACCAAGACCATGCCCAAGACACACTAAGGCGAGACCAAAACCAAGAATAGTCGAGACCGAAAACAGACTAGGGGTAGAATTGACATCACATTACTGTGCATTAAAAGGCATTGCTGTGAAGTGTCTTTCGTCAATAAATCAAATTCATGTTATCTTTTCAATCATATTGTCCATATGTCTCTCATTTAAAATCTCTCAGATTTGTCATAGT
>JABFEA020000010.1:7547853-7565572 GCA_019775915.2 Cyphomyrus plagiostoma | reverse complement strand
AGAGCTAGATAAGATTTTAACAACTCTGAGCTATTAGTTAAGTTCTCCCCAAGTGAGCTTGATGGGCCGAATGGCCTTCTCTCGTTTGTATAGTTCTTATGTTCTTATGATATTCTGTATGACAATACTTCATAATGATATTAGATGTCCTGCGCCCCCCCCCCTTTTGTCTAAGAGTTAAACTGTGGTTACGTTTTTTTCTATTTTTTTCCCCTAACTTCCATCAGGACTTTGGGCCTGTGATCAGAAGGTTGCTGGTTTAAACCCCTGGGTTAGCAGTGTGACTTCACCATTTTGCCCCTGGAGTGAGACTCTAAAACCCAATTGCTCTAGGGATCACCTAACCTTGATTTCTCAGAATGTATGTTACTTTGGATCAAAGCATCTGCAAAATAACTAAAATATAAAAATGTAGCCAAAAAGGAATGTGAGAAAGAATTAAATGGTAAACCTAGACATGCATGGGTCTTTACTATGAATTAGCATCAAGACAGCACAATAAAAACGTGTCTCTCCATGTTTATAAAGGCAGTCTAATTTCTCAATCAGTCAAATATTCTACGCATATTTTTATGACACCGTTGGCCATGGTAAACATTAAGCAGCACTCGTATGAAGTATTTCTCTAGCTGACATAAGAACCAGGTAGTATTTTCAGACAGCTAGATGTCTGGCTCCAAAATTCAACGTCAACACAAGTTTTTGTTACCGGCCTCTCCAGTCTGAGAGAACGTTTCTGCATGAGATCACTGGTGCCGGCTGTATTCAGTGCCGGCACGGCTGTGGTCTCTGGAGTGCACGAGGATAAAGACAGGTACTGTCAGGGCGCACAAACACTGCCCTGTTCCTCTCCTGATGAGTGGGAGAGCAGTGGGTGTCTACAGGAAGCGGCACAAAAAAATATGTCTAGGAAATTTTTAGAAATCTGTAATTCTGAAAGCTCTTAAGCATTTACCCAATATGTGCCTGATGCTAAAAAATTCACGTTCTGGATGTATATATTTTGAATTCCTTAATTTTTCGATTGAATGTTCAGTATTGTTGCTGAATTTTATGTTCAGTAAAAATGTGCCCTTAATTGACTTGATATGCAGCGAATAGCCCTTTAATTATGGATTTCTCCCTGGCACGCGATGCTTTTAAATTAGAAACTCTACATGAGAACAAGAACATGCATGCGGCATACGCAATGGATGGTAATTAGTGACGATACAGATATAATCGACGTGAAAATATTCAGATATCCTTTCATACGTTCTCTCAGCTAATGAATATACAAACAAGGCATTGAATCATGTTTGATATTATAAACCTATTTGTGCGTAAGAGGGAATTTCTCACATTTATTATGGGTACAGTGTAATTGTCCGTGCATATATAGTAAGTTCCTCCACAACAGAGGTTGTGAACTACTTAGTATTGCAAAGAACGGTGGGTGAAATCTGTCATAATAAACTTAGGATAGTCTTCGTCACCTGTGCAGCAAGTGATAGGAACAAACTCTACTGGTGTAGAGGTGATAAACCAGGTCATGACGTCAAACAGAAAAGGGAGATAGAAATAAGGTCATTGCTAGCTCATGATCATAAAATATTCACTGAAGTTGTTTTCGCAGGTTCAGTATATTATTCGTAGTTTAATTTAATGTCACTAACACATTGTCACTGATGGAAATATAAATCATCCTATAAATTTGTATGTAAAGATAAATAAATTCAAACCTCGTAAAATTTTGTCTGTTGCCAGGCAAAGTTGTTACAAAACAATATTAATAATCGCTTTTCATATTAATTTCAACCTTTACTGTCGAGATCAACATAGATGACGTGATTACATGGCAATAAATATATGTGCCGCTAGATGTCGCTGTAGTTTCTATAATGTTGATTTTCCATCATATTTCATTATAACGTCATTAGTGATGTCAATAAGAGAATGAAGGAAATGTGAAAAAACAGAAAAATTGTTAGGTACCTTTAAATATGATTACTTGGGTAAACTACGGAACGTAGTTAATAACAATGTCACTAACAGCAATTTGGCCACCATTACCAGAACACAGTTTATAAATGATACATATTCTGTAAAAATGTGTCTTTCCACAGAACATTTAACGGAGACTAAACCTTTACGGGTTTCTCTTCACAGATTCTGTAGAGTACTGAGGACTGGCGTTAGGTACCAGTGAATTTTTGGTGTCTAATTGATGACAGAATTCATCAGCATGGTTTCCCTGGATGGCATGACCTCCAACAGGGAGGAAATGATTGATTTGAGGGTGCCAATTTATCCTTGAGCTTGGTAAATATCCATCTGGAACGCTCCTTTCTACTGTAAGACACTCGCCAGATCTAAGCTGTGTTAGAAACACACCCCACACAGCTATGTAGGTAACTAAATCCTTTGCTGTACTGTACACCCCATCGTGAGGGATCGCTGTGGCTGATGCTGTGCTTAAGCACATTTATCCAAAATAAAGGAATATGCTCTGACTTTCTGACAGCTTTACCCAAAGAAAGAATAACCATCAGTCAACGTTGAAGCTCATGCTCCTAAAACGAGTCATGGACAAACTGATATACTGAGAACTTAGTGGAAGTTGAGATGTTCAAATAAAATAGAAAAGTACAGGCCATTGGATTTTCTGACTGAGCATCAATGGATTTCCCTTCCATTCAGCACAAGACAGAATTGAATTAATAGACAGACATAATGTGGCTCATTAACGTCATGTGTCAATATGAGTCTTTGTATTTGAAACTAATGGAACAAGGTGTTCTCCATAGAAATCTATGCATGTACAACTTCTATGGTGCCTAAACTTGTGGAGTCTAATAAAATGGTCTTTAACTGGTAGAGATTTGGTGTAAGTGCTTTGCTGATGTACCCTTAAACAGGGCACTTCACTGTGATCTGTGATTCTACAGCGTAAAGGGATAGATATTGTATGCAGTGTTGGTTGCCCAATAAACAACTAAATATAATTTTTGAAGTTGAGTATCTCATTGCCCACATTTGATACCTAACGACACATAACATTAATCTATCTCTGTCTAGTCATCAGATCAGTGTATCTCAACCCGGTCCTCTGGGACCCTCAGTCAGTCCACATTTTTACTCCATACCAGGAGCTGGGAGGAAGCAAAAATGTAGACTGCTTGGCAGGGAGCTTGAAGGAGAAAAATGAAAAACATAGACTGTTTCTGGATGCCCAAGGACCAGGTTGAGAAACAGTGGTCTAGGCTACACTGCAAACCATAGGTTTAAATCATCAATTGAGTCCCTCAGAAAATAATCTAAGCATTCTTTTTACTAGGTGAGTGTATGAGCTGGGTTTCAGGCTGTGAGGCTTACAGGAACAACCACTGTCTCCACATAGGTACCCTGTAGATCAGTGGTTTTGCTTTGGCTAGAAAAACGAACTCTATCTTCAGAGCGAGCCTCTGGGTGTGATGCTTCTTTAAACATTCTGTGTTTTGCCAACCCAAATGAAATCTTATTAAAATTTTAATTCTTGATAAATAATACTTATTTTAATGTAAACTCTGAAATGCCATTCGGTTGCATGAAAAGCATGCCTTTTCCCAACCACAATTTCCCTATCACGGAAAAAATACATGGCATTCTTTATCTCATTAAACATACAACGTGCTTTGATTAAATAACCTTAAAGTAGGTCAGCTTTTGCTTTCATTAATGAGCCTATTACTAGGTGTGGCCTCCATGTTTCTATCGTGATTACTCAAAGACATGTTGTGTATTTTCACTCTTTCTGTAAGGAATCACGATGAAAACATCGAGTTATTTAAAATTAGCCAAATCATAATGTTGTTTTGAAATGAAAAATATTATTATATAGCTCATTTGGAGGTCCCTGAACCTGAAAAGGCAATTGTAATTATAAGCTATAATTGATAATTTTGTAAAAGCTGCTTCTATGTAACCCCACATTTTTAATATAGTTAATGTACTTTCATGTTGATGCACGAATAATACATGCACACACAGAAACGAGAATAGCAATACAATTTGTTATTTATACAGGCTACCGTTTATACCGACGGGACATTGAAGGACTCGGGTAACTAGCGTTCACTCTATCCTACACAGGCATGTGGGCGCTTCGGTTTATCGCACCCGTAATAATGCGTCTCACCGGTAATTCGAGTGTCGGGCCGGCCGCCGCACCTCTGGCCCCACCCACCGCGGCATGGCCCCGCCCCGTCACGTGACGCGCTGCGGGCTGACTCAGCTGACTTGTCACGCAGCGTCAGTCCGGAGTCGCACAATTATGAAAAAGCTATCTTCCGCTGGAGCTGGAGCGGAGGCAGATTACCCCGACGTCACCCGGGCTTTCCTTCCAAGGCTAATCGATAACACCGCCGATAGATGGCTAAGAGCTACGGAGCGGCTCTTCCTGAGTTTGCACGGTGAAGAGAATGGTATGCAGCCTCGCCGGCCGCTGTTTATTTTTGTGGTAGGGTGCCGAGCTGGAGATGTGTGGCCGGCAGTAGCGGTGTCGGTACCGTCGGTGCTGGTGGGAGAGTGTATAAGTGTAGTCTGAAGCATGTCTGTCAGTGCTGTCACGGCTCTCTGGTCAGCGACCGTGCTTTATCGTCTACGGGACAGAATGCGAGTCGCCGTTAAACGCGGGGTGTGCAGCCCCTATCTTCCCCAGTAGCCGTCCCGACTTTAACAGGATCTCTCATAAGCGTTTCTGGTGAGGGGTCGGCGCGAGCGTCCGTGTGCTACGCGTCCGCCTTGGTTTCAGCGCGTTCGATGTTGGAAAAGCGAAAGGGCTGCGCCTCGCCGACACGAGCATGTTCTCCTGTACGGAGTTTAGTGGTGTCATGGAACCTTACCGCACTGTCACAGCATGTGGCAGCCGCGAGCGACCCCGGCGCGAGCACTCGGGGTCCCCACGCGAGCGGCCGCGTAACCCGGACCGTTTCGACCGGTGTGGCTGGAGAACTGGGCCGCCTCGCTGTCACATTCGCTCCGGTGCGGTGAGTTTGTCCCGCTTTGAAGGCGTCGCGGTCTGCCAGGTACAGTTCAGTTTTACTCATTCTGACTCTTGAATGAGACGAGGCGACGTGCCAGTTTAATGACGGATGTTGCACAAACTGACACGGGCTAGCCAAGCTGTCACGGTCTTTCCTGAGCCACCGCTGAGGTGGTGTACCGAGCGTAAACCCGAAACCGGCTTACCCGGTTCCCTTGCACTGCCCCCCTTATTTTCTGTAGTAAAATAAGAATGTTCTAGAATAGTCTGAAATTGCACGCACAATGTGGGAATAGGCTGAGTAGGTCGGTGTTGAGGGCAAAATGTACCCGTGGAGCTGAATCTTGTCACACAGCAGCATTTGGCGTCAGGCTTTCGTCAGCACGGTGCGCTGGATGCTCCTGCAGTCAGCCCTAGCGTGGCTTTACGTTAAAACGCAGCTCTGATGCTAACATATGGGAGGGTGCCCTTAAATATGCGGCAGTCTGACTAATATAAGCATGCGAAAGTGTCTCCTCAGTAATGATCTTCGATTTGTTATAATTCCAGAATTAAGGTAGCACCCAGAGTCTAGTAGAGACGTACAGTAAATAATTTGTATGAAAGAGAATATCATCTTCGGTGGAATGAATAGGCCTACTGGTTTTTACTGAAGCATTCCGAATGGATACACATAATGAAATGAGACTGATGACTTTATTTTGCCATTTGCCCCCCCAGCACTGTCGTGAATGTTCTACCAAACATATGATTTGATCTGGTGAACTGAACATAAACAGTGTTAATAAAAATAAAATAGAATAAAATAATTATTGCAATAAATGTCCCCATGACCCTGACCAGTGGGGTGGGTACATAGATGGATATTTGCAGTTTTGAATACTTTGTCTTTAAGGCAAACCTGAAAAGAATATGTGCAGTATAATACATAAATCTGAGGGGAATTGTGATTAATAGGATGCTGAAGATGATTTTCAGAAAGTTACTCTTATTTGAAACATGTTCCAATTATTTATACGTATAGTGGTGGATTACGGTTTTGGTTTGATTTGCTTAAACATGCCTGCTGTTCTGGAGGCAGTATTGCAATTGTATTTACAGTGCAAAACCTTTACCTACCTCAGGGGTATAATCGTTATTGTTTATGGTCTTGGGCGATTGACAGAAATGGCCATGCTTGGACTAACAAGCAGCGTCGTCTTAAAGAGTGAGAGTTTGTGGCTGATTTTATCTGTCACCACTGGAGCCTGTGGGCAGGTCAAACTGTGATTTTTCCCACGAATTACTATACATAATAGATAAGGCAGGAGTGTAAAGAACGAGTCAGTCTGTTACAGGTTAACACGGTTCATCACCTCCTTGAGGTTCTCATGAATAAATGCACTAACTGTGTGTTCTTTTGGCATTTGTGTATATATGATGCCTTTTATGTTCTATGATACTATGACGTTCTTCACTAACATTTATAAGGAGGCACCTGTGATTTAGGTCTTTCAGTTCCCTTTGTTTAACTTCTTAGTACTTTTCTTGCGAGGTGTTGTATTACTGTAATGTGTTAGGGGTGGGTGGCTGCATGTTTGATTTGAGATTGATACTCTGGCTCATATGATCTCCAGGTTCACCTCTTTCTTTGTACACTGCCAACATGTCTACGGTAGTAACTTTAAAATGCTTTGCTAATAGTTTTTAAAGTGCTCCCCTCATGTCCAGTCCTATTTTGCAAAGGTTGCATTTCTCTATCATCTCTTGTCTTTCCTTAACTGACTTAGCCTGAAGTGCAACAATTCTGTCCCACTAATAGTTTTGTCTGTAAATGATAATTCATTGAGAATTCAATTTAAAGATCGAGTTAAGATTCTGGTTGATAGTTGATGTTCACTCACAGCCTCAGCTATCTTGTTCTGCACTAGATTCTCATCTTATCCATGCCTGTTTTTGATTGCGGTTCACTCAGTTTATTGATAAAGAACTTCAAGAATGTTGAGTGCAACTTCTCTTCAGCATTGAGAAATAATGGCAGCTGCTTCATTTTCAGAGATCCTTTCCATCTCAAAAATAAGCTCCCTGTCTCAAAGCCAGTGAAAATGTGTGTAATGCAGTCTGGGGTTGGGCAGTTGTAAGGAAGTGTAGTTTTCCAACTTGGTGCCCTTGAGTCTGAAGGTTGTGGATTTGCAGTTCAACAAAGCTGTTTCAGTGATTACTATGCTGGATTTCCTTCCGCTCTTTTGAGTTTGAATTCTGTTATCAGTTTAATCATTTACGGTAATCAGATGTAGGAACTGTTAAGCAGTGATCTGGTGAGTTTCTCTGTCGCTAGGCTTCTCCAATAGGAGTGCATCACTTGTAGTTCATAGATGATGTATTACAGCAGGGATAGCCAATCTTATCCGCAAAGGGCCACTCTGTGTGCAGGTTTTCGCTGCAACTCCCTAATTAGATTACTAATTAGAGGACTGATTGGCTGAAGAGTCCTCACACCTGGGTGTGAACAGCTGACCTACAGGTTATCCCAAAAACCTGCATACACACCGGCCCTTTGCGGATAAGATTGGCTACCCCTGTATTACAGGATTCACAGACATTTGGATGGTCACAGATGCAGGTGTTGGTTGTGTTAATATGAGCTTTTAAGATCATGCCATTTGGGAAATATTGAGGGTCCTCTTCTCGTACTTACTGGCACACTTTCCGGAAGGCACTCAAACCGCATGGTAACTTTTCAGCCACAGATTTCAGCTTATTTGCTCACTTATTCTGCCGCAGTGGACCGGGAAGAGGGAGGGAGAGGACAAGACTCACTCGTATGATAGAGACAAAGGATATGTAATGTTAAAATACAAAAAAAAATCCAACATAGCAGCTCCGAGACTGTGTTTCTGTGATAACACTCCAAGTTTTCTGATGTGCGTATTTCTGTGTTTAGCTATGTGACTGAAATGCAGTACAGTGACGCTGTGGGTCTGTGAGGTGCTGAGCTGGTGGTCAGCCACTAGGGTAAAATTGTGTTGACTTGCTGGCTTTTGTCAGGCTTACAGGTTGGCCTTTGCTCGGTGTGCTTTTACACGTTACTGTGTCAGTTGTTACGGGACTCGTCCACTTGTATTGCACTTTAGTCATTACATTTCCCTGCTATTTTTTTTCTACTTGACAATTAGCCAGCATTAAGCCACTAAGGATTCATATTCCAGATCATGGAAATATCTTTGAAATATATCAGTCATATTTAAACCATGAATTCATTTTTATTTTAAATAATTCTGCAACATTAAAAAGTTTTTCAGTTGATATATCTTAGGGCAGTAAATTAGTCTGTCGTAACTCCTTAGAGCATTCAGAACTTATGTTGTCTGTCTTTGTGTATGTTTGAATGTGTAGTGTTTCCCAGATCAAGCACAGTAAATAGGAACACCATTCGTCACTCGCATTAGAATGTGGACCTGGGTCATTCCATGTCAAATCATCACACTTTTGGGCCTCATTGTCATGGATTAAAAAAAAACTAGCCAGGCTGATTTGATCACATGAGTAACTTATGAAACTGAAATTGGGAGGGAGAGGGAGATTTAAGCGAACAAAGTTGTAACTTTTTTTTTGGGGGGGGGGGTATGATTTTGGCTGGCTATATTTACCTTAATGTAAGCTGCAGAGAAGTGGTCCATATTCTGTTTTAAAGTTATTGTCCAGCTCTATAGATTGAGCAAATAATATGCCATCACCAATTGAATACTATGTAATAACTGATTAAAATATTAAAAATTATATAACAAAAAAAAACTTAAATCTTCCTCAATATTGCTCCAAGACTCGCCCAATTTTCATTCCGTTTCATGAGTTACTCATGTGACCAGATCAGCATGCCAAGTTTTGTTAAAATCTGATGACAATGAGGCCTGAAAGTGTGATGGTTTGACATGGAATGAGCCACCTGTCATCTTGCAGCGAGGCCCAGGGCTGGTGCTAAGTGGCATTCCGAAACCGTAACTTGCTGAAAGGAATGCAAGATGGTGATGATTTTAGAAGGATTAAGCTAAAATTACATAAATAGACAAGGAAAGACCATTGTGCCGACTCCGTATCTGGTGGGACCTGAGCCACTCCTCTTCCCGTTTCTTGGAGGCAAATCACCTGGTTCTTCATTTATCCAGAAAATAATTAACAGGTCAAGCTGCCACACAAAGCAAAACTGGATACAGAGCATCTTTACTGGTCAGGTGAAGTGATTGTAAATAAATGTGAACCTGGTCTCTGAGTTTCTGTAGATAAGGTCATTGATCCTAATTGGCTCCTGTCTCCTCGCCAAATTTATAAGCAAGAATTAGTTTGTTTTTATTAATATTCTTGCTCAGTGCTTGTTGTCTAAAGGTGACACTGCCAGACTGCTTTGTTCTCAGGAATTACGGTGTTTCACAGAATCGTGTTGCCTTTTCAGTGACAATACAGCGTGTGCATTGTCAGGTATTTGCATTTTAAGGAAATTCTACTGACTGCATTTGGAATGCACTCTTGTCTCATTTCTTACTGGGATGTTTGTTTTGTCACTTGTACTACAGGGTCGTACTAAAAGGCTGCCATTTGGCTGAGCGTTGGCAGCAGCTGAAGTATCAGAGACACGTGAAGAATATCAAGTCTGTACAGCTGATACCTTAAATACGGCTCTTATTTGACATGCCAGATTGAAAGCATTGTTATATCAGGTCAAACAAAAAGTCTCAGATCTATCCGTGGTGTAATTCTGTTTTGTTTTGTTTTTTTGTTCTTGTGCCAATTTATGAATGTAAGTTAATTATTACTGCTACAGTGAATGTTGGTTACCTGGGGTGTTGTGCTGGGAATGTAGAGAAGGCGATTCTGCCTCACGCGGTGACATGTTCATTTCAGTGCCGTCAGAAACATGTGGCATGACTGCTTGCCAGGGTCACCCTAACGGAAATGCAGAAAGTTTCCTTGCTCTGTCTCTGGTAGTGGGTCTGTGGTGGAAATGTCCATTGACTGGCTTATGACTGGCCCTGTAATACCCAGCCCCCCCTGGGGGAGGTGTTGGTCCAGAGTTTATGTACGTATATATAATTTGTTAAGTCAAGAATTGTTCTTTATGTAATGATGAAGTCAGCCATTTCTTCTTGGCAGCTGCACAGCCAGCTTGATGTCAAACCATCATTGCACGTCAGGAGGCTGCAGGGCTGAATGAAAACTTAAATTTTTCAATTCAGTTAATTTATTTATTTTGAGTATATTCACATTTACATCATCATTTTTTAAATGTACAATTCTGGCTAGTTCTTCGTTTCTTGTGGCTTATTACTTCTTGTGAATATTTAATCAGAAAATTGAACGGCACAAATAATAGAGGAGATGTGATATGCAAATTGATAAAAGATAATGTAATAGGTGGTCTCAAGCTGTATGCTGCAAAGTCCTTGGGGGCTGCGTGTAGAGTTGCTTGTGGAGTATTTGTGCAGAAATTGTGAATGAAAGCTTTATGAACACTTAGATAAAAATGTGTTCTTTGTGGGAAAGCCTGTGCAGAAACCTAGAATTGTGTTAATGAAAGCTTGAGAGAAACATTTCAGAGACAAAGAACATCTACTTGGTGTTTGGCAGAAGCTTGACATGTTTATGCCTGACATTTAGAGGGACCATGGCTACGTTCTCGTCAAGGACAAAATCGCGGTTCTGTGCTTCTGCTGTGTATATGTGGATGTGGCAGGCTTTTTCATGTATGCTGCTGAAGGTAAATGTTTTTATTAGTTGTGTAGTTTTTATGCTTGAAGTAGCTCTATGAGATTAGTTCTGTCACAAAGACATGAAAATGTTGGGAGGGATCGTCTCCGAAGCCTTCTGGTAGGTGATACTCCTAAAGCCTGTCCTGTAGCTTGAGGACACTGTGAGTCTGTGGGTGGAGTCTCCTGTATGTCCTTCATCTACCCAGCTTGTCTCCTCTTTGCTGTCCACCCCCCCCCCCCAAAAAAAAAACACACTCACACCCCGTCTCTTGGAAACGACTGTCTAGTTCTAAACCCCTTCTTTGCGGCCCCACACAGATTAAACAGCCTGAACTTTTTCAGGAGAGTGATTGTTCAGCGTTTAACAGGGGACTTTAAAAAAAAAAAAAAAAAAAAAAAAAGAATTCCACTATCATTTAGACTTCGAGACTTAAGCAGGTACACACTGAACCTGAGAATTAAATGGATGTAGACTGGCGGTCCTGGATGGGATAGGAAATGCCTGCAGTACGATATGCCTGGAATGTTCCGCTATTCCTTCTTGTTACAAGATGAAGAACGGGAACGTGAGGTGTGTATTGTAATTTGAGGCGCCACATTGATGGCCTTGGAACATCATTTTAAATAAAAAATAGTGATGTATAACAAGTTATAAAACAAAAGTATGACAGCTGTTGTTTTTTTTTTTAGTTGTGACTGGCCAAGCAGTTTATGTCTGGCGTAGGTGCATAGTAGTTTTGGAGGGAGTCATTAATGATTATATTTAGGCATGAGGTTTTGCAGTAGCTTTTCTCATCACTGCTGAGTGCTGGTTGAAGGGTTTAGGTGCTCCAGTGCTGTGGAATGCAGAGCTCTCGTCCAGGATCCTAAGGGGGGTTGTGAGATCCTGCAGGATGAACAAAAAGGTGTTGGGGCTTGAAGTTTAATTAAAAATTCTTTGGAGTTAAACCCCTTTGGCTGGATAAGGCATCGTGCTTGGGTGATTCAGGGGACTAGTTTAGCGGTTCTATGGGGTTGACACTGCGAACGTGGAGAATTTTCTGTGATTGCTTCATTTGTTTATTAAGCTGCCTGCTGATCCTTGAGGGTTTTTCTGGGTAAATCTGAGATTACATGGAGGTTACCTGGACACCCCCCACCCCCCCGTCAATGCAGCTAATTCATGAATGCCCTGTGTGCGAATTTGACGTTTTTGCTCCTATGAAGCAAGCTAAGGGTCAAACAGGTGCCATTTCTTGGAGAAAAGATTAGAGGGAACTCCATATATCTTTTATATTCTTGTATATTCTTCCAAAGTCATTTGGGATTAATGAATGTAATGATTTGTCTCCTCCCCTTTTTTCCACTCCCAGAAATCCTGGGTAGAAAGAACTTTCACCAAGCGGGAATGTGTGTACATACTTCCAGTGTCAAAAGACCCTCACAGGTACGTGCAAAGACCAAAGACAACTGGATGGGGTTGTAACATCACTCTTTTTGCTTTGGGGTCATAGCACAGGGTCAGCCAATATACAGCACCCCTGGAGCTGCAGGTTAAGGGCCTTGCTCAAGGGCTCACGGACATATGACTGTTCTGCAGAAGTCTGGGCTTAAACTGACAACCTTTCGGTCATGGGCGCAGAGGCTTAGCCCAATTAAACATAAGCCCGATTCTCCCAATCAAAGAGACTTCTAAAAGCAACAGATGTCATTCTTCTTGTTTTACTTTATAATAGTTTGCACTTGATCCTTTTCAGTGAACAGTCAGTTTTATAAATATGGGCAGATTTACAGGGCTTGATGCACACATTCAGGGGATTACAGTGGCAGTATATTTTATTTGTGGACATTTGCTGGACCTGGCTGCTCAGGTTTAGCGTGATGAGCTTCTAAGTGAAGCTGAAGGTGGTGTGAGCCAGGCGTGCTGGTGAGGAGATCCACACAGACATCAGAGGGGATCAGGGAGCCCAGTTCAGATTTGTCTTCCCATGCTTGGCCAAGCCACAACACAGGCTGGTGGATTTTCAGCACGCCCCAGCAAGAAAACTCCCCCTACCTCAGAGTGTGTGTATCTGAAAAAGTGAGGGGATCTAGACTATCCCTCTGAGCCATCTCCTCCACGTCTCAGTCTCCTACTGCTGTATTGCCATATGGAGCGTGGTTTCTGGAAACGAGGGCCATGTGTGTGGCCAACTGAGAGGCCTTACTTTCTAAGGAATATTATTTTCTTTCCCCCAGTTTTTGACAATTATTTTTAGACGTACATGCACAAAAACATCCTGGACAAAGCAACTAGGGTATTATGCTTACACTGATCAGGATAAAATAAACATAAATGAGGGGCTGTCAAACAGGTATAAAGGTTTTGCAGTTCATACCTTCTAAGGATTTGTGTAACGACAGGAGAGTGGGAGTTATTAACACTGGTAGATTGGATTACTTAGTGCTGTCAATCAGTGTTTGCTACCAATGGGAGGGAGGTTAAATCTGCCTGTGTCACGCACCCCACTATAATTCCATTCACCGTTTCACCCAGTGCTTCTAAAGTAGGTTTAACATTAATTGAAACTTTTCAGTGTAAAATGAAGCTTTCACTCTGTTACTATTTGAAAGCCATTGTTTTTGGTTATCCTTTGATTGAAAAACAATGTTTTGTTTTTGTCATCTGCAGAAAGTTAGCTTTTATTCTGCTTGGATTTTTTTTCTTTTAATTATTTTCAAGAGAGAGTTAATTAGTGCAGGGAGAAAAAGGTGTTCAGGGCTGTACTTTTTGAATCTGTTATGTCTCCAGTAAATTACCATTAGGGTTCCTCAGAAAATATGGTTAAATGTTAAAACCATTCATTGGCATAAACATAGAGTGCTAGTCTCTGTGTCTAGTCTGCTCTTTTGCATAATAAAAGGTTTAGGTTACAAATAAAGTGGTCCTGAGGCTTGTTTACTGTACCCTCACAGACAGCTGACGGGTAAACGGAAAGCTGTTATTTCTGCGGTGTGCCCAACCTGGGCAACTTTGTGCGTGAAGTTGTTTTCAGATTTTTCACTGGCCTTCATAGTCTATGCCATAGTGGGTTAATGATTAGCAGCTTATTTTACTATATGATGTTTGTTTAGTTGGCTTGAAAGACTCATCAGAAAACAAAAAGCTTCTTGATGTTGTCTGAATCGATGTATATTGAGGGGGAAATTACTTTACATGGAAAAATTGAGTTACCTTCAGTCAGTAATCTTGTTGAATGTTTAATCTCATATTTTATAACTGATATTCAACTTAAGCAGAGTTTCATCACCAGTTGTTACATTGTAACTTGAGATGCTGTTGAATTATTTCAAGGGACGATCTCTGAGACACTTTTGTTTATGGATATTTGTAATCGTAGGAAATCATTATAGTTGTATAGCAATACATAACATTTTATATATATCTTTTTTTTCATTTATTGTTAGGTGCCTTCCAGGATGTCAGATCTGCCAGCAGTTGGTGCGGTGAGTTTTGACCGGTCGTGTTTCTCAGAGGTTCTGGTTTCATTGTCCAATGTCTAGGTGAATATGTTGATTGTTGGTACATTAAGAAAACTTGTGGTTGAGAACTGTTAGATGGTCACCACCTTCTACTAAACATCTTAATGTGGATCCGGATGTGATGAGCTCTTGATCTTCCTGCTCTGCTGTTTCTAATGATTAATGCCGTCAGCAGACCTTGAAGGGTTGGTCCTGGATGACTCAGGCCATCTACTCTGACAGGTGCTGCTGCGGGCGGCTGGTTCGGCAGCATGCTGGCTTCACCGCCAGCCTGGCCACCAAGTACTCGGACGTGAAGGTGGGAGAGAGCCCCATGCCCGAGCTGGAGCAGTGGTCAGTGGAGAAACACACGGAGGAATCCCCTACTGATGCCTACGGTGTCATCAACTTCCAGGGGGGGGCCCACTCATACAGAGCCAAGGTCTGCACCTGAAAGGGCACCCCCCCCGTCTCATCCTGCTCAGCTACTGAGTCGTTATGCCAGTGTTACAGGCGCGGCGTGGATGCCGGCTGGAAATATTCAGCATGTGGGAGGACTGAGTAAGAGTATCAACACACAAGGGCTGTTTGTGACGCTATCGGTCACATCTGTTTAGACAAAATACAGCTCTCCACTGCCCTTATCACATAATTAGACTGAGATGTGTGAAATTACTGGACTGATTTTAGTGCATCAGATCACAGTTAAAAATAATTCCAACAGCTTTCTGTTTTATGCTTTCTCACAGTTGATATTTATCAGTCAGTAATGGTCATATTAATATCTGGGCCTGATGACTTTGGTTTTCAAAGGGAAAGTGTGGGTGAGTAAGTGCTAGAGGGGTATCAGGAAGAACGAACTGGTAAACTGGTTTGAGGGATGGCCCAGGTGTAACCTCACCCAACCACTGCATGCCATTCATTTATGCAGACATACCAACACACATGATGACCGAATGAATGACTGGGCCACGTGCCCAGCCCTTGGTGGGTGTGTACGATGACACTGGCATGATTTTTTTTTGGTAATGTACATCGCAGTTCAATAGTCTCTTGATTAAACAGGTGTAAACATGCATCACATCCCAGTGAGGATGCTTTTTCTCGTACTGTAATAAGGAGGATCACCGGAGAGCCGATGTCTTCAGAGCGAGGTGAAAGGTCTGTCTTGTCATCTTTGCCCCTCTACCTCTCCCGCCTTCCCTGCCCCTGGGAACAGTACCTCCGGCTGTCCTACGACTCCAAGCCTGAGATGATCTTACGCCTCATGCTGAAAGAGTGGCAGATGGAGCTTCCGAAAATCGTCATCTCCGTCCACGGTGGCCTGCAGAACTTTGAGCTGCACCCGCGTATCAAGCAGGTGGTGGGGAAGGGGCTGATCAAGGCTGCAGTCACCACTGGCGCCTGGATCCTGACCGGGGGCGTAAACACAGGTGAGAACCTAAGCCCTAATCGCCTCGCCCAGAGGGCAGGAGGGCATAATGACAGGAGGGATTATGTCCCGCACATTATTTATGCTAAAGGGTGTTTATGTCTAATGCTGCTGTTATTAGGAGGCACGCACGTGTTATTTAGATTTGTCAGAAAGGTCTGTTGCATCATCATTGTTTTTATGCTATATGAAGCGTTGCTTAGCCCTTGTATAAATATTATGATTATAAAAATGCATATCCATTTAAAATGATTTTCCTATTGAAATAACATGCAAGTAATAATACTGTGTAACATTTTGTAGTGGCTGTCGGGTGAAATATGCCTTTTCTGTTTATTTACATGTATAGCGAAGCACCTACTCCTCAAAATATGCTAACATCAGCTTTTTTTATTTATTTTTTTGCATATACCTCTGCAAGGGTCCAAATCTGTTACTGCCCTTTATCCACAAAAAAGCTAAATTTGTCAAACACAGCAAAAACTCCCATTAGATGATGTCCCCATTCATGCTTTGGGGTTTAGGACAGAGAGTGGCAGTCAGGGTAATGAGGGTAAAATAATGTTTTTTACTTTTATTTCTGTGATATTCTAAGTAATTTTGACTCTGATATAAAATAATAGAGGGGAAAACCATGTTTTTGTTTGAGCAATTAAAAAGCCACCAATTTTACCACACTTGGGTCACTAGCAGCCTGGTATCTTTTTGGTAAATAAAATTTTAAGGTAGTTTACCATAAATTTGGTAATAAAAAAAAGTACATGGCACTCCCTGGGAACAGCATCGCATGACTCCGGGAGAGCCGTAAGCATGATGTCACCGGTCACCAGTGAACCTAGCACAGTATACAATGGATAATTATGTAAACCAGGTTGTATTGGTGGTGTCTGTGCTTGTGTGACTATCCATGGCACTCAAAAGAAAGTGACACGCAGTGAATTGTTACAATGACTCATTCAGCACTTGTTTCTAGCTGAACTGAACGATGAACCATTTAGCTTGACTTGGTGGTTTACTCAGGGCTGATTTGTGTGTTTAATAAAGTGTTTTAATTTCTTTTTACGTATTCTCTTCAGGTGTAGCGAAACACGTGGGAGATGCCCTTAAAGAGCACTCATCCAGGTCCGCTCGAAAAATTTGCACTATTGGGATAGCTCCATGGGGAGTTATTGAAAACCGGAACGACCTCATCGGGAAAGATGTGAGGAGACGCCCGCCTCTCCCCCCCACCCACATTCTCCTGAATCGGTTTAGTAGCCCTGGTAGAGTCCCGTGATCATGTGGCTCACCCACTGTTTCCTGTTCCATTGGGCTTCGGTTGGAGTTGCATCCAAATGGCACCAGTATTTTTTGCTGGTTTGGAAGCGCACTCGATGCAGGCATGTGTGTTTACAGGCCAGTGAGTACGTACCGGCTCAGGGAAGTGGAGGAGTGTAAGCACTGATTAAGCTACACGCTTACATGGCAGTTTGTAACTGAGCTGAGATCAGCTCTGAGAGGCACTTCTGTTTGGGTCAGGTTTATCTGAGACATCGTTCCTTGCCTCTCCTTCGAAGGTGGAGGTGAGGGGTAATCCGGTATTAGGGGTGGGGGCACAGGGGTAGGAGGGGTCATGTGAAGCAGAACAAGCAATGAGGGGAGTAAATGTCCAATTGGTCTATTGTGATTTTTGTTTTCCATTGTGTGTAATTACTATGGTTAGCATGGTTCATGCCCCTGTGAGCTCCACTTACACCCGCCCTGGGGCCTCTGTCCGGCACTCAGGTGGTCGCCGCGTACCAAACGCTGCTGAACCCCCTGAGCAAGCTGAACGTCCTCAACAACCTGCACTCGCATTTCGTCCTGGTGGACGATGGCACGGTGGGCAAATACGGCGCCGAGGTCAAGCTGAGGCGGGAGCTGGAGAAGCACATCAACCTGCAGAAGATACACGCCAGTAAGGCCCAGCCGCTACTGGGGCCTGCCTTCCAGACATAATGAAATGATGCTTTATTGGCCGTTTACAGCGACATCACGGTGCTTCTTTTCACATATCCTATGATGCTCTCCTTTAAGACACACACACACACACACACACACACA
>JABFEA020000010.1:7494193-7531154 GCA_019775915.2 Cyphomyrus plagiostoma | reverse complement strand
CATTTTTTTCCATTCCCCCCTGGGCCCCCAACCGGTAATTCCATTTACTACCCTTGGTTCGCCATTTTTGGCCCCCGTCCCCCCCCTCTACCTGGTCTTGGGGCCCCCCCCCCCCCCCCCCCACTCCCAGGAGAGCCCATCACAGTATACCGGCTGGAGGAGAGCTCCCCAAACACCATCAACAACAGCATGTCCTCCTGGTCCCAGAGGGGACTCTGTGCGAAGATAGAGTTCCTCAGCAAAGAGGAGATGGGTGGGGGCCTGCGGAGGGCGCTCAAGGTGCTCTGCACTTGGTCTGAGTACGACATCCTCAAACCAGGCCACCTGTACATCGTCAAGTCTTTCCTGCCAGAGGTGGTGAACACCTGGCAGAGCGTCTACAAGGAAGACACTGTGCTGCACCTGTGTCTCAGGGTAGGTGACAGTACGCCCTGCACTTCACCATGATGACGGGGTGGGCGCCCTGTGTCTCAGGGTAGGTGACGGTACGCCCTGCACTTCGCCATGATGACGGGGTGGGCGCCCTGTGTCTCAGGGTAGGTGACGGTACGCCCTGCACTTCCCCATGATGACGGGGTGGGCGCCCTGTGTCTCGGGGTAGGTGACGGTACGCCCTGCACTTCGCCATGATGACGGGGTGGGCGCCCTGTGTCTCAGGGTAGGTGACAGTACGCCCTGCACTTCGCCATGATGACGGGGTGGGCGCCCTGTGTCTGTCTGTGGTCAAACACTTGTATTCTGTTTTGTCTATATCGTTCAAATTGGCCTCATTTTCACATTTAAAATACGAGAATCGATACTGCTTAACCCCTCATCTGGAGAAATGCAACAAAATGATGGAGTTTCTGAGATTTACTTTGGAAATATTTCTGATGTGTTCTGTTTTGATTGTTTATTGATGCTTCAGTTAGAAATTCAAGAAAAATTATCGGTGAATTTTCATGCATTTTCTTCTTCATGTGGAAAAATGTTTTCACAATATCAAAAACACCCTTTCCTTCCTCTGATTTTTTTCATAAAAGGACCTGCTGTTTTTTCCACATTTTGTGATTTTGGAATGTCCTATTTTTAAGTCTTGTCCTCGCGGAGCTGTCCTAATTCACCTTGCACTTTAAAAAGCAAAACTGCAGCATCAGTAAATGTACCCCATCTTCAAGAATGTAGAGGAGCTGTACTTTGTAGTCGGTGAGCGGCAGCCAGAGGTCAGCCAGCTCCTTCCACGTTCTGGAAGAGGAAGGAGATGGGCTTGTAAATACAGCAAAGCCACCTGTTGAGGCTGTTTACAGACACATGGTCACGTGACCATTGATGTAACAAGTTGGTCAAATTAAACTTTTAAAAACATACAGGTGTGCTCCGGTCAGAGGTAATCAAGGTGGGCTCATGGCTGCGATTTCTGTGAATTTCATACCCTCTGTACTGGTCATGGATGTGGAGGGCAAACGGGCTGGATAACAACATTCTGCAGTAAAGATCACTGTTGGGGGCTCAGGTTGTCCGAGGTTTATCCTGTCGGGTAACAAAGGCCACAATCTGTAACCTCAGTGATTTTTTTTTTAAGAATTTATTTCTTTTCTTTGCCTTGCCCCCCTCCCCCAATATAGGAAATTCAGCAGCAGAGAGCTGCTCAGAAACTGACTTTTGCCTTCAACCAAATGAAGCCGAAGACTATTCCTTATTCTCCCAGGTATTTTGACTTTAATAGCTGGCTCCCTCTTCCCCAAAAAACACTAAAATCTGAAATCATGTGTATTGTTTTGCCCTACTTAGGTTCCTGGAAGTGTTTCTGTTGTACTGTCACTCTGCTGGTCAGTGGTTTGCCATCGAAGAGTGCATCACTGGAGAATTCAGGAAGTTCAACAACAACAATGGGGATGAGATCGTCCCCACAAACCTGCTGGAAGAAACCATGCTGGCCTTTAGCCACTGGACGTACGAGTACACCAGAGGAGAGCTGCTGGTCCTGGATTTACAAGGTACAATCTTGATTTATCTTGACGTATCTTTCCCTGTAGGGCAAAAGGTCAAGAGAGAACTGTGATAGAGATCGTTGAGCATTTATGCGTGAATGTCAGATGGGAGGACTTTGTCCATCGGGCAGTTTGACAATATCACCTTCGACGTGTCTTTCTAGGTGTTGGGGAGATACTGACTGATCCATCTGTGATAAAAAGTGGCGAAAAGGGGTTAGTATCTATGCAGTGTGGGGATCAAAGCAGAAGAAATCATGAGCATTGCTCACCTGCACCTACCCTCAGAGCTCCGCATGTGATTGTGCTTTCGTGACGGGTCGACAGACCTTTTACACAGTCACACTAGGGATGCAGTGCACCATAAACTCTGCGATAAAGATTATATAACAGAATGTAACCTGGAATGTTTCGAAGGCCGACATCCTCACTGACACCACAACAACCGGGACACCCGATGTCTCAGTCCACAGATGACAGTCAGACGTCAAACAGTCAGAGCTATAAGGGGATGGTTAACACTCTTCTTAGAATTTAATGCATGTATTCCTCCTCCCCCGAGGTCATATGACATGGTGTTTGGACCTGCAAATCTGGGAGATGATGCAATAAGAAATTTCAGAGCAAAACATCACTGTAATTCCTGCTGCAGAAAACTGAAACTTCCTGGTGGGTAACTTTTTGTAGTTTTTATCCATCACTCAGCATTGGAATAAGTCTTAGTCCTTTTTTAAATAATTAATTTTACGCCTGGTCAGATCTAAAGCGGAACGACTACACACCTGACAAAGCAGCGCTGGGTCCAGACGAGGCGCCGGACGGTTCGGCTCCGCTGGGAAGCGGCACCAAGGAGCAGAAGCACTCCATGCGGCTGATGCTGTGAAGCTGCCTGCGCGGAATACAAAGCACACAGTCAGAGCACCAGGCTTCCACCTGCTCGCTTCTGTACGCAGATGCAGACGGTGCCAGAGGTACACTTAGGTCAGTCAGCCGGACCTCCGAACAGGCAAAGGTATTCATTCCAATAAACACCTGTATCAATCCATTTTCTGCCTGTGTTTTGGCGGAAAATAGCAAATGAGCAAACGTGATAACTATGAAGATTTTTAAAAAAAATATGTACCTTGGGGGGGCAACTTTGAAGACCTTTTTTTCAAGTTTATATATTGCTATTAGCATATGAAGGGGCTAACAACTGGTACAATCTCATTGTATAGATGGTTATAGTATTTATTATGAATTATGAGACGTTGCCTTGTATAAAACAAAAGCAATTTGAAGTGCTTTGCCAGGTTTCGAAGTGAACCTGTCTACATTTAGACTGCAAGAATTTGTCGGGCAGAATGTACTGCTGATTTTTAAAAATAAATGTAAAAACCAATGTAAAAAAATGTAGTAATAACTCTATGGCATTTGTGGTACATACTATTACTAAAGTGGATTTCAAATCTTGTAAAATAAGGGCAGATTGCAATGCAACTTTTACAGTACAATGTATGTAATTTTAATGTGTTGAAGTCTATATGAAACTGTGTCCACCAAAAAAAAAAAAAGAAAAAATGTTAATAGGTGCATTTTTAATGTTACAAAGGTACTATTATCACTTCTGTCATTCAAGTGTTGTACGAACAAATTAATCTAGTGTATCTTATAGATACATTTATTTGGCACGAACATAATGGATTAAAGGTAGAATATTTTATGCAGGGGAAATGTGAACCGTATTATGAGGATAATACTGTATTCCTTTTGTACTGTATATCATTTAATAAAATATAAAATGCTTAATGCCATCGGTCTTTTTGGAGCCACCCGGCGACGGGAAGCAAGCCCTTGGTTCGTGTACAAAAGTGTTTTTGGATGCACACGCTGTGGGGTCCGTTCCAGACTGTGGTACATGTCACACAACCGTCAAACACTTGTCAGTTGGTTGTTTCATGGACAGGGAATTATTCGGTGCAGAATTTTACTGGATGAGACAGAGAAATATTTGATTGAATGGTGATAGGTAACTTATAGTATGGTAAGGTTTGCACAGTATGGTAAAGATTAGGTTAACATTACTTGTTGATATATTTTAAAGGGCTGGGTATTGGCACAGATGCCGCATTGCAATTCGATTCCAATTCAATAGCTAATGATTCTATATCAGTCTGATACGAATGAGACATGAAATGCTATATAGCAGCTTTCTATACTGGGAGAGAGATTTAACCTGGGACACAAAATTACAAAGGCACTTTGCTTGCTTGCATCCTCGATGACTTACCATGCTCTGCCTGGTACATATAAAGTCATCACTGAAGTAAAGTTTGTGTGATGACTTCATATGTACAGGTGGAGGATGGTAAGTTATTGAGGATGCCAGTGTGTCCCAATTCCATTTTATGCCCGTGCTATCTTCCTTGCACACTTGCATACTCCTTCCCTCGTCAGCTTCATGAGCTTTTATGGCATATCATGCGTGGTTGTCACCAAGGGGGGATTTCTTTTCTGCAAAGCGTACTTCCACATGCCCCCGACGAAGTGGCGATTTGAGTGAAAATTGCTCCTCGATGACTTGTTACCTAAGGTATTGGGACAGCATTTCGACGTCACCAATTCGGAATTACTTCATGGGCAGTGGTAAGGTAGCGATCGAGGGTGGTGCAGATAAGGTTTTTGGGATCTAGCTTATTGCAGTTCTATAGGTGAGAGGGGAAGTAGCGCCACATTTAGGACATGAGGACAATACAAGTAAAATTAAGTGAAAATATTTTCAAAGTCATGGGGAAAAGGTATAAATTAACTAGATCAATCTTGGGATTTTGTGAATCGATATCGAATTGTCAAAACCGGAATCAGGATTAGTCATAAAATCGTTTTTTTCCCCCGCTGCTAATATTTTAACATTTAGATGGAGTGGGTACAGACTCGCGTCTGGGGCCTATCCGCTTTATGTTAGCCACAAACCACTCCCACCATAACCATTACTCACTAAGAGAACCATGTAGCTTTTGTGTTTGATATTGGGTTAAAGTCTATGAGTAACTTCCCATTCAACTGCGAGTGTGGACCAGTGTAATCAGCCTAGACGAAGAGCCTAGACGAATTCGGTCCTCTGTAAACTGTTGCTGTTCTCTGGCAGTCTTGACAGTTCCCCTGAAACTCAGCTGACCCGACTTTTGTCTGAGGTGAAGGGCAACAACTGGTTTGCTGTAAATAAGGTGGTTAAGCATAGTTGTTGGAGCGTAAATCTTGAATGTGCTGTCTCTGCGCCTGTAAGGTCTGAGTCATTAGATGCTACGGGAGATTGTCACAGGGTCAGGTCCATGCAAGAAATTTACCAGGATTGCTCAAAAGAACTTTACAGTATGACCAAGAAGTGTATTGAAAATGAATAACATGATTTTACACATTTTATTCCCCTTTGTCCCCTGTCATAATCTAGCCTTTTATAGTCTGTGTTTGTTTATGATAACAGTATAATCAGGGGTGACAGCTCTCATGCATCTGGTGTGACACACTTTCAGACTCAGGCTCACGCAAGAAATCTTATGGCAAATCTTTATTATTCCATTATAAACCTAAAGTCAGCTACATCAAAAGTGTTGGGGTTAGTGTTGCAAACCGTACAGACTATTTACAAGATAATAAAACTTACATAATTGTAAATGTGTGCAGACTTCAATTGAAAATCTTACGCCCGCCAGGTGACTAAACTTGGCCTCCTTGATATGATCTTTAAACGGTCACTGTGCGTGATTTAAGATGACTGTCAATTATAAGCTGTTTCCCCTCTCAAATCTAGTAATGTAAAGACTTGTTGAAAAAGAAAAAAAAAGGCTGTAAGCTGACTAAACTAAATTGGGGGGGGGCTTTATTGAAGAGTCATCAACATTTTTAAAAAATGTTTACTACTGGAAAGATAGTAGAAGAAAATTGGCATTGGAGAAGACATTATGATGTTACATAAAGCAAAGCAAATTTATTTGTATAGCACATTTCACACCATTAGGCAACTCAAATTAGGCAATTCAAATGATAACATACAGTTGTATTATACAATATAAAGACACTAATGAAGTGGTATTTGGCTGTATGCAAAAGTTTTAATAAAAAATTGGCATTCCATTTGGTATGCATCTTTGGTCTAAATGATACTACTTTTAAATGAAAATGAAAAAAAAAATTTGAAATCAAACAATGTTGAGGTTGTATTCAGCTTCTGAACACTAGTGTAATATGTTGACAGAATTCCATTATGGACTAATGTTAAAGAAAAATGCATTCTGGACCCAGATCCAGATAAGTGATGGGTGGATGGATGGATGCATGGCAAGCATCTGGTGACATCTAGTGTTAGAATTAGGAATAACAACATGGACATCGGTTTCTTTGTTCTAGTACATAAAAACCACTAAATGGCTTAATTATACATATTTCTTAAATTATTAAGATAAGAAACCAAGGTAAATATCGCTAATATGCCACTTCAGTGGAAGAGAAGAGGTTTCGGGTAATTTTCAGACAAGATGGAGTTGATATGTTCCCTTTCACCACTGAGTGGGTGCGTTGCGGACAGTCAGTGAAGTCAGATTGAAAAGAAGCAGCTACACTCTGGGATCATTCTTTGACTCTTGACATAACTTTGTCTTTTAGCCGCATGTAATACGTCCTCTACTATTACTGTCTGGGAAATGGAGGTGTGTTGTATGATTCTGAGTGATGCAGACAGAATCGTGCATAAATTTGCCCCATATATGTCATTTGTCCCTACAAATGCGAATATAGTTGTTACTTAAATTAATTAATAGTGGGGGCGACAGGGTGGTGCAGTGGTTAGTGCCTCGTGCTACAGACACACTACTAGCTTTTTAAACTGCTCAGTGAGTGATTTTTATTCATTCTTTATGGCAGCCTTGTTCCAGGTCCTTCAGGTCGGTTCCATGTCGCTTGTTGACTGCAATTTTCAGGAGCTGCATGGGATTTAGACATGGGCTTCAACCAGATTTTTGCATAGCACAGTAATAGAGCCCTGATATTTTGCTGCTTACAATTAGCCCTGTGAAGATTACATAATGAAAACAATATATAAAATTAACTCTTGGTAGGTTGCTTAGACACTGTTGCTAGGGTAATCACTTACACAGTAAACCTATATAAGTATACATGTAAACCTTTTTCCAGTGGTAAACAAAAAAAGCTACTGGAATCTACTGCCTGTGAAAAACCATGTCAGTGAAGAAATGTTAGGTTGTACATGTTCAGTCTTCTTTTATGTGTAGTTGACTAAGATTTTTACTAGGGTTTGTAAGTGATTTTTTTTGGCCTGCTTAATGATTCCAATGGAAGCCTGGCTAAAGAGGTCGCCCCTCTTTCTGCAGTGAAGGGCAGGCTTTCAGCAGGCATGTGGGTGGCTCTTGGTTGTAAGTTTCCAGGGACATGGAGGTTTGCCATGATTCAGATGTTTTTTCTGCTGCTCTGTTTATTTGCGATGTTGCAGCCTGCCAGTCAGTTTCACAAAGTGACTGCTGTAGGCAGGTCATATTGACTAAAGTGGCAGCTGGAGCAGGGCATTGTGGGTAGCTGTGCAGTTTTGCTTTGTGGCTTCCAGCCATACTTCAGAGGAGTTCCAGGTCTTCTGTGCTGGAAGCATGACTATAACAAGCAGTCCCTACCCAGCACCACGGTGCAGCGGGTAACATGGCCATTATGGACATGGACTCATTATTTGAAGGCTGGCCGGTTGAAAGTTTTGACAAGCATCGGCAACATGGCTGTCAGCCAGTGAATGTTCTCTTCTCCTCTCCAGGGCTTGTAAACACGGCTTTTTAGTCATATCGGTGGCTTTTAACCAAGCTACTCTCTTCCTTGTCCTCTGCCACCCCTCCTCCATGGTTTAGGTTTAAAAAAATCAGAATGACCGCACAGGCCAATAATTCAGTGTTCAACTATCTGCTGTGATAGGATGCAGGTCATTCTTATTTATCTGAGAATTCTTCTCAGGAATATAGGGTACAAACCTGTATGTTATATGGCCAGATATTGTACAGCAGTGCTTCTCAGCCCGGTCCTCTGGCACTTTCGTGCGGTCCACGTTTTTGCTCCCTCCCAAGTCCCAGTCTCTGAGGACCGGGTGGAGAAACTGTTCAAAAGGCTTGAGACTTTCTTGAGACTCATGCAGGAGGGTCTGACTAGAGCTGCGCAGCTGGTGGGTCTGATGGGGAAATGAGGGTGGCGGCATGTACTCTGTACCCGCAGTCTGATGGCAGCAGTCAGCAAGACACCCAGGGCATAAAGCTCATCCTCTTGAGCACCCTCCACAAGCCCACCTCCTCTTCACGTCAGGGGTCCTCTGTGCCACCATTAACCTGTTAGACTGCATAGTCTCACGTGGCCAACATTCCTAGGTCAGGCCATCCATAAGAAAATCAATGGAAAAGAGGACACCCTGCATAAATGTACATTAAGTCTGAGTTGTCTAATCAGGATTTCTTTCCCCCACACGATGAGAAGACTCTCTGAGGCTGACTGACCAGCCTAACATGTTGACCCAAGCCGACTACCTTCTGTATCCCAGATGTGCGGTGAGACAGGACACCGTGATGCTCATTGCCTGGAGCAGACCCCCCAGAGTTCCTGGTTCTGCATCTCAAACAGTACCTGTTCGTTAGTCCCCCTAGCCAAGAGTGCCCCTCTATGCTTTCTATTTCTATACCTCTCGGAATCCTCTTCTCATACATTCGTCCTACCAGCAAGGATATTCGCCAACACACCCAAGAACCTATATATTCTCAAACTTAACTTTATAGTCCAGACCCCAAAATACAAATAAAAATGTAGTTATTTGCTTTAGACTTCAGCTCTTTGCTTCTCTTCTCATCCACACCGGTCTCCCAAACCGTTTTATAGAAAATGTATTTCTGAGGAGATGAAAATAAGAAGCTCTTCCTTCTCCATCTTCTCTTGTAGTCCATCAGCTGCATATAGCAGATTCTCAATGGTGGAACACTGTTCACATTTTTATTGTTTCTGTTAAGAGAGGATTTCTTTGGTCCTTCTTCAGTGAACTTACACATCTGTGGGCCACAGAACCTCTCTGGTGACTTGGACGTAGGCCAGTATACAGCCTACAGCTACAACGCCTTATCTCAACAACTCACACAGCTGTGAGTGAGGTCCAGGAGCATCTAATTCAGTCCTCCAATGCCTACATCCTGCTCTACAGCCACCAGGACCTGCACTGGCCTGTTATTGCAGAACTGTGACTCCTCCTCCCCCCCCCCCCCACACCTAATGATGTTGTGGACTAAAAATAATGTGTTTACATGAACGTGTGGGTCCCACTTGACATAATGGCAGGTTATAGTGGGCTTGGCAAAAAAATACCCCCGTTTCTGTCAGTCACACTTCCTGACTGGTGCCGTGGGCGTCATATAGTCAAGATGTGTTGTACATGCCTGAAGTTCTTCAAACTAGCACATTTACATCTTCAAATATCTCCCAGTAGACAGAACCACAGCAGAAATCCATTTACATATGGATACATGCTGACCAGCATAGTTAGCCACACACCAGACCCTAAATTACCAATTACCAATACATTACCAATAGCGCCACCTTGTGGACATGCTAAAGAAGCAGTTATTCAGAAAAATTACACAGCATATTCATTTTCCCGGTCTAATATTAGTGTATATATTAAAAATTGAAAGTATCTTCACAGCATTTAAAGAAACAGATTACATACATAATGGATAAACAGAATATAACTGTTTTCACACAGAGGATAACAGTTAAAAAAAAAAAAAAATTCTATGTTCCTGAAGTCTCCTCATATTTGTGGATTTTACTTGCTCTAATGGTGCATAAACACTTTAAAACTCAAAACCGTATTCAAAAACAAAAATGCTCTTAATTTCTGAGGAAATTAATAATTGTTAATATTAAACTGCAATGTTTTATAAGGAGGGAACCTATCGTAAATATTCACCCTACTCTCACATCAGCCTTACTGGGAAAAATGTACATAAATCTTTTTCTTTTTTTGAAAGATTTTAAGAAAATTTAAATCACTCAGTAACACTAACTGAGGGGGCACAGATAATGTAGTAGTACACTCTTACTTCATGTATTAATGAACCAGAAATTAAATGTTAGTTACATACTGTTCCCATGTTTATCATTAACATGCAGGCAAAAATGCGTGTTCATAAATTTGTACTTAAGTAGCAACTGAGTTACTTGTACCCCTTCAAGTAAAGTCACAAAACAATCTTTCATATTGTTCTTAAAGACGGAAAGATACGAAAACTGAGTATTTCTGCTTTTGGTTTAATTAGTAGCTCCATTTCCCTATGGTAAAGAACAGCATCTTTAATAACACGAGAAACAAAAAAAAAAAAACTTGTCAGACACTAGCTGAGCCCCTTCTTCGCAAGGGAAAAGCAAGCACTCCAAATTAAGACAAAAAATTGTCACCATACTGCAAAAACATGGTCCCCAGAGTTCCCTCCTCAACAGATTAAACAAAACTCTCACTCTCCATAAAACGATCAGCACTTTGTAATGCTTTTCCAGGTTTAATGTGCAACATCTGCAGTAGGTATGTGCAATACATACAACTCTTTATTGTTATCTGATCCAATGTATTCACAGCACAGGGAACCATAAGGTCAGATAAGTGAAAGGCCATCAGAACCGAAAACAAGAAAATTAAGGGATCCCAGCAATAAAAAGAACCAGGGTCTTTGATATTCTGAGTGATGTTAGTTAGTGAAGGCAAACTATGCAGATCAGTCATGCTGACAGCACAAGTCATGCGCACTATCAGTAAGAAGAACATCACCCGGTGACCATCAAAGCTTCTACCCTGCATGGAGGTGCTATGCAACATGATGGACCTTTTCACCTCTGCCCCTTCACCTTGCGTAGAGGTCCACTAATGTTTCCTCTGTCTGGCCCCTTCTACAATGATGTGTAGAAGAAGATGTAGGCAGCAGAAGACTTGACGGAGGACGTGGAGAGCTCAGTCACTTCATGATCATCAAACTTGAACCAGCGCTGCCTGGCCGTGTTCTTGCAGAAGGCCGTGTAGTGGCCACCATCCAGGCCCCCATAGTGGTTCTGTTTCATGGGAAAATTTACCATCAAACTCCACTGCATAAGGCGCAAGGACAGACCTGAAAGTGGAACCGAAGGCGCGCATACTCACAGACATGCCATAGAGGTTGTACTTTTTCAGGCCTTGCTTTGGCCCGATAACATACTGAGTCAGGTCCAGATTTTCTAGGGGGAAGTCGACGTATGTCTGCAGCTTCTGTTTCCATCTTCCATCGTAGGAGAAGCTTAAGGAGACAGAAGAGGCTGTTAAATGAATATTAAAGGAGTATGTATAAGGCACCAATGCCGTTTAATCAGCAGACTGAGGTCCAAGCCACACCGTTTCAGATGCACCAGGAGGATGGGTGGCACTTTCCAGATCTCAAGCTTTTTTGTGGCATCTCGGTGTGTCTTGCAGTGACTGCAGAACACCTTGTTGTTGTCTGTCAGTTTCTCTTCCTTAGAGAACAACTTCAAGCAGTCCTGTGGAGAGAGGGTTTTTAAAAAGCTAGATTTCCAGACCTGTAGGCACAGCATCCACCAAATCACAGCTTAGCTGCCTTACCTGCAGTGAGCATCTGCTGGAGGAGGCCAAGGGCAGCGATAGGTACATGAATGTCTCAAAGGTACGCGACTTCTGCTGGCACACCAGGCACTGTACAGTGGACTTGAACTGGCCCTGGAATAGTGCCACAATGATGGATTCGTTGAGCTGCTTATGTTTGTTCCATGCCAGTTCTGCAGCCCTGTGATCATCCAGGTGATCGTTGGCTTCCTCTTTGCACCTCTTGCGTTTGTCAGCCTGTGTGGACGGAAAAACAATCAAAGGATATCCGAACAACCCAGAGTCAAACAATGAAAAAAGCCAACCATCAGCCCTTTCAACTTCCAGGACCATCTGGAACTTAAAACCTTTAAAATACACAACCAGATCCTTCAAAATCCTTTCCCATCCTTATAACCATGCTGCAGTTCTTGTGAGCTCTGAAGTACAGAACACCTGCTATTATCATTAGCCAAGGGAAATTAATTCGTCCAGATGCAATACAGTAAGAACAGGGTTCTAAACCACGCAGAATGTTTTCTATGGGATGGAGAGTAGGCCTAAGAACGCATGGCAGACACAAGATTGGGTCTGACCCACTTGCTCAGGCACTGAACAGCTGAAACTCTTCCACCTCATTTCCATGGGTACCAAGTGAAAACAACATCAAGCCCAGGCATGGCCAGTTCAGATGAAATCAGGCATGATGCATGTTCTTGGTGGAGGGCGTGAATGCATGCAGGAGACTTCTCTTATGCAAGACAGAACATATGAAAGACACGCACAGCACAGAAAGCAGAATCACACACACTATAGGGTTTACTTACTCTCTAATTGGGCCATAAAAACGAACACCAAAAAAAAGGAGAAAATTAAATGCCGTCAAAAACATGTAAGAAAAGCAGGTCAAGGCATTACTTTAATTTGTAAACCAGATGCTGTCAGAATGAAAATAATGTATTCCCCAGAGAGCCCTGTCTCTCCGTCCTCCAACTAAGCCCTACTCCACCCACACCCCCCCATCATCATCATCATCTACAATCTCTACAACTGCCTCTTTACACGCTTCCCAAAAAAAAGAATCACCATTAGTAGCCCAACTATTCTTATCGCAATGTAATGAGGTTCCTCAGATCAGTGTCTATCCTTTTATTTGCCACCACTAAGTGACACTGCGTAAATTTTGGTGATGTTTTATTTCCTCATAATGAGATACATCCGAGATCATGACCTGGGAAGTTTGGAAATCCATTAGATACTTTTTGAGTTATTGCGTGAAAAATACAAAGTGCCTGAAGCTGCCTGACTTTGTTATCACAAAATTTAATTGCTTCACTCATACAATTTGCCTACAAAGTTTGAACAAGATCCATGAAATACGTTCCGAGTTACTGTGCTAATGAGATAAGTATCTGGGGCAGCGATGGACAGTTTTCCAAACCATATGAGTTCCACGTCTGAGAAATATCTTAACCTGTGTGTCTGATTATCTACAGCACTGGGACGTAGAGTGCGTTAACCCCCTCACCCCCTCCTTGCTCAAGTGGAGTTTTACTGTTTTTCAGTGCCTTTAACCCAGTAAGTCATGATATGTGTTCTTAGGTGTGACTCTCACTTTATTGAGGTCCTCGTGCAAGCCATCCATAAGGAAAAGCAGCAGCTCCTGAGAGTCCTGCTGGTCGTAGCCGGCAAACTGGTCGTTGATCTTTCCGATAGTGACCTTGAAGTCGCGGGGGCTAATGAACTTGTACTGGCCGGACCAGAGGGCCTTCATGATGACGCCAAACTCCTCCACCACCTCACCCTTGTGCCCCAGGATGTTGGCTCTGCACCACAGAGAAATACAAGGTTTGTTAATTGCTCCGAGGTAAAATGGGGAGTCAAGGACCGAGGATGTACAGAGGAGGCCTGATCTGGCTTGAGCCGCACCTGTTGATGTCTTCATGGTAGTAGTCCTTGTTGAAGTAGTTGGCCATGGTTGTTGTGTTGCACAGGCACTGCAGGATGGAGTTCATGTAGCAGGTGTTGCCCAAGTTGCGCAGGCCTGTTAGAGATGGCCCAAGCCCGCCAAACACAGGGTTGAGATTCATAATCTTGGCTGCTGATGGCCGCGAGATCTCAGCTTTGGCATAGGCTGTAATGCTGACTGGCCTGAAGCAAAGAACATGGAAGTGAGTGTCCTTTCCCTTTGTCTTTCAAGCCATACTGAAAGGCAAAAATTGGCTCCTGTAATTCTGTTTCTCTCATTTATTTGCATTTCTGAGGCCATGAGTACTGCAACCACATGACAGCAACATCCCTGAACCAGCGGAGCAGACTGTAGGGCATCAGAAAGGACACCGAGCTTATGGGTGCATACTTCGTATCACGGTTGATAGTGGGCGTGGCTGCAGGCTTCTTCTGATCCTCCTTCTGTAAGTCCTGTACAAGGTCCGGGGAGGAGTAGGAGCGCTTCAGCTTGGACCACTCCCGCTCGGGCTCCTGCGCCACCTGCTTCTGCTTGGGCGTCGGGGGTGTGGCTGGAGGCGTGACTGGGGGTGTGTGTTCCACACCCACCTCAGGCGGGTACAGGTGCACTGTGTTAGTGGGAGAGTGGTAGTACCGGTATGTGCCGGTAACTGTGTCCAGAAACTGGTGGGAATAAACAAATTGCTTTAATTGCTGAAAACGGGGAAAGTGGGAACATGCAGATAGACAGAAAATCAAACATGTGGAGCAAAAACACAGCCAACTGCAACAATTCTTGGCTTTACCCTCATCCAGCCTGCTGGCAGTCCGGGGACAGCCCTTCCCATCTCTGCATTTCTTGTCCTAGGCACTGGGTCCTGCTGGGAAACACCCTCCATTAGGGCAGTTTAATTACTGTTTAGCCTGTGTAGATATGACCGATGTGCTGTCCATCTGCTTTTGTAATTGTAGAGGTTTGTAATTGAAACTCTGGAGGATTTGTGAAATTATAACAATTTCCTTGTGTGACATCACTGCTAGCCCCAACTCCTCTCAGACATTTCAGTTAAACACACCCTCCTCCTTACATGTGTCTGATCACGGACTTTTGCCACAAACCCATCTTCTGCATTTTGAGTGACACTCCAGGCTGCTGGAACCTGAATGGGCCGGTCATGTAGCAGCAGGACAAACCTTGGGTGCAGGAGCAGTGCCGCTGGAGGCTGCTGTGCCTCCTGGCTCTCGGTCTGGCTTCCCGCTGCTTTGCTCCTTTTGTCCAGACTGCTCTTCTTCCTCCCTATCCTTGCCACTTTGCTCTTCCTTCTTCACCTCCTTCTCTGCCCGCTGCCTCTCTTTCTCCCTCTCCTCCTCCTCTTGCTGCCGTTCCTCCATGGCCGCTTGCTCCTGCCGCTCCTTTTCTTCCTTGGCCCGTTGCTGCCTCTGCCTCTCCTCCTCTTCCTCCGCCTTCTCTTGCTCCTCCCTCACCTGCCGCTCCCGCCTCCGCTGCTCCTGCTTGGCCTTCTCCATTAGGTGGAAGGTTTCCGCGTGGATGCGGCTCCGCTCCTCCTCGCTCAAGGAGCCCCTGGGATCAAAGGCAGGCTTGACTGAACGGTCAGGGATGATGGGGGCATCGGCAGTCGGCCTCTGGGATGCAGGAAGCTCGTCGTTTGGCCTGGTACCGTCGGACACCTTGACCAAAGGCTTTTTGGTGCGGTCAAACTGGAGGAAGAGGGACACAAATAGAACCAGAACAAAGATAGAGGGGACACGGTGATAAGCGTACATGCTCACAGCACGTACCTTCGGAATGACCTTGGTGGGCCCTGCTGGATGACTCTCCGCCTCCTGGCTTGAAGGAACATCAGATGGCAGGGATACAGTTACCACCTTTGGCGTCTCAGGCACATCCTCCATCACCTTCTGCGATGTTTCATGTGCATCCGAATTCCCATTTATTTCCACGGGGGGCGCCGGTTCCGGTTCCGGCTCGGGTGGAGTTGGTGGCTTGGGCTCCTCAAGGGATGGGTAGCTGAAGTTCACTGAGATCAACGAAGATAACAAAAATAAATGATAAAAGCTGGTAAATGTAATAATATTTATATAGCATGTATTACACGGCTGTGGGAGCACAGATACATGCTCAAGGTTGATGTGAATGGCTGCTTGGAGACAGACATGCACACTTACATCTTGGGATGACGTCACCCTGGGTTTCTGCTCTTGGTGGTTTTACTTTGGCGTTGGACGTGTACATTGGGTAGAAGAGCAGCCAGTTCTCGTACCCCCCCTCCAGCACCAGCGGCTCACTGCGGAGGAAGGTCTTGCTGTCCCACTGGGGAAGGCAGAGATGGCGGGGGGTCAGCTTCCACATTGTTCGGCCTCTCAAGGCCCCCCCCCCAAAGGACTGGCACAGGGCTACCCATTCACCTTGTAAAGGGCATCCTTCAGGCTCTGCAGGGTGGTGCCCAGGTGGAGGTCTGTCACTGAGCTGAACCAGTCCAGCAGGACGACATAGTCCGCAATGCCCCGGTGGCTCCACTGCTCCTTAGACTTCTCTGGGAGTTTGACTGCGATCTGATCGACAGTGATTCTGGGGAAGAGGACACCGGCACATTTGAGTGTGGTCCTACTGTTGTGCACGCATTTATACACACACATACACACACACTCTGTGCCAGAATGATCACATTTCAAGTTTTGTTTATCTAGCCAACACAGGAATTAACCCAAAAAAGTGACCGGATTCAGCACTGCATGGCTCTGAAAGGCATTGCAACCCCTTCCTGAGGTCCCGCCTTTACCCTGGAAGCACGGCCTCCTCCGGAACACTGATACAGGTTTGTGTCGGCAGCTGGATGTGTGACTCCTCAAAATCCCTGGCGCTCCTGGCATCCATGATGATGACACTCATCGTGTTATCTTTCGTCATTTGGAAGAGCTGCTGGGCACTGATTCCACCCTGGAGGGCGCTTCCTATTGGGTGGGGGATGAACAGGTGAGATCATTTAAATTCTGTTGGCCAGGGGGATTAAACACTTTATGGAGCAGCATCCTAACCTTTTGGAGTTTCATTCTTCACACCCTTCTGATCCCCCCTGAACTGAAGCACAAAACAACAGTATTAAACCATATTCAAAACACAACAGCATAAATATGACAGGTTACTACTCCAGTAGATCAGCAGGTCACAGCTGATTTTGCATAAAGCATATCTACTGGCGCAATCTGTTACTATATCTACCAGCTACAATTTGACATCATACAGCCACCATAGCCACAGTCAGCTCTCCGTGTCCCAAGGTTACAAATCCGCAGATTCAGGCAACAACAGATCGAAAATATTTGGGGGAAAAATTATAAGTAATCTAGGGATTATGTAAAGTATATGGGAGGATGTGTGGTTATATGCAAATACAATGCCATTTTATATATGGGAGAGTCCACGTATCTGTAGAGGGTCCTGTACATCATCACGCATGGATACGAAGGCCTGACTGTACAAACATATTTATACAAGCTGCTTGTTATGGTAAATATCTATCGGGCATGGCTGGGCAGTACGCTTACATTATCCTTCTTGGCATCTGATGCCTTGTCCAAAGTGCCTTTTCTTCTCTCCTTTCCTGAACTTTCCTCTTTCTTCTTAGCATCATCTTGTTTTTCCTTCTCCTCCAGTTTTTTTCGCACCTCAGCCTCCTCATACCTTTCCGCGAGGGACACAGTTGTTAAAAAGGTTAGGCAAAGTCATCTTAAACATCCCAGCAGCCATTACTATACTTGTTTTAGGTGTTTCACAAAAAATACTTTAAATTCAGACCTCAGGGATTATTAGCCAAAATAATATTTAATGAAGATGCCATTTAGCACTGATTTTCAGGATCAAGTCCCCGTATAACATTGTGTATGATTGTAATAGTACAAGGTCTAACCTTAGTTTAAGGCTCTCAGAGAGCCTTTCTGCCTCCTCTATGGCTTTTTTGAAGCTATTTGGACCAAGCAACGAAAGGAAATAATCCTTTGGGGGGAAAAAGAAAATGTATTTATTCGTCACTGATTGACAACAGAATAGAATCAATTCCTTTATGCCCATTATATGAACAGACATTAAAGCTACTCTTCAGACAGAAATATTTTACTTGCATTTCTTTTACAGTCTGTAGCTCACGATTAGTTTCCCTACATCAGTAATAAATATGCCATTGACACATGTAGTCTGACGTCACCTTCTGCTGCCGGAAGTCATGCCTCTTTCTGATGAGATCGTAGACGGTGAGATACTTCATGTACATCACATAGGCCTTTTCCTCATCTCTGTCCAGGCGATACTCCTCTGCCGCTTTAAATATTTTACAGGCACTCTGGACATAGCTGGAATACGCGTAAAATTATAGGCATAAAAAACTCTCAGGCGCAATAGAGCCTTAACTGTGACGAACAACATGACATTCAATACAGTCATTCTAAACCACGCCACGGAACGGATCTTGACCTATCTTGTTCGGAAAACTTTTGTACAGAATAATAATTTGAGAATGATGGAGACATGCAAAATTGTACAAGTGATGCCATAATATAAATGCATTACATTAGAACACCTAACTTATCACACATACCTCCGCGTACTCGTTTTTTCAGGCTTGATTTCGGCTTTCTTGTTGAGGTCTCCCAACGAGGTCGACAGGTACAACTCCTTCACCCCAGATGTTACAGCCGGCATGTTTGCGGGTTTACTAATGACCTTGGACAGGTAGTTTCACATGCTCGTTTTTAGGTAAATGCTGACCTATATGAAAACAAATATACAAATTACATTATTTAATCCGGCTTCCGTTGTTGTATATATTAATTCTAGATGCTAGTTTCAACGCCTTGCATACTTGCACAATATATCTGGAAAACGAAGCGAACTCATAAAACTAACAGCCTTACTTCCTCATGTAAATAAGTTTTTCGTCACTGACAGTAATATCTGCCAAGTTTCACTTCTACCGTACCCGTGACCGTACCATGCTCGGCAAAACATTTTCCAAAGCTTCAATCTAAATAAAATAGGTGACGTATAAACCGATAAACCAGGTAACTGTTGCTTTTAATATAACACTTTTAATATACTGCCAATCTTAGAAACGACTACATGAAATCGCTATTTTAACATCTCATTTAATTAATCCAACAACATCAGAGGGTAACGCTTACCAGCAAGTCCACTGGTAAAAAACAGCACTGCGTAGTACTGGTGTTGCTAAACTAAAGAAACCGGACAGCCTACAATATGTCGACAGTAAGTACCTAAGGGCCCTACTACAAGAGAAACTGCGCCAAAGTACAGCTAGTTTAACCCACCGTTAAGGACAAGACGCTTAGCCCAGAAAACTTTGGGTGATCACTCCCCAGTGAGTACAGATACAACCTAGGTTAGTTTATGCAAAAAACACAACTACAGTAAAACATGCATTAGCAATGCTCCAAAACATAAAATGCTTTATAAAGCGCTTCATCATATCGGCTTAGTTAATTCCAGGAATATCTTAAAGGAACGGAATACATACGTTGTGTCACTAGCAGCGAATATTGTGGTTTGTTTTGGTTCCCCCCGAGCATCTGATTCCCGGAAGAGCCCCCAAAGTCCTACCGCACGAGACGTGACGTCATATTCAAAACGTGCCAACTTTATCAGCGAACTGACAGAAAATGCAGAAAGTTAGCTGCGCTTCCAGGTCACTTTATATACACGTTAATTTGTAAATGTTCTGTGACTTTTAAAAACTGTTGGTAAATGCATATATGAGGTTTAATTCGCAATACATATGTTCTCCATTTGTTATTTTAACAAGTGCATTATTTTGCCAGTTTCCTGACTAAAAATATTTAATACCAATACTTTATGAAGATCAGACTCCTACTTTTTATATTTATTTAATTTCTTTGGGGGGCGGCAATGGGGTTTTGAATAACTAACCATCTGGCAAAGCGACTGGACCCCTCAGCAATGCGGTTTGCCTACACTCCCATAGAGCGCATGTACAAAATGGTTGCCGTGTATCACTCCGCCTGCATACTTATTTCAACATGGTCTCATTTGTTGCCACGCTAGGAAAAAAAACACAAAACTATCGCACATTGCCATCCAATGTTAAACTGCACCACCACAGACGAAGTGGCACTAGGTTACCCGTCAAGGCCACGGCAACTCAACTTCGACTGCCGCGCCTAAGTGGTGGAAATAGTGACCCTGTCAGATCTGTATACATCCGCGCAGGATACGGGGACTTTTCTTTGAGTAAAAAAAATTGAGCGTCGAAGAGACGGCATTAAAGAATTACCCCCCCGTGTCCCTAAGAGCCGCCGGCGGTCTGCCACACTGCACGCTTGTTTTACCGAACCCGGAAAAAGGTAAGGCTAGGACAGGGCTGCAGTCAACATGTCAGGCATTAACGAAGCTTTTCCAGGTCAGTGTCGGGGTATTTTATGCGGCTCCACCGGATGTGGAAGTTGATCTCTTTTGCTGGTACAAAAATAATTCCACTTCCCCCGGAACCCCGATCATCCGACCGATTTCCTGTTTATTGCATTAACTTGCGAGGTTTCCGGAGTTACCGGCGTTTAACGGTGTTTAAAACGTTTTCGCGAGATTGCATTTTGTTCCTGGATTTGTTTAAAAAGGGGGAGGGGGCCTGCATTCATGTTGTTGTTGTGGTAGAAAATGGTGGCCTGTAGTGAACCAGGGGGTGCCGTGAGCCTGTAGCTCTTAAAAGCGGGGAAGTGGTCCCGCCTGTCCCTGTAGCCGCGCCTGCCGGTCATGGTCCTGAGCGAACCTGCATCGGGGATGGTAAATTTATCACCATCATCTAATTTACACAACTTTTGTCATGCCTACATCTTCCCTCCCCTGTCCTTTCATCAGCAAAATCCCCCCCCCCCCCCCGAATAAATCAGAATTAATTTATAAGCATGATTATCATGAATCCAAGTTAATATTAAGGAACATGCCAAAACGTCTTATGTACATTTAAAAATATGAAACTAAGACCACCCGAAGGGTTTTCCGAGGGTAGGGACCGCATTGACTGGGTGTGAGTCCATTTGTTCTGCAGTCACGACTGTAGTGCAATGAATCATGTTCAGTAGATGAATATCTACTTAAACAGCAAAGTTCTATTTTTGTGTCGATTCAGAAAAATCCAGATCATTTACATGGAGTGGTACATTTTATGATGTTTTCTTACATGTTATTGCAGGGAAAATATTTTGTCAAATATTGACGGTCATAAAACTTTAATTACCTACAACCATCCAAATCTAAACTGTAAATATTATTATTTCCATTACTCAGAAAAGCTCTCATTTTAAGGAGCCAAAGCGGTTCCTTAATTATTTAGACATTTGTTTGTGCAGTTTAAACCATACAACCAGGTCTTCAGTTTTCTGAAGAACTGTATATTAGTATTTACATAACCTTTCCCAGGCTTCCAGGAAGAATCTGAGTTTGATTCCGCAAGGAAGAAAATTTGGAAGGTGACATTAATGGACAACAGCATTTTTGAAGCATCTTCCAAAGAGTTGGATTATGCAAAACGTTTACTACATCAGTGTGTCGATATAGTATGGCATTTTATTTTAAAGCATATTTTTTGGCTTTTAATGATACCACTTAATCTTTGATATACAGTTGTACAACTGTACATAAATGTACAGTTGAAAAAGAACCACTTAGAATTCATAAATACTAAATTATTTCTTTAAGACACCCCAGGACTGCCTTTCTGTGTTCCCATATGTCAGCCTTGATTAGTATACAGAAGTCCAGTCCAAATCGTGTCCTGTTATAAGCATCAGGAAAGGACCACAAATCTCCATGTAGCTCAATCTAGAAACAGTGATGCCTTCATTCCAGCAAACCATCAACCTGTCATCACCCACCCACCTTCCATAAGTGCTTATCCAGAAACGCGTCTGGCAGTTCTGCTATCACATTTCTGAACCATAGTGTTATCTTCTCCTTGTTTTTTGCAGCTATAATAAAATAAAACACGCAGAGATTGTTAGTCTTCTTACACGTATTTCAAAGTGCTCTCTCTTCACAGTTCATACCTGATTGTATTGTTAATGTTAAAACACATTCCACGTGTTCCGTGTGTGTGGGCCTTGCAGGTCCTCCATGTGTCATTCGGGTTCTTTCTGGGTTCTCCAGTTTCCTCCAAGACATGCATATGAGTGAATTGGTGTGTTTAAATTCCCCGTAGTCTGTGATTCAGCGTGTGCACTGTAATGTGACTCGCACTTTCTCAAAGGTGCTTGCTTACCTTATGTACACTGCTGCCTGGGGTATGCAGCCCCCCTGGCCCCCCATCCCCACCCAGTCACCCTGACCTGGATGAGCGGTTGGATGTTAACATTTAAATGTCAGTCCTTGCACACACAACTGAAAAAAATAACTCCCTTAATTAGGAGCCACATTAAGTCAAGTCTTACAGTTAACTTACATTACATGTACAATATTAATTGTATTCATGTGCATTTTTTAATTGAATTTATATTGAGTGTTAATAGATAAAAATATACATACATTGTATGCCTTGTGCAGTATGGTATCATACTGTTTAACTTGCAGCTATAGACTGATTCAGTACCTGACAAAGTGTGCCTTGCTGGAAGTGACTATCTCTTTATCAACACTAGATGTCCCTGGTGGATTTGGGGAAAAAGCTTCTAGAAGCTGCCCGATCGGGTCAGGATGACGAGGTCCGTATTTTGATGGCCAACGGAGCCCCCTTCACGACAGACTGGGTGAGTAAACCTAGATGTTGACAGTACCCCTATCATTTGGAGGAAAAGGCTTAGTTTTGCCAGTATAGCAGAAGTGCTTTATTAATATATTAATATTTCTATACTAGAGTTGAGTGGTGCTCATGACACAGCATCGTATTCTATGTAAGGGCGCATAGAGCCTTGTTAGTGATGGCATCCCTGTTTACCGACATGTCTGTGAGTGCGTTCTCATTGTACCACCTTCCCCCTGTAGCTGGGAACCTCCCCCCTGCACCTCTCTGCTCAGTACGGCCATTACTCCACCACAGAGGTCCTGCTGCGGGCAGGCGTCAGCCGGGATGCCAGGACCAAGGTGGACAGGACGCCCCTCCACATGGCGGCATCAGAGGGCCACGCGCGCATCGTGGAGGTGCTGCTGAAGGTAAGGCAGCTGGAGAAGTGCCAGGCGCCTGGAAGCTACGGCCGATTAGCCTCCTTGCTGTCTCCCCTATGGCTGTACATCTGTGTCTCGTTGTGCCCGTTGGAAGGTAACACCTTTACGTAGAACAAACTTTGACTGAGTCACAAGGCTGGGTAGGTAGGTCAGGTCCAGAAAGTAAAAATCCGGCCCATGATTTTATTTCAACCAACAACTTGAGTGATCTGTCATTCTAACTCTTTATACTCGACTGGTTAGTTGAAACAAAATCTGGGCCTGGATTTTTCCTTTCTGGACCTGAATTAGCCACCTCTGCTGAGTGCCCTGATCATGAGTCCATCCACATATAACAAAATGAGAACTTAATACAGACCAGGTGAAATTAGCAAGAGAGTAAGGAGTACCTTGTCATGAATTATTTGTTTATTGCTGTAAAAATGTTCTGAGGAGCAGGCATTGGGGAAGTCGGGGGGGGCAGGGTAGGACAGGGGTTGCTACTTTGATGTCGCAGTGGCTGCCGTCCATTAAAGACAACCGATGATAAACCAGTTACTGGGCCGCCATGTGACTTTGTCAAAACGTACCCGAGGGGCATCCCCCATTATTTCACGGGCGACCTCTGACCTGTGGCTGGTTTCAAGCATGGCGCTGATGTCAACGCGAAGGACATGCTGAAGATGACAGCCCTCCATTGGGCCGCAGAGCACAGCCATCGCGACGTCATCGAGCTGCTCATAAAGTACGGCGCCGATGTTCACGCGCAGAGCAAATTTAGCAAGAGCGCCCTGGACATCGCCATCGACAATGGAAATGAGGAGCTGGCTGAGATCCTCCAGGTAGAGTCACTTTTTATCGGCCAATTAGATATTAATGGAACTGTCGTTTTGTCCAGTGTCCTCCCTGCTTTTGTGCCCCGTGCTTCCAGGGACAGGCTGAGGGTACACTGTGACCCTACTGGATAAAGAACTGTGGAAGGTGGATGGCTGTTGCTCGCACAGAATGAGAGTAACCTTTTAAAACTTTTGTAATTTGTCCCCCAGGTGTCTATGCAGAACCAGATAAACACCAATCCTGAGAGTCCAGACACTGTGACCATACACACCACGACGCCACAGTTTATAATAGGACCCGGAGGGGTGGTTAACCTGACAGGCCTTGTCTCTGCTGGCAATTCCTCCAAATCAGCAGGTATCTGTTTAAGTTTAAAAGGTTAAGGATCCCTAGAGCAGTGTCCCCTGATCAATTAGCAGTAAAATAGAAATTCAAGCTTTGGAAATGTTTCATGCATGTGCATAAAAGGAGTGCCGTGAATCTAACTGAAATGAGAGAAAAATAACTAAAATCAATGACCGAATGGCATGAATTTGTGGCTCAGCCAGTCTGTCATGTGATAAGGTGGCCTTATTCTGTTGAGGTTTTTTATCCAGTTGTTACCGGTTTTGAAGAATCGTAAACGTGACTTAACGTCCACTCGATCTGTGTGTGTGTGCCAAGATGCTCTGTCAGGATACAGGTGCCCGTACATGTTCACTAACTGATGTCACGTTTTCTCTTAGATGAGGCGGGTCTGTCAACGTTACAGTTTGGCGACTCCTCAACATCAGTTTTAGCTACATTAGCCGCGTTAGCGGAAGCATCCACCCCTTTATCCAATTCATCCGAAACACAAGGTACTCTATGTTAAGTTGTTTAGAACATAATTTAGATAACATAGCTTATTTTTTCATTGTTTTCTTACCACTGCATTGTGTTTGCATTCATTTATTGATTATTTTTTGGTGGATTGTTCATTGACATTCAGTTTTTGCATTGGCACGTGTAAAGGTATCAGAGACTATAAGAGAATATAGTTTTCAATCGATTTTGGTGTTCTTGAGGGCTTTATTCAAATAGAGTATATGCTGTTCTGTAGCGTTTATATCAGTGCAAGAATTAAGGGATGTAAACTTTCGAAAATATTTTCTCTAAGTCAGAAACAGGTTGTTATGAATTAATTGATAAATCACAGAATCGTTGTTTCTCTAATGAGATGTGATGGGTTTTTCACATGAAGATGGCCAGTGTTGTCCATTGTCTTGTTTTTTTTAACTTCCACGTGGCTGGTTTTGTGAGTTTGTTCTCAATGGAGACTAGGATTAGCATGAATGAATGCATTTTCCCTGTTTGTGGTTAAGTGAGGTGATGGGGAGCCCCCAGGGCAGGGACGTCCACACGATTGCGAGCGTCGCATTATGCGGTCCTTGACCTTTCGTTATCACTATTGATCTAAGCACAGAACAGCCTGTAAAACTCCCTTTGAATGCCATGCAGAGGGCAGGTTTCCATATGGAGAATAGACTGGATTTGCTTTTACATTGCTCTAAGGCAAATTATACTTGAGAGCTTTTAGTTTCATCAAAGCATGACATCCCTGGCGTATTCGGGGATGTTTTAAAGCCATTGCTTGTTTCGGACCTGTGTCTGATCACAGGCTTGCAGCATTATTATTGGTAATTTTACAGTGACTCATTTCAGTGAACATTGTCTGCTGGAAAAAAAAAATAGTATTAGGATTTGAAAAACGTGCAAAATCTTGGTTTTCATATTCCATCAAGTTCTTCTGTTTTTCTTTGGTAAAAATTTTAGCTAGCATGTATATATTGGTAAGGATTTCTAGGTTCCGTGACTTCTGCAGACAAGTCTGTCATAGTTTGTCATGGGAGCCAGTGGAGACTTCCTGTGAAGCTCTTTTCTTTTCCAGTCGTCGCAACAGAAGAGGTGGTGACTGCCGACTCCGTGGACGGTGCCATTCAGCAGGTAGTCAGCTCTGGGGGTCAGCAGGTCATCACCATAGTAACAGATGGCATACAGCTTGGCAACCTGCAGACGGCCAGTGGGATTGGCCAGCCCATAATAGTGACAATGCCTGATGGCCAACAAGGTAAATCTTTTAATTAAAAAAGGAATTGAATCATCCCTTTGATTTTTTTTTCCCTTCTGTCAAACACTTTAAAAAAGACTGACATATGATATACTGAAGTGCTAGAATTCAGTTGAATCTCCTTCCAATCAGACAGCAGTTATTAGTCTACGAAAAGATGGCAGTGCAAATAGATTTGTTTTTGTGCACTGTTTTAAATAAATTTATATTGATATAATTAAAATATGTGTTATTTTTTATAATGTCAATATATTTATGATATGTTCAATATTGGATTTATGAATCACTGCTAACTAAACTGATGATGGCATTTGGTACTACTCTTTATTGGAATGTGCTGTGTATTAGTTAACATTATATGATAGCAAATGGTAGTAGTGGGGCTGTATGCAGATCGAGTTGCAGTTTCTAATGCCAGATGTGTTCAGTTCTCACAGTGCCAGCCACAGACATGGCAGAGGAGACCGTGATCAGCGAAGAGCCATCAGTCAAACGGCAGCGCATAGAGATCATAGAGAACCACATAGAGAGCCCCGAAATCGAGGTAAGCTGAAACCGGGCCTGGATTCTGTTCTGCATCATCAGTGGTCAGCTATTTATTGACAACTGAGCTGGATTGCTTGTCAGAACCTTCTCTGAAATTTCCTACGACGTGTGCAGAAGTAGCTGCTTTCTGCAAGAATAGTGTCCAGCTTCTGAAATGGGTCTTGAGTACATGTGGGAGCCAGATAGACATGGAAGGCAAATGGCTGCCCTGCTGTTGGTGTGCTTAAAACAACATGGCCAGTGTTCATGTCAGACCTCAACATTGGTGTGCACTGAGCTTTCTTTCTTAACATTTTGGTTTTGTCATTTTAGGTACAATATGAACACCCCAGATAATATAATGGAGGCAGTGGTTGTATAATTGAGGAAGTAGAGGAATGTACTTCAGAATGCAAAGGAGGGGAAAAGTGACGGAGAATGTGTAAAAATGTATCTATTTTTTTACTTTGATATCAGTACTTAAAGAATACATTAACATTGTAAAAAAAAAAATCTGTCCTGATGTCAGAGACATTAAATAGCTATTGCAAGATGAGCGGTATATTTTGCAAATAAAATGACAATAAAACAATTGCTGAATATGTTTTTTCTCAATTTTTTTTCCCCTTCCTTGCTCATTTTCTGTTACTTGAAAGAAGCTGATTACTACTGAGTAGGGGACATTTGAAACATAAGGAATGTTTGTCAGCCAAATCAAAACTGGCTGTAAAATACATTATTTTCAGGAGAGCAGCTGAACAAATGGTACAAGTAATGAGCAAACCTTGTTCGTTCTCAGAGCTATTGAACCTTCCTCCTTTCGATCTTGATTTCATAGTGTGATCTGTTTGAAAACAATTAACTCTGTGGGAGAACACCAACCTAACACCTGCTTAGTGTTTCACAGCAAACAGCAGATGAACGGGTAGAAAGGATGTTTGTTAGCAGGATATTTATTCTGAATTTTAATGGCCAGGGAGGGAAGAAGACCAAAACAGTGCTTACATCTGTGTAAAAATAAACAATAGTGGAAATATAAATATTTATGCACAATACAGTTTTAGGTGCACTGTTGACAAATTGTGCGGCAGAAGCCTTTTTTATCTGCAGTATGGGTTGTCCCAGAGGCATTGTCTGTATTTTCAGATAAAGGATGAATTAAAATTGCATTGATGAGCATTTTTAATTGCATGTATCTGGGCTGGTTAATTACTGATTTTTTTTGATGGAGCTGTAATAAGCCTTGCCATTGCATAGAGCAGTGAAAGCAAACACAGTCTAGAATTTTTAACACAAACAACATTTTATACAGGTTAGTGTAGAAAACCCATTGCCAATTTTGAAGCACCTTGTTGGTGGCAAGTCGTGCATGTTAGCCAAGGTGCGTGCTTCTTTGAATCCATGAGCAAGGGTGTCATTTGAAGTATAAGGTTTCCCACAATTGTGTTGTTATATTTTTTAAGAATGAAAGTCATTTCTGTTAGACTCAAGTTGTTTCCCTCCTTCTCGAAAATGAAAATTGTTTTTCCAGGAGAAGGAAACCTTACAAAAACAGTTAGAGGAGGCCAATCGGGAAGCGCAGAAATATCGACAGCAGCTTCTGAAGAAGGAACAGGAGGCTGAGGCGTACAGGCAGAAGCTGGAAGCCATCACCCGTCACCAGAGCAGCAAGAAGGCTGCATGAGCCGCCCCCACCAGCACCCCCACCCCAGGAGGGCCACGCTCAGCCGGCGGGAGAGCTGCCGTCGTACTTCAGCTCTGTCTACGGAGTGTGCTGGAGGAACAATGCTAAAATTGTCTGTTACGTTAGGCAATAGGGACGAGGGCCTCGCCCTGCTTGCCGAGCGAATCGCCAGCTGTGCAACAGACGGTTTCAAGACCCGCGTTAGCCGAGGGTGCTTTGATGGGTTCCTGAGCTCTTACCGGCGTCCGTTTGTTTATAAAAAGAAAAAAAGAAAAGAAAACGACTGACTGAATTTAACAGATTGCCTCCCTGCTCTTTTTAGTGGATGAGTTATTTTTAAATATGTTTTGTAACACAGGTGGTGCTGCAGGTCTAGCCACTGTGCTCTGGGTCGACTTGGTTGAAGCTGACTTTGTTCACCTGCGCTTTTTCTGAAAACACGCGTGATTTTTTTTTTTTTCCTCCCCTCCATTGTTTATGGGTCAAAGCTGTATAAATTGTGAAACAGTGGGCAGTAATGAGTCTGTAAGCTACCTGACAATGTGCACACTACAGGAAGAGGATCCCTCAGCTTGAAAAGTAAAAGACAGCACACCACCTATTTTTTTCAGGATAACCCAGGAAAAGGAATTCTGCTATGGATGCCGTGGCAACTGTTACCAGGGTCACCATTCTGGCAGTCTGTCTTTTGGAGTGTGGTCTCCACTAATCAAATCCCTAGGTGATTAGATACACGGGGTGGTGGAAACAGTTACTCCACTGTTAATTTTTTAAAATAAAATATTTTTTAGCATTTAAAATGAAGGAAACAATTGAAGGATAGATTTACATGTACATATTTTATCCTTTAATGTCCATAAAAAAACTCTTTAATTCCAGAAGTTTCCCCCTTTCCCAAAACAAATATTTTAAAATGTATACCTTTTATATATTTAGTTATACCTTCTTTAACACATTATGGGAGAATGGAATTCTTTTATGTTGCCTTGGTAAAAATTCAATCTCGTATTGACGCGTACATTTTTATATGTGTTTTATATGTATTTTGTGTTGTGATTTTAGAACTACAGAAACCATCAAACCATTTGTACTAAATCTCATATCCACACTAAGTCTTCTGTTCGGATGCATGGGATTTGTGGTGTTAACTGCAGCCATTTATATAAAAAAAAAATAATGATTTAATTTTCAGTGTGAACCATTATCAGACAGCTTTTTAAATTTCCTGTGCATTTTAAATGAAAAATATAGTGGAAAATTGCATTACACATACATGTCTCGTCATTTTCCATCTTAAAGGCAAAAGATGCTTGTGATGTACCTGAATGCTCATTCAGAGTTGATGACGCCAGACCTGTAGTTTGGTTTTTGACAGTTACTGTCAGCTGCTGACGATATCCCATTTTTGTATACAAACTGCAGTAGGAAGCTTGGTGAGTCAAACCGGAGCTCATTATGCCCCCTATGTCTCTGAGGTAAGTGGGACCATATGTGAATTTTCCCATGCTATGTCGGCCCTCTGCAGTGATCACCATGTCATTATTTTTTCTTTTAAGTAAATATTGCATATCCAATAGTGACAATGCCTGATGGCCAACAAGGTAAGTGCATACTCACCACCAATAATTAACCAATGGGTAATATATTTCAAATATTTGTTGATCACCTAGAATCCAATTTTTATTTGTGCACAGGACATGCTGTATGCACCACAAATAGATATGGTATAAGAATTTTAAATAGGAACGTAATAAGAAATATAGCCAAAATATTGTCAAGTGCGATTTAAAAGCAAAATGATAGACAACATGAGCAGTACTTTTGCTGCATTATAAAACTGATTTGGTGATTGAAACCTCCTGATCTCCTGAGCAGCCTGATCTAGTCATGAAGATCTAGCTCCGATATCAAGTACAACCAGTTTCCCAAATTTCACAAAACTGTACTTCAACTATTTAACTAAAGGAACTAATCAAATTGAGGTTGAAGAGATTCTGCAACTGGTCAAATCAGTCCAGCACTAATAAATCAAACACAAGTGCATCTTCAATTATGTACAACCTGTTTTTAAGGACGAGTGACTATTCCAATCCCAAACATAGTAATATACAGTGTAAATAAGCATACTAAAGCCACATACTAGGTACTTGATGGATACCAATGGGTAATTGTGATTAAAATCCATCTATCGACCAAGGAAATGGTGGGCACTGGGGGGTTTCTGGATTAATCTTCCTGAACAATAGGGGAAGGGCAAGATTACTTAAACTGACTTGTCAAACCAAAAATGACGCATGTGCTTTTTCAAATTTACCTCTCATATCTCCAAGACCCTTTCTGTGGGCCATTGATAGGATTGTTCCCCTCCTCTATAATGATAATGACGTCACGATTTGGGTGTGCATCTGTAAGTGGGCCTATAAAAACCTGTGTGTCCTTCACAAACAAAACAAAAACACCAGCCACCCAGGAAAGTCCTTGCCTGTAGTACATCGTGTCTGATTTTAGAGTGGACTCTTGAGAATGCAGGCTGCGGAGTACAATCGCAGAGGTAAGGGATCTGTCATTTATTTTGTTGTTTCTCTTGTCGCATTGCTACAGTACATGTATCTCAGATAAATATTTTTTTATGTGAAATGTGGTCAAAATGCCAGACACTGGGACATTTAATGCATAAGGTGGGACTTGAAGGCACTCAATCAAAAATTTTGAAGTAAATGTCTGTCATGCTCATCATAGAGGAGTATTTGTGTTGTATTATCATGTCCCCAGAATAACTGATAATTGTAACTTAACTGTTTTCTGCACTCAAGGCAAAGAGCTCATTGACTATATCACGGAATACCTGACCCAGATCAGGCTGAGGCGGGTCAGCCCCGACGTCCAGCCGGGTTACATGCGCAGCCTCCTTCCAGAAAATGCTCCCATAGAACCAGAAAACTGGGAGGAAATCTTTCATGACATTGAAAAAATAATAATGCCTGGGGTAAGTTTTTCAATGTATTCCTCTATAATTATGCTCTCAGGAAATTCATTTTGTTGTATAGGTCTAGAGCGGTGATTCTCAGCCCGCTCCTCGGGGACCTCCAGACAGCCCATGTTTTTGCTCCCTGACAACTCCCAGAGATGTGGACTTTGGGAGTTTGGGAGGGAGCAAAAAAAAAAAGCTTCGGAGACTGGATTCTGGATTAAATTAAATTGGTACCAGTGGAAAAAGATCTGGAATGGGAAACTCAGTCATGATGGATGGTCAGTTAAAGTTGGTAGAGGCTTCCTAGATGGTTCTGTTTTCTGATGTATTGGAAATGAAAATTATTATGTTATATTATATTATAATTCTGAAGTATTTATCTTATAAATATTCTACCAGCTTTGTAGGTTCCTTAATGCTGAAGTTGTGATCCTTCAGCATCTGAGTTGGTTGCAATGTATGGAGTTGGTTGGTTTCTGGAAGGTCTGATGTGGTTGCAGTTGATGCTGGTAACCGGGCAAGCTGTGTCTCACCATGCTCCAGGTAGTACACTGGCAGAGCCCCTACATGCATGCCTACTTCCCCGCTCTCAGCTCCTGGCCCTCCCTCCTAGGAGACATGCTGGCTGATGCCATCAACTGCCTTGGATTCACCTGGGTAAGTGGGTGAAAGTCCCGTTAATGAGCTGCTCAGGCCGACGAACAGGCGGCTGATTGTCTTGCATGCTTAATGTCTTTGTTTCTCCAGACAAGCTAAGATCTTAAATACAATGAAACATGTCGTCTGGAGGGACAGTCTTGAAAGCTGAACACAAGAATGTGACCATATTTGAACATCTAAAATATCACGCATCCATCCATCCATCCATCCAACCCAGTGGCGGAGCCAGGAAATTTTCAGTGGGGTGGCCGGGGCAGGACCAGAGGTCTTTTTGGGGAGGCACATAAATCAAAATATTTTCTAGATGCCTCATATTCATAAGGGATCATTTAAAGTACATAGACACTATAACTCTACGTTGTTTATAATTCAGGCAGCGGTGGAATTATCAAAAAAACATTTAATATATCAATTCCTTGCAGTTAAGGCAACAAGCGAACACTAAGCACAAGATTCCCAAACGTCTGCATTGCTGCTGTTCTGAGAGCACATGTTTATCTCAGCAGCACAGTGAGTTTATTCCTTATCAGTGCAGTAAATCATCAGCGATTCAAACAAACAGGTATGAAGTAAAAGGACTAAAAGGTTATTCAAAGTCTGATTTAACGGCAAAAAAGAAAATATGAAACGGGTGGCAGTTTTCAGTCTAGGAGGACCACGGCCGGCTCTTGCCACCCCAACCCCCATCAACGTATGATTCATCCATCCATCCTCCCGTCTGTCCATCTTGTCACTGCTTATCTTGGTCAGAATGACAGAGCCGAACACACTGGTTACCCAAACTCCACCTCTGCTTTGCAGGCTTCCAGCCCAGCTTGCACTGAGCTGGAGATAAACGTACTGGACTGGCTCTGCAAGGCGCTGGGGCTGCCCTCCCATTTCCTGCACCACCATGCCGACAGCAGAGGTGGAGGAATGCTGCAGGTATTGGTCGTACCGAGTCCCCCCCCCCCCTCCAGGCAGGAGAACACCATGTTAAACGTGATATACTGATATTGTTCCACTTGGTCCTTGTGTCCTTCGAAAAAGTTCAGAACCTGACCCACAGACAGTCCATATTTTCCCTCCCTCCCAACTCCCCATGAAATGTCTGTGTGTCCTCGAGAACCAGACTCAGAAACAGTGATATAAATAAACATTCACTGGGTAAAATGGTTGCAGTGTATATGTAGTATAATATTTTTTTATTTCTCTATATGTAACACTAGTGTTTATGGATTTAGAGTTCCTGCAAGCATTGTTACCTTCATGTTTTTGGAATGAGTCTCTAAATGTAAACAGAGCTTATAATTAAAAGGATGTAACTGTCATTTAAGTAGTAAGGTCTTTCCTGGTGTTGATTTAGCCTTCAGGAGAAAATCATGTAATTCTTTTAGGCTGTTTTGTTCATATTTGAAGGGACCCATGGCTAACATAACAAAAAGCCCCCCCTGTGTCCATGTCTTCCAGAGCACGGTCAGCGAGTGCACCTTGGTCTCTCTGCTTGCGGCCAGGAAGACAAAGATCCTCGAGCTGAAGGAGACAGAGGCGGACACTGACGACTCTGTCCTGAACTCCCGGCTGGTCGCCTATGCGTCTGACCAGGTTAGATGTAGCAGGGAGGGACTGACGGCTGTTAGCATGACGTATATCATGCCATGGCCTCCCTTGGCCTTTTGACGTCGGTGGTGATCCTCAGGGGCGACACCCAGCCTAACACTCTGTGTTATTACTCCGCACTCCAGGCTCACTCCTCTGTGGAGAAGGCGGGTCTGATTTCCCTGGTCAAAATCCGCTTCCTGCCTACAGACAAGCAGTTTTCCCTCCGTGGGGAAACGCTGCAGACAGCGATTGAGGAAGACCGGAGGAAAGGTCTAGTACCAATCTTGGTAGGTTGTAGGCTTCAATCTAACTGTTCAGTTATGATGCACAATATGAACTGCCGATTATACGTGTAACTAAACCTGCCTTGTTTCCACCTTCCTGTTGTTTTCTGACAGCTCTGTGCGACTCTGGGCACTACAGGAGTGTGTTCATTTGACTGCTTGTCTGAACTGGGACCAGTGTGTATGTTCATCCTTTCTTCTCTTTTGCCATCTATGCACTGCCTAGCCAGCTTTAGGGTATTTATCTGTTCTCATGTACATATTTCACGCCATCTTCCATTGCCAAGGATAATTTCCAATACTAAGTACGGAAGACAGTATAAACCCCAGATGTCATTCTTGCCCCACCCCAAATATCAAGGATGCATCGGTTGCATCCTCACCAAACAAAACCAATTCCATGATCCACTGCACCAAGTTCAATCTTGGGAGGCAAGTTACCAAGAGCGGTCTTACCAAGACTGCAAGTACGATTTTTGCGTTCTTCGTGTTAAGAAACAGCCTCAGTGTCTGTGAAAGCACAGGAGTAGCATTAATATGCTGTTATCAGACTGAGGGTGGCGCCAACATCACATGACCTGATCTCCTGCTCTTCAGGCGCCAGAGAAGGCCTGTGGCTGCATGTGGACGCGGCATATGCCGGCTCTGCCTTCCTTTGCCCCGAGCTGCGGGGCTTCCTGAATGGCATTGAGTTTGCAGACTCCTTCGTCTTCAACCCCTCCAAATGGATGATGGTCCATTTTGACTGCACTGCCTTCTGGTAAGAGAATCGCTTTATCCAACCATCCTATCCATTCAAGATCTATTTACTTTTAGGTATATTTGACAGGCAGTATTGTTCAAAGCATCATGCAAGAGAGGCAGGTAATATGTAAGAAGCATATTGCTTTCAAGGAGCCAACTTAGGTACAAGTGCTGCTAAGACAAGTGCAAGATAGTTGATACGTGATTAATCTCGACACTCTGCTGGTGCTGCAGGGTCAAGGACAAGTACAAGCTTCAACAGACCTTCACTGTGGACCCGGTCTATCTCAGGCATGAAAACTCTGGGGCTGCTACTGATTTTATGGTATGACACTGGTCCCTTTCTTCGGTGGTACTGCTGTGTTTTTGTGTTACGTTCATTCTGGAATCTTTGGATTCTGGCACTCAGTTTATTACAATTACTCCTTAAAATTTATGACTACAGCTAGAATTTTTATATATCCGTATAGCTAAATTTTTTTATTGCTGCAAGTCTCCCCTCAAAGTTAGTACATCAGGGCTCCCTTCCAGGACCCTGGTAATATTTTTTACGTGACTCTGTCTGCCACTACTTAGCAGTCCTTTTTGTCTGTTGCTCTCAGCACTGGCAGATTCCTCTCAGTCGCCGGTTCCGTTCACTGAAGCTTTGGTTTGTGATGCGATCATTCGGAGTGAGGAATCTGCAGGAGCACATACGACATGTAAGGCAATAGCACTTAAGTGTGCATTACACTGGAGCCGTCACGCTGCAAGCGTGTAATCTTACACTGGAGCCGTCACGTTGCAAGCGTGTAATCTTTCTCATTTGGCAACCGTGACACTTATGGTGGTGTTTAAATATGTTCTCCTCCTTCCTGTTGTTTCAGGGCATAGACATGGCGAAGCTGTTTGAGTCCTTTGTCAGCGCTGATCCAAATTTTGAAATTCCAGCTCAGAGACATCTTGGCTTGGTGGTTTTCTGTTTGAAGGTATGTTGTAGCTTTCTGTCAGAATGAACATAATGGCAGGATAGGGGAATATCCCAAAAACAATCCTTTAGCCTTTGTTGAGAAACATTATAGAATATTATTACTGTACGACAGTGGGCACCGACCAGTTAACCACAATCAAAAGGTCGATCACTTTCGTGCTGCTGTTGCCACCAATCAGCAAAATATATCAAGATATCAAGGGAGACCACTTCACCCCCCCCAATCAAAAAAATTACTGTGGCAACTCAGTAGCTCTTCAAATACATTGGGAAAAAATTGAGACCACTACTGTACACAAAGGACAAAGCTTTGTAGGCCCTCAAGAAAGATATGGTATAGTAATGAACTGATGAGGATAATGATTGTCGGATGATCTTTGAACACCACAGGTGAATGACCTCAGGGATAAAAAAAAAAGTCACTAAATGGGGGAAAGGTTTACTACCCGCTTGTGAAGGATAGAGATCCAAGGAAAATTAACCCTATCTCATCCAAATACAGGGAGGAAACTCTCCGACGCAGGAGCTTCTGAGAGCACTGACAAAGTCAGGCACAATGTACCTCATTCCCACCGTCGTCTCTTCCAAGTTAGTTATCCGCTTCACTATCACGTCCCAGTTCACCACGAAAGAGGACATTGTACGGGACTGGGGTATCATCCACCACACTGCTACTGCCATCCTGGCCAAGAAGGCTGTGGACCAAATCATCAATGGCTCTGGGGAGGTCCTGACGGCCCACAGCGACATGGTGGATGGAGTCGAAGCACGGGATGAGGAGCAGTGCGCCCTGGAGTGTCAGCCCAGGGGGAACATCGGCATTCAGGAGGCCAGACACATTACCTACACAGCTACTAGACCTCAGAATGCAATGCTGCCTTCTGACACCTACGGCCATCAGAACGGTCTAGACCACAGGAGGACCACCCGCTCCTTAAGTTGCAATGGGGAAATGCTAACTGGCCCAAAAGATTCAGACCTCCTCAGGCTTCTCTCAAAGGACGTCATCACCGCCACACGCAACGTGTCTTGCATCAAGGAGGTTGTCCTCTCGAAAATCCCAGAGAGTGCTGGCATTCTGGAAAAGAGGGTTTCCAGGAGGCTTACCAAGCAGTACAGCGTCCCCGTCTTCTCACAGTGCGGGATTCGGTGTGGCGTCATACGGCCATGCTGCTCCTTCAAGGCCCTGCAGATATTTAACAAGCCTTGGTTTGCCTGCAGCAGAGTGAGCTCTGCTTTAACTTAAGATCAGTTTGGAAAACCTGCTCAATTTACCGCATCATCGTTACGGTCATTTAGAAAACATGCTACATTAATTAGAGAATGCCGCTGAAGAACTCAAAATAATTACTGGCAGGTATTCGGCTTATTAAACCATTATTTCTTTAATCTTCATCAATCATGCCAGTGCATTATTGCCTTTTCCTTCCTTCCACATATTCATCTGTCCATCTATCTTCCATAATAATTTACTTAATACAGACTGACAGTAATGTTTCCTTTTCATTTTAGAAAAGTTCTACAAATTGTGTAACATTCAAAACATTTTATTAACAATTTTTTCCATCTATATTCACATTTTTAAGGTAATACCTGTGGAAATATGTCACAAAACACTAATACGATTGCCATCCATAAATTATTTATTCATTACTGACGATTCCTTAATTGGGCAATTCTTACTTTTTGTTGAAATGCATTTTACAAAAGCTTTCATTCCTGCTGCTTTCTCTCTATACTAAATTTAGTCGTCACAAATTTGAAAGTATTCTCATTATTTGTTGTCATTAAAAGCTCAGTTCCCCACAATCAATTCACAGCTTCACTGTGCCGTCCCTTATTGACTGGTACACTTCCTGTGCCAGTGGAACATAGCTCTTCTTGCTGTCG
>JABFEA020000010.1:7458639-7479175 GCA_019775915.2 Cyphomyrus plagiostoma | reverse complement strand
TTCACCTTGTCCAAAAAGCAGTCCAATACGGTATAACAAGGCTTTTTTCGTTTGCATTTCGAAATAAAAATGCCAACGTGAACTGTCGCTACGAAGTATCTTAAGTCGAGGAGTAAGTAAGGAAACCAGGAACACAGGAGAAACGGCAGGACTGCGAGTCCGGCAAGAGCAGCGTACAGCGTGAACATGCTGAACGCCATTAATACATCATATTCCTTTGAAAGCAAGGTTTCCCCTAATGATCTTAGTTACACGTAGTGAGAGCCCATGCAGTACCGTAAGGCGCGCGGGCTGCGGAGACGATCCCCTTCTCACTTAGAATCACGTGACCGAGGAGTTGGTCTGAACCCTGAAGATACGGAAACGGAGCTGCGCACGGGCGCGTGAGCTGCTGTGTGGGGAGAGTTTCGCTGGTTGCTTGTAATAGTATTTGAATAATGGAACGTACCAGAAAGTTCTCCTTTTTGGGAACATTTTGAATCTATATCGTCCATAAGGTAAATATTTACAAATAAGTTACGGGAACCAGGTTTTCTACATTGTGTTGTTCTTCGGCGTTCATTTACAGTTATCCTCGTGTTAAAAGATACGGTGAACTTTATTAATCCCACGAAGGGAAATTAACGCGTTATAGCAGTAGTTAGATACTGGGTCAACCAATATACACAACATAAGAGCATAAGGGACATCTAATAACTCGTAAACCCTGAAGCTTTTAAGAACGCGCGTCCTCACTCATTTAGTCATTTTCAGCTGTCAGTCGGAGCCAGTTGTTACCATCCACACCCAAAGGGTGCGTGTAGCCCCTGTCCATCATAGTCCAAGACCAGGCAGTAGCTGTTTACAGGGTGTGGTCACATGACCCATCAAAACTGGAGGACCTGGCATTGAAAAGGAGGGGCTAATTCAGTGATCTGGTCACATGTCCTGGATGACTCAGCCAATAAAGAAATAGACTAGTCTGATAAGAATACACTGTATGGACAAAGGAATTGGGAGTCTTAATCATTGAATTCAGGTGTTTCATTCAGACCCATGGCAACAGGTGTATAAAATCAAGCACAGCCATGCAGTCAGGTTTACAAACATTTGTGAAAGAATGGGTCATTCTGAAGAGCTCAGTGAAATCGAGCACGGTACTGTCATAGGACGTCATCTTTGCAATAAGTCAGTTTGTGAAATTTCTTCCCTGCTAGATATTCCACAGGCAACTCTAAGTGATATTATTGCAAAGTGGAACAGCAGAAGCTCAGCCACAAAGTGACAGACTACATAAAGTAAAAGAGCGGGATCACTGAGTGTTGAGCCGCATGGTGTATAAAATTCATCAATGCTCTGTTGACTCGATAGCTGCAGAGTTCCAAACTCCCTCTGGCATTAACCCCAACATGAAAACTGTGTTCCGCAGCCGAGCAGCAGCATAAAAGCCTATCAGTGTCAGATGGAGTGGTGTAAAGCACGCCGCCACTGGACAATGAAGCAGTGGAAGTGTGCCTGACTGCATTGTGCCAACTTGGTGGAGGAGGGATAAATATCTTAGTTTTACTTACAAAAAATGTTCTGAGGGCAGAAAGCAAAATTATTAATTCAGAGACATAACCAATAAGATTTTGGAGGAGGTGGATTCAAGCATGCCTAACCAATCAGATGTTTTGGTCTCACCTCCTCTAGTGTCATTCTTTGACAAGTATTTACTACTGATTTTTCCTTCTTAATTCATCAAAAATCTTTAAATGAAGTTACTTTCATGACCAATTAAAATAGTCTCTGTCTTTGGGGACTATTTGCTGTATTTTCATTTCATAATATTCTCTCATGTTTTGTGATTGATACTTTGAAGTTGTCGAAATATGGAAACATGGATGGAAACATCCATCCAAAGAGAAACTACAGTTGATTGCACTGAATGGATCAGCCCTCTAGGGTGAGTTGAGCTGTTTCTTGAGTGAAATTTGATAGCTGGACATCAAATTAATCGTTGCTCAAAAGTAAGAACAATGCTCGACACCCAATACAGGTTTGCAGGGCCACACAGAGAGTGTTGAAGGGCAGGTGCTTGACTGAGGCAGGGGGGGTCCTGCTCAGTAAACTTGCAGTTTTGTCGGAGATCAAAAAGGAGCCCTAAAAGGGGGGTACTTTTAACTGTTCAGACAAAAGGGGGCAGTACTCAGGTATCCCTCTCCCAGCACGTCGCCAGGATAAGAAAAGCAAGATGACCACAATGACCCGTAGTTATTTGTGCTTTAGTTTGTTTTGCAAAGTACACACGATAAGAAAGAGGTGCACTTTTCCCCAGTTACAGTATATGCCTACTCGAAATTACCATTTTATGCCATCCATGCTCTCTTGCTCTCGGTAAATCCCATGGAACGCAGAATGCATCTGAACAATTCAATTCAAATTTATTTATGTAAAACATTTTCATAATATTACATTGTCTCAAAGCACTTAAACGTGTTTCAAAATGTTTCTGTAATTACAAAAAAATGACAATTCATTATATAAAGCAAATTATATACTTGGATACAGTTATCGGGTCCCTTTGTACATTTGTAGTTTAAGTAAACATTTCAGCTCTTTCCTGAAAGGAATTAAACAGTCTATGTTACCCATCCATCCATCCATCCATTTTCTGCAATCACTTATCATATTCAGGGTCACAGGGGGTCCACAGTCTATCCCAGAGGCTATGGGCACAAGGCAAGGAACAACTCAGGATGGGGCACCAACTCATCGCCGGGCGCACTCACACACACATATGGGCAATTTGGTAACTCCTATTAACCTCAGCATGTTTTTGAACTGTGGGGGGAAACCAGAGTACCCAGAGGAACCACCATGATGACACAGGAAGAACATAGTAACGTATGGAGCCATGGCAGAATCTCAAGCCTGGGTCCCAGAAATATGACGCATATATCTAAGAATTTTTTTCTTTTGTCTGTTTTCATACCTATTATTGTTACTATTGTTATTATTGCTTACTGGGCTTGTTTGATTTTCCAAGGTTACTTTAAGAGTCTACATCCCTGATTTATAGTTCTAGTCAGGATTATAGTGATGTAAACATGATTTAAAAGGTAATTACATTTAAAACCCTTTATCATATTCTGTCCCAGTTTGGACACAATACCCATTCATAGATAGTGCTACGTTACATTACTGTACAGCTTCACAGCTTCATGCTCCCTGACAGGATCGTCTTATTAATCTGTTCTGTCATTGGTATGTATGTCTTCTGGCTCTCATCCAGAATAAATAAAGGATCTGGGACCACAGCTGGGTCGAAACCCTCTTGCACCAGCTTCACTTTCATCTGCTTGAATGTTCCGGTCAGCTCTAAAGAGTTCTGAAGTTAAAAAACGTCCATGTTAGAGACAACTATTGGCCTCTTAATTTGCGAAATTACAATTCTCACATGCAATAACAACTATTGTCCACTAGGCGGACTCCATGTCATGTATTAAAAATTTATTTGCTACATTACAATTTTTATGTAAGCAACTAGATTTTACATCCATCCAATGGCATATGTAGTACAGGAGCTGCATTTTCCAGTGCCCTTAAATAAGGCTATATGTAAACATTTACCTGAATTCTGATAAAGCGAGGCCTGCCATAAGCTGGTAGATAGGAAGCAACGTGGTTGAACATTGTACCACCATCAAATTGCTCTTCTTTTTTCAGTGTAACAGCAGCCATGCCAACCCTTCCCTCGTGACCTTTATAGGTAGGAAGACAATTGACTAGGCCAGTGATTCCCAATTCCCAAATGCTGTGTCTATGTCTTAGGGACAGAATATTATTTTACCTTTGACTTCAACTCCATAAACGTTTGCTTCTTCAATGAAGTCCAACATTGTGAGTACATCAGAAACTTCTGTTGTGGCTACATTCTCCCCTTTCCATCTGTGAATTTATACAGATTATTTAGGATGAATAGTGACAGTGGGCAGACAATGTGTTGCAGTTTTTCCCCAATTAATTGTCTTAATAAAATTGTGATTTACTTCATTTGATAGTGTCAACTACCCACAGAAGTAATCTGCAAAAATACTGAGGTGTAATGCTGCTGTTGTGAAATCAGGAAGTACCTATACGTATCTCCAACACGGTCCTGGAAGTAGATAAAGTTGTCATGGTCAGACCTCAGCAGGTCCCCGGTGTTGAAGTAGGCATCTCCCTTTTCAAAAACATCACGAAGCACCTTTTTCTCTGTCTGCTGATTATTCCTTGCATATCCAGAGAAAGGGGCAAATCTGGTAATCCTGGACACTAAAAGTCCAGTTTCTCCTTTAAAGAAAAACAACATACATATTATGTAAACATTTTTAAAACTCAAAAAAAAAATGTTGAGAAATACATATACAACCATGAGTGTATGTTTACAGTTAAAAATAACTCACCTACTGGGACCTCAACACACAGACCCCTGGAGTCTCTGACTGGCTCGTCTTTCTCTGTGTCATACTTAATCAGTGTATAGGTGTATAGTTTCTAAAGCACACACAAGAAGCCATATTAAATGAGTGCTATGGAAGTGAATGGCATTTTATGTTTGTTTTATTGAGTATTGTATGTGTGTGTCTATCACAGAAATATTTTGTGGAAAGTCTCAGTTACGTTTATTATCTTGATTTCTACTTATATTCATATTTTAAGTTCTGAATCTTACTTTGTGCAGAAAGTTGATCCTTCCGACAGCACCGATCTTGCCTGTGTAGTTCACAAACCCAATATTCCCTTCTGTGGCAGCATAGAATTCTCTGACCGTAATGTTACCAAACCTGTCGAGGAATTCCTTCCATACATTGGCTCTGACGCCATTTCCAATGGCTAATCTCACTTTATGGTCTCTGTCATTGTCTCTCTGTGTGTGGGGAAAACATCACATTCAGTAACTACAAAAAAAAAGCTGCAAAGATTACGTGCAACCGCTTTTGCAATATTGCAAAATCATGAATTTAACAAAAAAAAGCTGGTGCACAATAACATCTTTAGGAATCAGGGCGTTTGGGAAACCTTGCGATCCGTCATGCGCTGCTGCACGTTTGGGTTTCCCCCTCCCTGTGCGTAGTCTTTCCATGTAAAGGCCACTGGCTATTCTGAGAGGGGCACACATCTACGGTGCTAAAAGCTACTTTCTTTGGCTGGGGAACGACACGCGTGACCAGCTGTGACCTGATCCCTTGTGATATGTGCAGATACTATTTCAATGGCCAAAGTGAGAGTGTTTAAGTTGCTCGTTACCCTTCCCTGCATGCCCACGTGACACTCATAAAATCTAGGGGAACGTTGAAATACACAATAAATCGGATAGTGAAAAAGTCACCCCTCCTTCCCCTAAAAATGCCACTCTTTATAATACAATCTCTCTTTAAAAGCTGCGGCGAGTACAATTCGACAGTCATAGTAAAACGTGATAGATCTATCTTTTTTCTCTGCGTTAACATTTGAATTTTCTAAAGAAAAAAAGATTTAGTACGAAACACGAAAACAACGACGCATGAAATTCCAGGGTCTGTAGTTCAAGATTAGGGCCGTTTTGATGGACAGCAGTCCTAAGGAATGACAGTTTTGTGGAGCAGCGGCAGGTATCCATGAACAGCCAAATTTGGTGGCCGCGAAAGTGAGCAGATGCTCGGAGAAAAGGCGCCGGACAGCTGCCTCGTAAGCGGGAGACGCCTCCCAGCGCAGCTGAAACATCCCCAGGCTAAGCGGGGACAAGACAGCGCAGCGGGCCTGAGGCCGTCAAGGAAAGCAGCTGTCAGAAGTTCCGAGAAAAACACCTGACACATTCAGTTAGCTATCCTCTATCAAATTTCTAACTGGACAGAGATATTTCCCCCTCTTAACTGGTTAATACAGTAACTAATAAATCATAATTTGATTACCAGTATGCAGACTTGCATATGGCTGTACCATGTAAATGGACTTATTTCTTTGTTATTTATAGAGTTTAAACTGGGTGGTATATGCAGTGTATGGTGCAAACATTGTTTTGATTCGTAAAATTGTTCACTGGCTTCCAGGCATTATGCATTAAATGTTAAACAGACGTACCTTTGGTGTGTTGCAGAGATAGCGCAATATCTCTCCGATGTATTGGATTACTGTCACGTTGTATTCTCTGCAATCATCCCAGAATTGGGAGGCTGAAAACTTACGCCGTAAAACTATTGTTGTGCCTAAAAATTGCCAAAACGAAACAGAAAGAAAACCTTTATCAGTTTTTACATTTTTACAATTATTATTTGAAATGCCAGATATCAGCAATGGAAGTAGAAATCAAATATTCCAACGTGTATCGTTTTCCATAATAATGAACAAATTAAAAAAAGTATACAATTGATTTCTCTTTAGGGCTAAGTGGTTCCTTGTGTTTCAATTCAAATCTGCAGTCTATTAATAAATAACTATAATAGAATCTTTACTGTCAGTAGTGATTAGGATCGAACTTTGACCCATTTAGATAAATATTCAAAAAGCTAAAGGCTTCTGGTTTCTGGCTGACCCAAGCTCTAGTTCTGAAGATAATATGCAAATTTCATTCACTTGCATACCAAAAAAAAATGCATCTGAAATAAACTTGTTACTGTGTTACAGCAGACCTCTCAGGAGCCATTTGTTAAATCACTTCTCATTCATTTAATTTAATTTCATTCTGCTTATTCTATACAGGGTCCCCTTACGCCTGGAGTTTGTCTCAGGAAGCACAAGGCACAAGGCAGGGGACACTCTGGCATGGATGCCAGTCCATGGCAGTACACACACTATTTAGAGATATCAGTTTACTCAACTGTTCTATGGACCTAGAGGAAATCGATGTTAAGTTAGCGGTCGGGTTGGTGCCCGTGTGACCCTGTCCCATGTGCCTTTTCCCCATTTGGCCAGCAGTTTGTTCCTGCTTCTCAAGCCACCTTGTGGCTCTGTGGCTTGGTGGTGCAGCTTAGAGGCAGACACCCCTCTGCCATAATTTTGAGGCTGGCTTTTGTTTAATATAATGGATTTATTTTGATATCTTGGTGTCTGGTATTGTTTATCCATGTCTTTGCTTTGTTTCCCTGTTCACAGTTTACTCTGCCCGTGCATTGTTTTATTATGTTCTGTTTTGCTTCTGGTCATAGTTCATAGTCATAGTCTAGTGTTGTTAGCCTTCAGTGTTTATTAATGTTTCCCAGTCTCTAGTGCTTGTTAATTGTAATATACCCCACCTGTTCCTTGTTGCCCTGAGTTCTAGTGATTGGTTGATTTGATTATGGTCCTCATCTGTCCTGTGTCATATTTTGTGAGTTGTGTATATAAGTGCCTGCAGCTTTTGTTCTATTCCTCAGTGGGTCATTGTGGCTGCTTCCCAGTGTTAGCAGTGTCGTTGTTCGTTGTTGTCATGATATTTAATCCCATGTCAGTTACTGCAGTTTTTTTGTGTTCCTCTCTGCCTTTAGTATTGCTGTTCCCAGTGTTGCTCCCCAATTTAGTTTCTGTTTTGCCTATTTTGTTTTGACCGCTCACAGTCCATTTATTTTCTGGTTCTTTCTTTGCATTCTGTTTTGTTAAATAAACCCCTTTTGTTGAGTTCTGCCACGTGGATCATCACTCCTTCGTCATGCCCCATCATAACAGAGAACATACAAACTCCATTTACACGGAGCCAGGGGCAAGAATGAAGCCCACAGCCCTGGAGATATGAGATCACGGTACTCATTACTGTGCCACTACAGGGCTGGCAGCAGGTCAAATATGAAGGGTGGGCTACAGGATACTCTGCAGGGGTTGTGGGGGGTTCACCTTTAAAAAGAAGCTCACTTCCTTCCCCTTTACAATAATCAAATCTGTGATTGGTTGACATTTTCCAAGCTTTGGGGTGTGCCAGGCTTGTGATTGGCTGAACAAGGCCCATCCTGGCACCACTACAGAGCTAGGCCTGTCATATCAGCCAAATCACCTGTCAATCAGCCTTATATGGAAGAAACTGGACATTGGGGGCAGCATGGATCTCTGTGGGCTAAGCCTGTGTGCCTGTAATCAGAAGATTGCCAATTGTAACCCAGCCTCAGCACGTCTGCAGGTCCTTGAGCAAGGCCCTTAACCCCCAGCTTCCTGGGTGCCGCTAGGGGTGGCTGCCCATCGCGGCCAGCTTAGTCTATAAAGATCAAATTGGGGGAGGCATAAAGAGAATTTCCCCATGGGGATCAATAAAGTATCAATTATTATTATTATTATTATTGATTAAATAATTATCCTTTAATAAGACTAATGCAAAAACGAGGAATATAAATGAAAGAGTGAAGATTACAGTCCAGGGTGACTGACCTACATTTTGTTAGTCAGAATGAGGTGTTAGAATTCAGGTAATATATTTTTATATAAAAATGGATCCTTAGATATATCTACATGCTAATCCCACTTTTGAGATTCAATGGCTAAATACAGATGCTTGCCCAGTATTCCACCTTTTATGATCGAAAGTAAATTTTACCAATTTCTGTGGATCCAAGGAAGCCTATGATAAAGCCAGCGGCGTGATACAGAGGCAGATTGATGTAAACGACGTCCCTCGGAGTGACACCGTTGGTCGTCAGCACTGCCATGGCGATCAGAAGACGATGCTGATTGACTACAGCTGCTTTCGGGAGGCCTGGAGCAAAGGTGCAGAGTGGCAGTGCATTAAAGTTAAAGCTTCAGAACTGACTGACGCTGCACTGGAAAGCATGTCTCACCCATATGCGGCTACAGTTAAAACGCTGCCAGTTCATGCCTAACAGAACCGATACCCATGCATGCAAAATGTAAACATCACAGAAACACACGGTTTACATAAGGATACTGAATGAGGGTAGTTCTGAAATCTAACATAACTGAACATGATTAAATGTTGGAACACTGAAATTGAACTAACACAAAGTGCCATAAATGGTTCGAAGAATGTATATTGATGTTATAGGACAGGAGTTGAACGTGCCTGTTGTTCCAGATGTGTAGATGTAAACAGCTGGGCTTTTTAATGTAATGTTCGACCTGGCCGATAGCGGAATGGGCTCATCTGACGCCGCCTCCACCTTGTCCAGCAAGGTCACCATACCCTGGGTGCTCTGCTCCTTTGCCATGACAAACACGGTGACATCCTGCTCCTGCAAGGCGGGGAGCACTTCCTGCACGGCATCTGTGAGGTCTGAAGGCAGGAATACAGAGGAGAGAAGAAGTTGTGATTAATGTTATGACATGAAACTAAGAGTCAGAGGTGGAATGTTCAGATCCATAAAATACAAATTGAGATCAAGGTTTTGTTCCAACCAAACAGCTGAGTATTCTGTGACTGTGACTCTTTATCCTCAACTGGTTGGTTGAAACATGGTCTGGATTTATACTTTCTGGCCCTGAACATCCCACCTCTGCTAAGACCTTTCCATGTGCAAACAAGGTCTACATGCATGCTCACTTAGAACAGGGGTAGCCAGTCTTATCCGTAAAAGGCTGGTGTGTATGTTGGTTTTCGCTGCAACTCCCTAATTAGATTTTTAATTAGAGGACTGATTGGCTGAAGAGTCCTCACACCGGGGTTTGAACAGCTGACCTACAGGTTATCCAAAAAACCTGCATCCACACCGGCCCATTGCGGATAAGATTGCCCACCCCTGACTTAGAACATTGTGATCTGACAGAGACCAAAGTATTTAACGGTGTATTTCGTTTAAACACAGTTCAAGAAGGGGTATGATTCAAGAATGATCTGGAAAAGAAACATTGCACACTGGGCATTCTCATTAAACACATATACATACACATTTCAGTTTGATTCAAGAGAGAAGTTTGGTTAGTGTTTCCCCAGGCTGAGCAATGCATTTGATATTCCTCCGTAATGTTGCTGAGGATTAAATAAATAGGTTACATACAGATGTACAGAAATAAACATTTCAAAGTAAATCACCCTAGTTAATTAAATAAAACTATTTTCACTTTTTACCTGCAGCTGCAATTAGGACTTTTGCCCCACAGCACCCGAAGCAGTGCAGGAGAGACTTTGACCTCACGTTGTGATTGAGCAGAGCCACTGAGCAGCCCAGCTTCTCCAGCCCGAGCCAGGTGAAAATAAACGCCGGCTCGTTTCCCATGTAAAGCGCCGCCGTGTCCCCCGCTTGCAACCTGCTGTGCCTTTTCAAAGCTTGGGCGACTTTGTTGGCTTTTGCGTCTGTCTCCCGGTATGAAAACGTTTCATTTTCAAAAAGGATGAATGGTTTGTCGGGGTGCTTTGCCACTTGCTCGTAGAATTTGTCTAATACAAAAAATAATCTTTTCCCCATCGTGCGCATAGCAAACTTGATCAAAGCTCTTATAATTTTTACCATATACAAGCAGTCCATCCAAAAGTAAGGAAAATACACATTTATAACCAGTGGTAATACAACCACGGCGGCAATAAATGCTGAGAAAATATACATTGTAATCAAAGTCAGATGCACATGAATTTATTGCCGAACTATGTTTATCCACCTGCAGTTGAATGAAGTCAGAAGAGCATTATTCTGAAGTATAGCGAGTACACCTAGCTTCCAAATAAGTGTGGACTTTGCTAAATCGGTAGTTTTTTTTCCAGCGTGAAGGCGGAGCATTGTGATCTTCAGTGATTTGCGCTGTCTTATTTTGAGTACTCTTGTGCTTACAAAGGCTGTGCCGACTTCCCGCCAGTATTACCCAGTCGGCTTATTTAAAAATTGTAGTGGTGCATCGATATGTAGTAAAGTTATAAGCAGTGGTAGTGGGTATTGTAAACGCTTTGATTTAAAGGTCAGGTTATAGGCCAACAGTGAAGTAATTTTAAGTATCTTATAATTATGCACTACCAAAACAGGTAATCTGATTTACTTAAAAATCTTGTATTGAATGAATGTGAGCATTACAAGATGTCTTCTAATATCTAAAGAATACAATTTTCAAAACACTATATTGTAATTAACTATTACCATTGATTGGTGCTATTTTGAAGATGGATCAGGCACTTTAAATTAAAAATATAACACGAAAATCCAAAGCAGACCTGTAGACAGAAATACATTTTGTGGGATGTAGAATTTTCTGTTCTGGCTGGGGGGGTCAAACATGGAAATTCACTATGTGGCTGGTCCCAGTTGTATGTAATCCACCTAGTTCTAACTGTAGAAACTTCTGAATTAGGGTTTTATAGGGTACAATTAACTGGGTATATTCAACAAGAGAAGTATGTGAAGAGAATGTAGTGAAGGCAAGCTTTGTTGTGTTTTCCTGCTGTTTGTTTGTGGAGTTTTGACTCCATTTTGCGCTGGGGGTCTAATCATGTTTAGAATTTAAAGCAACCTGTTCGGTTAGGTCATGCTTTCCAGTATCTCTGCTGTGTGTTGTAGTACCTTAGATCTTAGAGTTGTCATATTTGATGGGGAATGCAGTTAAGTGGTGCCATCTAGAGGGTCCAGTAGAGTTTTTCCCCATCTTTCTTATTTATTTTTTGTTAGATTTTGGGTTCCTGATTACACATTTCTGGTAGTATTAATTAAATAGGAGAATAGAATAAGATGTCAAAAACAGCTAAGTGGGTTATTCAGGGCAAATAGTATGAGGTGGAGTGAAGATTATGGACAGGCGGTGATTAGCCACCTATGGAACAGGCAGTTGGACCTGGTAATATGCAAGCCCAGGATGAGGGGTTTCATCGTCAACTAGAAGAGCTCTCGTGGTTGACCACCTGCAGCTGCTGGTCCTGAATGTACCAGTTGGCACCAAAACTCAATGAAATGCTGAAGGAAACATCCTGTAAGATGCTGGGAGCTGCTGCCTGACCATGTGGGAGTGTAATCCCCATTCTAGGTCAAACCAAAGGCCTTATCTGCAGTTCAAAGAATACTCCGACATTTCACCTACTGAGGTTCTGGACGGCAGGTAAGTTTTCTAAATTCTCAATGACAAACGCAACGATGACAAGTAGCAAAGACCTTAATTACAATGTCAGCATTCTTGTTGATTAATAATACAGAAAACATGAATCCCAGTACCATTGTGAATGGCAATTAACCAATGAACCAGTAGGTATTTAGTAAGTATACCAAAATTGATTCATCTATAATAATATTTTGGACCCCATGAAAGAGATTTTGGGCCCCATGGAAGCATGCCATGCTGGATCTCCAGACCAGACCAATCCAATCACCCCCCCCACAACAACCTGTTTACCCACAACAGTGGATTTGCCTCATCAACAGCTTTTTTTCTTCTTCCTGCGTTGCCAAATGTAACATTTGATGTGTTGAAGGAGGATATCACTAATATCGCCTATGTCTTCCGGTATACGGTGACATTTTGTAGGAGTTTGAGTACTATCAAAAAATCTTGGTAAAAATACTACTTAACGAAACCCGAAAGTCTCTCACCTGTTTAACGAGTTTAAATGCTTTTTAAAAAATAAATATTTGGGAAAATGTGTTCATATCTAAACTGCAAAATTCTGGTTTAGTGGGTTTTTTCCCCCGTCGGCGTATCTGATTGGAACGGTACCATAGTCAAAAGAAATAAAAGCCATAACATATTTCTGCGATAGTTTGTCTTTTTAATTCTGAAGGGGTAACTGGGCACAGTAATACCGTAACCTTGCCTCAACCTTAAAAAGAAACCGGAGATTAGAAGGTTGCAGCAGTATCAAGGTTATTTAAGAAATTATTTAACAATTTTCTTCAAATAATTTTGTCATGATACGGATTGTTGTTTTCCTCTATTAAATCCGAGTTCTGCAATCGCTGATTTGCATGCATAAATCCCCTCAATTATCCAGATTATACGACTTACATAAAAGTTTTTCGTCACGTACAGCCCCTGATATCTTAAATGGCAAAGTAGGTTGAGCTGAAAGGTACGGTTTTTGTATCACGTTCTGCCACGTCGCTCAGTCGGATTTCTGCGAGGGGCTAATATGAGTGACTTAAGGTTTTAAAAGCGGGCGATTCAAAGCCAGTTTTGGCCCACCAGAGGGCCTGGTCTACATCATTTTCGTTAAGATTGTGTTCAAATGCATGCATGTAAACAAGCGCAGGCAAGTACGACACAATCAAATCACCGCGATCACTCATAAAACTCACCTTGCCACCACATTTTTATTCAGACATTTTTCCGATGGAGAAGAAAATGATAATTTCCCACATTCTGTAATTATTACAATATAGGCCTATTCTTGACGGGATGGTGTTAACGCATGGTTGCCCATTTTTTGTACAAATCCCTGTGTAAAACGTATGTGTAGGTCTATCGATAAGAATGTGGTCGCTAATGACAGAAAATCGTTAGACTGAGGACCCATTAGCTATGCATTTAGTAGAGAATAAACGACTTTTGTTTGGTTAAACTTAGCACGCAGATTTGAAAATATTTAATCGATGGCCGCAGCTGCAGATTCCTGAAAATAACTTAGGCTATATAGCAGTTCATTCTAAATGCACGGAATGAACATTTAGTACGGTATTTTTTTTTCACTTAAAAAGCATATTTTATGCGTTGCACGTATGTTTTCGCACTAAATATCAGCTTCTTTTCGCTTTTATGTAAACGCCATTTCAGTCAGCCCATCTTGTTGCGCCACTTTTCCCCCCTTTTCTTAGATCCAGGGGGGGACTGATAAGAATGTGCTGCCGCAACGTATCGTCTTTCGTGGTGAATTTTTAAAAGTCACGTTGCTTCATGACTCTTAATAGCGACCAATAGGCTACCAAGTGTCGCTGAGGTATAAATGGGTTCCGCGGCACCCAATCTCCAATACGTTCTCCGAGGTACTAAATTTGAGCATCGCTAGTCGCCAGAATCCCCTTTTTCTTTTAAGTATCGGGCTCGACGACAATGCTGCGAGTAAGGTGTCTGAGAGGAGGTAGCAGGGGGGCTGAGGCAGCTCATCTTATTGGAACTATGGTTAGTATAAATTCATAATTATTTTCAATCATAAATAGCAAAATAAAATTCATGCATTCTCTAAAGACTCATCGACTTTTGTGTTTAGTATGCAAGCATTTTATAGCATTTAAACAGCGACATCACTGTCTTGTCGCATAAATTGTCAACCGATTAAAAATCTGAACATTTTAGAGACATTTTCTGCAGAGATTAACTTTCCTTCGATGGGAAAAAAATCGAATCATTCCAAGATCAGTCCAAGCAATATATATATATATTTTTTTTATTTGGTTTTCTTGTTTAATTTGTTTAAATGCACAAGTAATTTTCTTCAATAGTTTCTTGTACAACTATGAATGACAGAACAGCTGTCTTTGGCACCTGACCTGCCTGAACTTAATGACAGCCACGCCCGCGAAAACCTTGAAAGTTATCTACTGTACGGCTATAGATATCGAATTAATGTAGTACTTGGCTGAAAATCAACAGGGTTTACCGTCAAAGGTTTATGTTACCTCATTGAGGCGGTAACAAAGGATTTAAACTCTTTAATATTTGATTAAATAAAAAAATAATAATTTAACAGTAAGTGTACATCTTGACACATACTCATCGTATAGGGTAACATTTTATTTGCGAAATCCTGCTTCACCGTACTAAGTCGGATTTTTTCTCAAGATTTATTGCCGACAAAAATAAATTGGGCAGATAAAAGACTCGACTTTCATGTAATAAGCCAATTAATCGGTTTAGGCTGCAGTGATCCCTTGACGACGTGGCCCTAAACGCCCTCTAGGTTGGCCGAGCTGTGACTGGGTGGGTGCAGAGAGCATTCCGGAGCACCGCTAGCTCGGCCGCGGCGGTTCAGCCCGCAGCCGCCTACGAAGACACCGTTTCCGATTCCGATCGCCTCGAGTGTCCCGTCTGCGCCTACAACGAATGGGACCCGCTGGAGGAAGTCATCGTTGGAAGAGCCGAGAATGCTCGCGTGCCTCCATTCACTGTGGAGGTCAAGGTACGGTATGGGAATTAGAAAGTGCGCTTTCGAAATGTATTATTTTGTTTTTTTTTTTTGCGAATTTTGTCTTCTAACTATATTTAACATACCGCCGTTAACTTGAATTCTTACAGGCAAACACATATGAGAAGTACTGGCCCTTCTACCAAAAATATGGGGGACAGACATTTCCTGAGGAACACTTAAAGAAGGCCGTGGCCGAGATTGAGGAAATGTGCAATATTTTGCGCCTGGAGGGGGTTACCGTGAGGAGACCAGAACCCATCGACTGGTCTTTTCAGTACACAACCCCCGATTTCACATCTACAGGTGGGCTTGGTCTGTCTGCTACCTATCCTCCAGGTTTCTGACGTGCCATTACTTATTAGCATGTGTAAGTTATTAGGCTTGGGGCTAAAGTTTTCTCCTCAGCAGTTCCCTTTGTCCTTCGTAATATATTATCTAACTTTAGCCCCCCTAAAAATGCCCACCCCCAATTAAATGTGTGCTTATTTGTTTAAGTCATGCATAGTTTGCCATCCTCCCCCTCTAGTAACGGCTCTGCCTGCGCTCCCAAATGTTACATTCATCTCTAAGTATGCCTCCTGCTTTTTCCTTCTGAAGCTTCTCTCAGAGGTTTTCTAAGGCAGCATCCTGGAAGTCGGGCTGTGCTTTTCACAGGAGAACTCTGACCATCTTCTCTTCCTCCAGGCATGTACGCTGCAATGCCCCGTGACATTCTCCTGGTTGTGGGGAATGAGATCATCGAAGCCCCGATGGCGTGGAGGGCTCGGTTCTTTGAGTACAGGGCCTACCGCCCGCTCATTAAGGAGTATTTTCAAAAAGGTGCTAAGTGGACCACTGCCCCAAAACCAACCATGGCTGATGAACTCTATGACCAGGTAAGAAAATGTCTTTGAAGCAGCTTATCAATCAAGGACAGGAATGGGTGTGGAAATCCCAACTGCGATATCCTTATCCATACACTTTGCAAACAGAACCCAAATGGAGACATGTGAACAGGCACTGCTTATCAGAACAAAAGTGACAAGTCAGCACTTTGTAGAATTGAGAAATGCAGGCCGATAACTTAACATAGGATGTGTCAGTTCATTAAATCCCGATCTTTATAAGTATCTCACACTTAAAGACGCAGGAAGATGTTTTGAGGCCAGGGTGTTGAAAGTCGGAACGATCAATAGACTTTACTGAAGTTATTTTGCATTGTTGACAGTAGCTACCAACAACATAACAAGCATGAAAACGTAGACTGGTGTTTTTGGTTTTTATGGTGCAGGCATGGGCACACTGCCCTACAGCATTCTGATACTGCATTACCATCAACAAACAAAGGGGGCGCTAAAGCACTTCAGCAACCCTATTTCAGGTGTTTCTGCAAGTTCTGGCTCACTTGGTGCACCTCAAGTTCTTGGTTGTGGTCTAAATATTACCTGTGAGTTGTGTCTACAGGATTACCCCATCAGAACTGTGGAGGACAGACACAAACTCGCTGCTCAGGGAAAGTTTGTCACCACGGAACACGAGCCCTGTTTCGACGCCGCCGACTTCATCCGGGCCGGGCGGGACATTTTCGTCCAGAGGAGTCAGGTGAGTTCCCAAGCCCAACACCAGTGGCAGCGCGGCATGCTGGTCATGAAAGGTGCTTTAGCGAGTGGCCGCTATTTTCATCATCCCCAGAATGTACCATTCAGCAGGATTATTCAGCAGGAGATCAGAAGGGTTTAGGTGTTTTCAAGGGTGGGTCTGAGCAAATGCAGCCCAAAACTAAACAAAGACTGAGGCGGGTTTATCATTATGTGGGGCCTCTGTCACTCTGGAAGGCCATATGTAGGTGAAAATGTTACCTGATCCTTCCATGACACAACAGCAGATGCATACACTTTGTGGCTAAAATAAAACAATAGCATGGAGATGGCTGAGTAATTTATTAAATTTATGAAGACAATTTGTAAATGGATAGGAAATAACTCAAGCATCACGCTCAGTGCTTCAGGATTTTTTTTTAAGGTGACAAACTTCATGGGGATAGAGTGGATGCAGAGACATCTGGCTCCCACCTATAAGGTGCATATCATCTCTTTCACGGACCCCAACCCCATGCATATCGATGCCACTTTTAACATCATCGGGCCGGGCCTGGTACTGTCCAACCCGGATAGGCCCTGCCACCAGGTGAGTGTCCTCTTTGTGTACTATACTAACTATGGCCATGGTAGTATCGTATGATTATGTATCGTATTTTTTTTGTCGAATTTATTTGGAAGCTGAGAATTTTTTTTTTTTGATGAAGATTAATTTAAATTTTTAGGCCTGAGCACCAATAGGTGGGATTATTGAAATAGGCCTACTTTACATTAAACTTAAAATACATTGCTATTAATTTTGTCTTCCCTAAAATAAAGTAGGTAAAGAATATACACCCATGAACTTCTAGTTACTGTCATAAATTATCCATAGACTTTGAAGAATAATCGCAGAAACTGAGGGTAGTCACAAAATAAAAACCTTGCATAGCCCATCATTACATGTAGAATGCTGCCATCTGCTGTAATGATGCTGTAAATCACTGACATCACTTCGCTTCTTCTTCATTAATTGCCCATTAACAGATAAAAATGTTTGAGAAGGCTGGTTGGAATGTGGTGAAACCTCCGACACCTTTGATTCCTGATGGTATGAGAAAACTAATCTGATACTGAAAGTCTCATTCTCTTTGCGTTTTCCTGTAAGGAGATGTTAAATTTGGCAGTTTTTGTAGTGTGGTCAAATAATACTCATGAGTGAATGGAAAGAGATCAGCTTAACCCTGCTCACATGTTACCTGTCATCTTAGATCATCCCTTGTGGATGTCCTCAAAATGGCTGTCAATGAACGTCTTGATGTTGGATGAAAAGCGTGTGATGGTTGATGCCAATGAGACGTCCATTCAGAAGATGTTTCAGCGTCTTGGTGAGTTTATGCAGACATTTGTATTTGTACAGGCAGCAATAGGATGTTTCTGTCCAGTCTTCTGCTTTTGTGCTGCTGTTTAATGGAAATCTTTCAAAACGGAATGCAATGTATTTGGTCTCTGTGGGCATTTGGAGAAGGTACTGACTTAGCGGGCAATGACCTTAAAGACATGAAATATGGGCCAAAAAAATCGCATCGTTATTTTTCAACAGGTTTCCTTCAGTATTTCTGTAGTCTGTGAACTATACCTGAAAACATATTTCATGTAGATCTGCCCGGCTCTCTACCGCCTTTTAGGGTCAGGAGAGCAGCGTTTAGCTCGGATTCCAGACCTTTTGTGTTGATGAGTCCGATTGCATTCTCGCAGGCATCACACCCATCAAGGTGAGCATTCGGCATGCCAACTCCCTGGGAGGAGGCTTCCACTGCTGGACCGCTGACGTGCGCCGCCGAGGCACCCTGCAGTCCTACTTCAGCTACTAGTCCTGCCAGAAAAACGATCAGTTTTCACTGAGCTTTTGCGTGCCTACGTGCCGGAAAACAGCAAGCCACAATTTTTATCTTTGCATGATTTATCAGTGCTGTAAGCATTCACTCAAAAAAGCTGTCCTTATCTTCCTTAAATCTCAGTTCAATTCAGTTCATAACAACTAAAAGTGCAAAAGGCATCTTATCTGATCAGCTGCTATTAAACACATTAATAATTGACCCCTTGTTCATCAGCCAGACAACTGATAAGTAGGCAGGGTGTCTTGATAAACTAGGAGGAGGAAGGATTCAGACATTTTAACCCTACCTCCCACTGAGTGTCACGTTTTCAAGACAGTCCCAACAACCGGTCTTCATCCTTTTCTTAAAGTTCTGTAAATGTTTAAAAATGACCAGATGTGTTAGTCTTAATTGTAGGTCATGATATAAAATTGACTTGTTTACTCAGGTATTTTATAAAATGTGTATTTATTTTGTTTGTTTGTTTTTTCATTTATATTGGGTTATGTATTTTTTTGTCTCCCACCAATGAACATGTAATCATTTTCCTTCAGATCAATAATTATAGGGTCCATTTATATTATTTCAAGTCTACAGCATATACCTATTGCTTGGGTCACATCTATAACACAAAGTCTTTGGCCCGTCAGGACTGCTAAACTGTTTTCATAATATTTGAAAAGAACATTTAATAAAACTATCAGTTGACATGAGTTTTCATGGGCATACAATAATATATACAGTATGTATATTTGCTGAGAATCCATATTGTTGTTCTGAAATTGTAGTCCTACAATATATAGTTTAAATAGGAGCCTAGCCGATCTGTTTATGTGGAAAACCGATTGTAAACAGAATATTTCTTTTGTTTTTGCTGCTAAACTTTGCATGCAAATCTGTCCTTGAGATTTAAATAAAGATGCATTACATTATTGTTGGTCACAATGCTGAGGTTTTGACCGTAAGCTATATTTTTTGCGTTGCTAATTGTCTTTGCAGGTCTGGTGTGATGCAAGCGTATTTTTAATGTGTTACTTCATCACCTCAAGCAGTAGCGCTCCTGCTGTCCGTCAATCAAATGATATCGAAGTTATGAAAGTTAAATACTTATTATAATACGCGTCTATCTCGTCGATCACCAGTCGTTTGTTTGTCAACCCAAATAAACGAGATTTGATGTACAGGTGTTCGTTTTATTCAGATCTTGCTTCACCTTACGCTGAAGCATAGGTCGCGGATGGTTCATATAGATCTCGCGTCTGGTTCAAGGCACAGGTTCTGTAGGAACCATGCATGTCTTTTGCTGATCACGACGTCCCGCTCGAGTGACTTTCCTACTTTATTTTGCAACCCCTGTCCGGTATGTACAGCACGGAAGGGGAGTGGCTTGTAGATCGAAGTAAACCTTCTCAATTTTGAGTATCGAACGAAGTGTATAGGTGTGTGTTAAAGGGGCCCGATATGCAATAAGTAACAGGATTTTTCATCTGACAAACCACATTTTCAAAAAGTTATAACTCGTTTTGTGTACAGGAGTCGTTAACTTGGACAAAAACTATATTCGAGGAACTACATGTGGTTTTAGAAACCAGAGTCGGTTTGTCTTCATAGTGTAGATTATATGTAAAAGAAGAAAAATTTGGCTTTAAATCTTTTAATCTGCCTTCGCTTGTTTTCACAAAAATTCCAATTTATGCCTTAACAGAAAGATCCTGAATGTGAACACTTTATCAAGGATATTAGGCACTATAAGAGTGACTTTGAGATGGAAGAACAGAATTTAAATTTTGATTTTGAAGAAGATGGGGTGACAAACGGACTACAACAAAAGGTTTGTTTTAAAATAAAAGTTTTCTTTTAAATTGTGCGCCTTTGTAAGTTGACAGATGGTCAGAAGGTGTTTGCAACTTTAAGAGTAAATAGGCTATCCGTAATACGATTTAAAGAGGTCGTTTTATTTAAAGGGAAAGACCACCTACCTGGTTACCAAACAACAAAAAGTTAAGTTCTGTTTCCTCTGTGATATCTTTTTGGAATATTTACATTTGCGTGGTATTTACCCTAAAATGATTTAATATACGTTTTTTTTTAACCGTCCGCTTTATGCTAACATATTGGGATACATAGTCCCATACATGAATTGGGGGGGGGGGGGGGATTTCGACTAACATTTC
>JABFEA020000010.1:7437462-7449854 GCA_019775915.2 Cyphomyrus plagiostoma | reverse complement strand
CTTTTTTTTTTTATTGGAACTTATGGGCACCTAAGTGTACAAAATTTTGTTTTGGGCCCCCCCCCCCCCCCCCGCCTTGAATTGTGAGGAGCCGATTTGTTGAAAGGGAACATTTTGTTTTTCTGGCAGAGACAATTTGATGTTTTCTGCGTGGACAGGAGACATCGTCGATAAACGTGGATAAAAATGGATAAAGCGATTGTCTGAACCGAGGGAGACTGAGTTCAAATTCGGGAGCGAAAAGTTAAGAATTGAGTCTGTTGATGATGATGATGATGATGATGTGGGTACGAGGACGAAGAGGGGAGTGAGTGGAAGAGGAATTGCGTATGGAATTGAATTGTCGAGTTAAAAGTACTCCCGGATTCATGCATTTGCAAGAGAAGGGCGCATTTGTAAAAAATACATATAATTTACTTCATGTAAAAGGCAGAAAGGAAATCTATTTCCTGGTTGGGGGGTGGGGGGGAAGGAAGATATATTATTCAGGGTCACTGCAAGGGAAACGACAGAGAGCGTTTTGCCTTAAGATTATGAGAAAGGAACAAGAAGACAGCGAGATATCCGAGGCAAGAAACACAAACTGAAGGGCAGAAGCGAAGCACTTGAGCAGAAGGAATCGGCAGAATTTGGGTTGAAGTATGGGCTGTGCTTCAAGTATCCATATCTCGGATAGGGTGGTCTATCATAGTGGAAAAGACTCCGAGGATTCCCACTCGCCACAGCAGACCAACGCCAACCAGCAACAAGGAAACCCAAGCCTGGGATTACCCATTAAATCTTCTAGTTACAAGGTGAGCCATAATACTCTTACCCGGTCCAGAAGTGAGAAATGATGGTGCGCGCCTGTGCGCATGTGTGACAGTTATGTGCCGTGGATGTGCTACGGTCAACCAACCATTGTTATAGTTATGCATAATTAATTAGTTGAGCTTAATGCACATTACTGCGGATATTTTTTTCTAATCTGCTGGTGAAAAAGGTAGCAGAATTGCGAACTGTCATTTTCAAACTAAAGGGAAAATATGATTGACGGAAGCTGCAATGATACAGTTGTTATGATGATTCTTGCATCATCACACCTTTAATATTGCATATAAATGTACACAGTTTGCACTGTTAGGTAGGTTTTTGAATGTACGACCTGGAAGCCCTTGCACTCCTTGTGCCGTTATGCTTACATAGAGATACGAATGCATATGTCTTGTAATTCCTACCTTAGAGAGTTTTATGGGTTGACATGTCGAATAAAATGGGAAATCTCTTATGAAGTCGTTCAGTTGTGAGCGAATACATTCTGCGCAGATTTTAAAAGCAGCCTTTGAAATATCTGCACATTTAGCATCGTTGGCAGCGAGCACCCCCCCCCCTTTTTTTTAATTTGCGTTTTGTATCAGTAGGCGGGCCTTCATATTAATATTATGTTAAGTGTAGTCATCCAGGTTTTGGACGGGACACACTACCTGTTGATGCTATTAAAAGGCAGGTTTCTTACGTGCAGCACTGAGGGCCCTGAGTGCAGGCAGCATTCATTGATGTTTCCATCAATCCCACATTCATGTAAGAAGGTGTGTGAGAGTCAGAGCTGCAGTAAGCTTTGGGGACAGATTTATTTTCCTGCTAGTTTCCATGTTCAGGCCTCCAGCACAAACCAAGATGTATTTTTTTTTTAATGCAACAAAAAATCGGACCGGTGAATTTATGGATTATACATACAAGATAAAATTACCACTCAGAAAACAAGAGTAAAAAAATATGAGTGACCCAATTGAAAATATTTTCAATGAAAATGCTTTTTAAGTTTTCAAATTTTTAAGATCCAAATATTAATTTTAATGTCTTTTTCCAAATACACGTTGTCGTTTTAGTGTTTTTGGAGACGAAACACAAAAATGGCGTTATTTCAGTGGGATTTCTCTTCCTGGTCCCCAGCAGATGTGTGGCTTCAAACAGCCCTTTTCCCCCAAATTCTTGTTTTTATGTTTTAATGGTGCCATTTCCTCCCAAAAAAAACATGACGTGGAACATTCCTTGCTGTGTGAAAATGTTTGGGGAGGAAATCTGTACTGTACCTTTCAAACCTGGAGCAGGCCTGACCTACACCCTGGCCTACACACCCCAAATCAAATCCGCAGAGTTAGAATGATTTGTGTTAAGTTGCAGGCTGTTTACAGGCTGCAGTGTCATATTTCATTACCTCAATTTGTGATGTTGTGATAAGTATATTTTAAAGTGTGACCGTGACTTTGGAAACACCACAGAATCAGTTGATTGAAAAGGATTACTTTACCACTGTAGGTAAGTAGAGAAGCTTTTTTTTTTAAAATATTAAACTGTGTACAGCATTAATTTCCCCTGCTGTATGACCGTAGTTTTTTCACAGCATGTTGTGTTGTATATGCGTGCACGTTCTAGCGAGGGTAACGTTCCCACATTTGTGCATGGATGCATTCCACCCAACAAAGCCCGCATTACGCCTTTCTATCAACAGATTCTCACGTGTCGTATTCTTCCATGCAATTTCTGTCGAGGTCGAATGGAAGCGAAATGCAGTTTATTATTATTGTGACATTTTTTTTCCTTACACATGGCACCTTGGGTGACGGTGACACGGTCAAAATGAACTTCAGAAGAAAAACTTTTCTTTGTGCTATTTCTGTCAAGTTAGTTCTTTCTAGCCAGGGCCAATCAGAGTGCTTTTTTTAAAGAAAATAATAATAATTGTGTCATCTACAAGAACTAAAGTCACTATTGGTTCAGCTCCAGAGGCTCCAACCAATGGTGTTCCAATATGATAAAATGTCAGTATTGACTAATCCATCAAGGGAAGTTTATGTGTTGGAATTTTTAATAAAACCCTTCTTTATTGCATTCCAGTCACATGATGGAGAAATTCTGGGGGGAAAAAGTTTTATGGTTCTATCGCTGGCTATAGCTTTTAGCACGAGGTTTTTGTTACCTCAGCATAAAATAAGGTGTAATTTGGTTTCGGCAGAAGCCGTCTCTGTGATGTAATCAGGGTTAAAGAAATCACTGTATAAAGAGGCCACTGTGTTTATCGTTGTACTCACACCTTTATCATGGCGCGGTGACGTGGGTCGTATCCACTGTGCGTCGCTGGCAGAGTGCATGACACAGAGAGACATGTGAGAAGTGAGTAAAGGCTGCCTTTTGGCCAATCACTGCCGAGCCTGTGTTGCTACTCAAATGCTTGATAAGAAAACAGAATTTAGACAATAATTTTTCCCCCCTCTCCCTGTTCTGTACTTTTATCAGTTGGAGAACGGCTGTGGCTCTCCGCTGGCCTTTCCTAGTGTTTTGTACAAATAGCTTTGTACACATGGCTTGTCTAGAATTAATGGCCGGGCTGCTGGATTTGGGTGGCTTGTCTTAACAAGCGCAGGGTCGCTGTGTACAAGGACGCACATCTTTGCTTTTGCTGCATGTTTTGAGTCTAGGCAGGGAGAACCTGCACCTGGACTCCCAGGCCCCATTGAGAGTTTTTTGCATCATTCCTCTGTAAAGTTTACTGAGTGGCAGGTTCAGCTACAGCGTCGCATGTCCGAGGGAGATGCGCTGGTTTTGGTGAGGCCCAGTGATTTTTTTCTGCTCCGGTTTCTCTAGCCAAGCAGAATCAACTGTGGAGGAGCAGAGATGTAACCCCCCCCAGGCCACCAGCAGTCTCAGTCTTTTGTTTCTGCCTACGGCCTTTTCATCGTCAGGATGTGGCATCAGTTTGTTCATGTTGCGAGTTTTCTTGCCCTCGGTTGCCCCGTTGCCGCCCACGACTCTGTGATACGCTCACCGCGATGCCACTGTCTCATCACCCTACCGCTCTTAACGCTTTTCTGGGCGAAAACACGGTGCTGTGGGTGTCCTGGCACAGTGGTTGCCACCGATGCCCCTTGTGTTTGTGAGCTTAACCTTAATTTGCGTTCGCTACATTAGTACGGGGAGTCAGCTGGGGGAAACTTAATTAGTGAGTGCGAGGGACGAGCTGAGAATAGATTTCATTTGCACGTGTGAATTGCGTGGTTTGGGTGCTGTTATGCGCGGAGATACAGAGCCGGCCGTTACCAGTCGGCTTTTATGGTGCCGCTGCTCGTTTTTCCTCCCCATCTCATGCCGCAATGGGTGCACTGGTTTTCCAGGTATCGCCGCGGCACGCTTCCGGCTCTCTTGAGGAGAACCCTCGGCGAGGTCTGCTGAGCCACGACAGAAAGCCGGCCTGTTCCTGCTTGATGCACGGTCACCGTTTCATTACTGTGTCTAGCAGCATATGGACTCGGGCTAATTGTGCAGAAATCTCCCTGGAATGGAAGCGGCTTCCAGCTCCCTTTCAGGAGACGACGGCTCTTTTATGTGTTTGCGTGCTAAGATGGAGCAACACTAGGCAACTGGCAACGATACTGTGATTATTTCTAAGGCAGCGTTCATGTCGTTTCGCCTCTTTGATGTGTCCCTTAGGATTTTTTCCTCCTTCTGGAGTGCGAATATGAAATGTACCGTCATTTGCGCTGAAAATTGGTATAAGCAGATTCTTGTTATAGCTTGCATTGAAGATTAAGCTTATTTTATAGCATCATTAAAAGTCCCTGTAAGTCCATACTAGACATCTTAATGGAAGGCCTTTGTCATGGAGGTTGTTGGTTTTAAGTGTTGTTGTGTTTTTTTTTTTGCAAGTTTAATTTCTTGCGGATTAGCAATGGTCTATTTTAAAGACCCCTGGCAGAGTATAAAGATGTCACAGGGTTAGAGTTTCAAATGACCCCCCTCCTGCCATAACTCTGACCAGGCCTGCATTAACACCCTGCCAAAGAAGCCTTACCCCTGTGAATCATGTGACACTGGAAAGACCCAATCAGCACTTGCTCTACCTGTTGCATGCAGATCAACTCACGTCCGTCTCTTTGTATTGGACCAGGCCACTACTGCTGAGTCTCATTGTTTTTCTCGTCACTGTGTGAAGCGGAATCCCCCTGAAAAATGACTTCCACTTTCCCAGAAGGCTTTAGGCTGGGAAGTGAGAGCTCACAAATAGAGCGGCACTCGGAGATGAGGGGGGGGGGGGGAATCTTATCAGTGTATGTACCATGTTTTACCTTGTGTTTTGACAGTTGTTCACAGACAGGGTCTTTTTTTCTGGAAGGGAGAAATGTGAGATATCTGAGGCCTAAGTGACTGTCAAGGGCACAGTATGGTCTGGCCTGCTACGTCTGCGATAAGGTCCAAGTACAAGGCCCCACGCTGGTTTTGTTCGCTTTCAGGAGATAATCTGCGACCATGCGGGGTCTAGCGCAGGGTCTGAAGGCAAGGCTTCTACATTGTGGAGGAAAATATCTTCCATGAACCTTCTTTATATCATAACCAGTTTTGATGACCCAAAAGTAAGATTTAATTTGACCCTCGGTAACGATTGTCAGCCTCAATGTCAGACAGCATTTAAAAAAATGGCAGCTGCTCCATTGATAAAATTTAAACTTCCCTTCAGATGAATCGCTGAAGGTGTTATGCAAGTGTGAGTGTTACTTAGAGGCTGGATTATTTTGTTAGGTGATGAGCCCCCCCACCCACTGTGTTTTAATAAGTGTAATCTGATCATGGTGTAAACAATATGGACATTGTCATTAAGATCTTAAATACAGACATGGCATTTTCATTCGGCTTCCTGTCTTTAGTTGTTACTACATATTACTACTATTACAAATGTATCAAGTATTTGCTGTAAAGAATGCCATGTAGACTGATAAGGGAATATTTTTATGTGTAAAATCTTTCCATTTAAATTCAGGTTTGCATATTGAAATGCAGTCTGGAAGTACTCTATATTTTGATTTATTGTTGTACTTAATGTTTTATTTGGTTTAGCACTTAGAGATTTTCTCAGAAAATGTAAAGTGCATTATAAATAAAATGTATTATTATTATTATAATTATTGTTATTTAAAATTGTCCATAGGTATGCTTATGTATAAGTGTATGGTGTGTGTGTGTGTGTGTGTTTTCCTCCTCATCCTGGGTTGTTCTGTGCCTTGTGCCTGTAGCCTCTGGTATAATAAGCTTCAGACCTGCTCACAACCCTGAACAGGACAAGTGGTTACAGAAGATGGATGGATGGATGGATGGATGGATGGATGGATGGATCAATGTATTTAGTTTATTTAATGTAGAGTATGTATGTCAGTTATCTTCCCAGGGATAGATCATTGCAGCAGATGTAAGAATAAAATCTGATTAGCAGTCAGTTCCGGTGACCTGTGCCCAGTCCTGGCGATGCTGCACTTTTCTTACGCTACAGCAGTAACTGCGCAGGCCGTGATGTTCAGCCGCAGGGACTGGCAGTCTGACTACGGCCTGCCTGTTGGCGCTGAGCAAACGTTAGGAGGCTGATTCTCCTCAAGAGCTTCTCTGGCGCCGCTCACAACCGGCTGATGAATTCAGCTCGTGAGGTCTGGCTCTGGAGTCATTCGGAAATTTATTCCCAAGGAGGGCAAAATCTGGGCCGAATGAATGAATCCACTGTATCGTCGAGTGTGGAGATGCAGGAAGGGTCACCTCAGCGGCCTGGGCCCTTTCCTCTCGCACGCTCTCCCACTCGCCGCCTGCTTCCGTAACCTTGCTGTCGGCTGGCTGCAACTTTCTCACACATAACGGTGTGTCTGTTCCTGTCCTTGGTGGCATTTTTAAAATTCTTTAAGTCAGTCTCGTTCCTGTTGCTATTCTTGTTGTCACCAGAACAAAAAAAAAAGAAAACTACGAGCGTGAGATTTCCTCTTGCACAGACTAATGGGATGATGGTGGACGACTGTACGTCGAAGGCTGACCTCAACCTCTGTCCTTGTTCGGCAGTCGGAAGCTATCGGTTGTTTCCTGCCAAGCGTGAACTTCTTCTGTAAACACATTTCAGAGATCCCACAGATGTATTTTATTTTGTGGAGAGTTTTACATCTGTAACACTTCCCAGGGTCTGGAAATAACATGGGCTTGTTAAATTACCAACTGGCAACGTATATATTTCTGTTTTTCCAGAGGAATGCATTCCAGCAGTTTACGTTAGCGTCCCATATATGACTGTGTCAGTTGGCGTGCTGCTTTCTATACCACATAATAAATTCTGTTCTATTTTGTAATTGTAAATATTCTTTGATGGCAGTTCAAAGTATCTCAAGCTAATTATGCTACAACTTGGTATGAAAACAAGCCACAAGCAGAGCAAAAATAATAGAGAGTGGGACTACAGTGCCCCGTAAGGATGTGTGTCCAGTACTCAAGCTCCAGTAACTCTGTTACAGTACTCCTGGAGATGCTGGTCTCAGTGTGTAATTAATCTTTCAAAATAATTATTTAAGAGTCCTTCTGCTTTCTGGCTTATTGGTCTTTGCCTTTGGATGTAGGAAAGCTTTTGACATTCAGCCTGATTCGTTTCCAGAATGAGCTTTTTTTTTATCTCTTTTTAAAATGTTGAATATTCCACATAACTTTGCTGATGTTATTTTTCCCTGTTATTTATTTTATCAGCTGTAATTAAAGTCAGGTAACAGATATGACAGCATTACCCAGAGGTGACGTGATCGGTAGCTGACATCTCTGAAGGTGCTAATTCTCAGCTAAAATGTGGTACTGTATTGCTGTGTTACTGTTCGGTCGGGGGGGAGGTCATGACCCTGCTCTTAAAAGCTGCCCCCCCCGCCCCGCACATTGTTTCACAGCCGGCTGGCTTTCCTGTCCCTGATATCACCAAGTGCTGCTTGTACACGCCTTATGACGTTTTGCCGAGTCATACTTCACACTTTATCTTTTCTGGCACTGGCCTTGAGAAACGTGATGGACGGAAGGAAAAGAGGCCCAAAGAAAATGTGGCGTAGGTAAGATTCGCCCCCTCCTGCTCCCAGAGCTCTTCTCTTCAGGTATTTTCTTTAAATAATTATGAAATCTTCCCCCACTGTTTTTTGTTGCTCTCACTAAAGCAGTGCCTTTTAATTGCTTTGGGACCTCTGGGAAACGTCATACCATGTCAACCTTATTAATTTTTAAAACTAAGTTTCTCTGGAATCCAGAGAAGCTGGATGTAGCTTGTAATTGGCAGGGGGCAAGTTAAAATGAAATACCGTGTGAAGTATCAGAAAGTGATAACACTGCTGTTGTAAAAATTTGACTATATTCTGAAAACCGCACTTTGTAAAAACAAGAAAAGCGTGAGTGGATTATTACTGAGGCTACGAGTATAACGTAATAATTCAATCTGGCGGTAAACGCGGGTGATAAAGTGCGTTGGACTGTGTATTATCCCAAATCCAAATATCTTTATGCAATGGCATTCTGCAAAGCCTGGTAAGAACGTGTCACCTGCTGTGAAATCGGCTTTGTTCCGCAACACTCTTTACCTTTATTCCACGTAACACAGATTTTATGTGTGTGTATCGCTCCTCTTAACAATATACCACTTACATGAAAACATACTGTTTAGTTAAATAAGTGATTAATTATTTGTATTTATCATCAGTCTCACCTCTCTATATTGTAAGATGGTGTTGATGCCAGAGAAGTGTCTGTCTTTGTGCTACGCTGAAAGAGTGTAGCTAAATGTGTAGCACCCTTATGGCCCGGCAAGTATTACATCATATGTCGGTTAGCAGTCTCTCTCAGGCTCTTTTCATTCCCACATTTTCACGAACCTGAATGTCTATGTCTGTCTCCGTGTCCTAGAACAGACTGGTGACTCTTTCAGGATGTCCCAACCTTGTATCCAATAATACTCTGTCTGGCCAAAAGTGTGTGGACGCCAGTTTTTTCGACTCAACATCTCATTCTGAACCCATGGGTGTTAATGTGAAGTTGGTCAGTCCAATGCTGCTGTAGTAGCCTGAACTCTTCTGGGAAGGTTTTTTGCACTGGGTGTTGGAACTTTGCTGGTGGGATTTGCTGGCATTCAGGTTGGGTATTGAAGGTAGGTTATCAGGTCCCGGTTTGTGAACTTGTGTGACTTGGCGCATCATAACTGAACTTACTTCCAGGAGTTTTGACCTTCACAATTGCATCACTTGCGGTTGCCCAGGACAGCTCAAGTGAGACAGAAATGTGGCGAATGGACTTCTTGGAATGATGGCATTCTATGATGGTGCCAAGTGGAAAGTCACTCACCTCTTCAGTAAAACATCCATTCTGCTCCTAATCTGTTACAGGACATGGTCTTACAGTGTGCTTCATTATGTGTCTTTGTCAACAATGGATATGTCTTAATTATGGTAGAAAATGGTAGATTACCTGAATGCAAATAACATTCTGAGGGATAGCCAACATGGATTTAGGAGAGGTAGATCCTGTTTAATGAATCTACTTGAGATCTTTGAGGAAGCTACAAGTGAAATTGATCACAAAAAGTCCTACCATGTGATTTACTTAGATATCCAGAAGGCCTTTGATGTTGTCCCTCACAAATGGCTCTTGCTATTGCTCAAAGATGCAGGGATTTTAGGCACTGTGGCAGTTTGTATTGAAAACTGGTTAACTGACAGGAAGCAGCAAGTAGTTATTAGAGGCACAATCTCACAGTGGGCCTGCGTTCATAGTGGGGTACTGCAGGGTTCAATTTTAGGACCACTATTGCTCCTAATTCACATTAATGACACCAAAACATACAGTGAACTGGTTAAATTTGCCAGTTGGGTGGTATAGATACTGATCTAGCAGCAGAGAGGCTATAACGGGATCTGGATTTAATTAACGACTGGGCTGATACCTGACAGATGAAATTTAACACACATAAATGTAAGGTAATCCATGCAGGGAGCAGAAATATAAAGTACAGATATTTTATGGGTTCCACTGAACTAAAGGTAGCCGATTACGAGAAAGATCTCGGTGTGTATGTTGATGCTTCCAAGTCCCACTCTCGCCAGTGTGGGGAAGCAATAAATAAATAAAGGCCAATAGAATGTTGGGTTATATCTCTAGGTGTGTGGAGTTTAAGTCAAGGGAGGTGATGTTAGGATTATATAATTCCTTGGTAAGACCCCACCTAGAATATTGTGTGCAGGTTTGGTCACCATACCTTAAGAAGGACATTGCTGCTTTGTGTGCAATGCAGGGTTACGAGAATGATTCCTGTCTTACTAGGAGAGGTTAGCTGAGCTGAATCTGTTTAGCCTTGAGCAAAGGAGACTAAGTTGGGGGACATGATCCAGGTCTATAAGAATCTAACGGGTCTGGATGCTGTTCAGCCAAATGACTATTTCAATATGAGATTAAATACTACAACTCGTGGCCATAAACGGAAATTAGCAGGAGAACATTTTAAGATGAATTTGAGGAAGCACTTCTTTACACAGTGTGTAGTTAGAGTATGGAATAGTCTTCCTACTAGTGTAGTGCAAGCTAAAACCCTGGGTTCCTTTTCAATCAGAGCTATATAAGATTTTAACAACTCTGAGCTATTAGTTAAATTCTCCCCAAATGAGCTTAATGGGCTGAATGGCCTCCACGCATTTGTAAATTTCTTATGATATTATGTTTTAGGGATGTCCACACACTTTTGACTATGTAGTGTATCTGAATCTCTAGATTTTTTAAGACTGAACTGAACAAACAGTTGTACGATGGTAGGATGGATGGATGGGACATTTGAAGGTTTTGACTCTTTTTGGATGATTGTCCAGTTGTTTGACGTTTTAGCTAATGGGTGCATCGCACCGTGTGAATATACATTATTTTCACCAAAGGATTTTTAACCTTACTGAGGATCTCAAACTGTGGTCAAAAGAAAATGTTTCGGCTACGCTTCCCAAATGTTGGTTGCCTGATAGCGTGTCGGTGTGCCCTGCCAAGGTGAGTGGTTATACTGACAGGCCTTTCTATTGTGTTTTAAATAGTCATCAGAAATAAGGCTGCATTCACAAGCTAGAGTGCCCCCCCCCCCCCAAGGTTAAAAGGCCTAAATCATGAGATGGCATGTGATAGTTCCTTAAGGCTTTTGAAATGCTTGTCTAAAATGGGACACTACTGATGTTTACTTAGCAGTTAGTGTGGACTGTTTTTTTCCAGAGCCATCTGGAATTTATGTGTGTCTTTTTGTAATGATGCTGCATTGAGGCCCATGTGGTAAATGTTATGGACCCTTTTTTAAAACCATTTTTAGAGTTTGTTCCGAAGGTGGGGATTGCTGTGTACTGAAGGCGGATATGTTTTAGCTATATCCTCTCTGTGTTTCTGGTCTCCATGTTGGTGGACATTGTCAAAGATACAAATCTCATCGTGCTGAAGTCATGAGGCTTCATTTGTGTAAAAGGGGATTTTTAATCCTCTGGAGTAATTGTGTGTTTTGCCCTCACAGTATTTGCATTAGAGGAGAGGTTTATGTTTCCCGTCGTCTCCAGCTGACAGCCAGTTCCTTACATGCTTGGTATGCTGTGAATTTTTACCCACAGATATCAGACCAGTGCTGGTTGTGACTGGATAGTCTTTGTTTTTTTTTTGTGAAGCCAGTATTTGCTGAGAAATGGAAAGCTACGGTCTACATTTTGCTGTCATTACTTCCTCCCAATTTCTTCCAATCGGCTCCAGTTTTAGGGGCATCATTTTAACTATATGTTTCCTACAGTGAGACAGATACGGCTAATGCACCATCTCTACAGGTCGGAGTCTCGTGGGTGAAGCTTCAAGTTGCAGTCAGGCCCTCACAGTAATATTCGTCATTTGTTCTTCCCGATGTTGTTTTTTGGTGTTCGGGGACTAACTCACGGTGTCTCCTTGTAAGGAGTTAAGCATCACTTTTTGGTTTTTCCTAGTACAGTGGTACCTCAGTTCTCGAACTTAATCTGTTCCGGATTCTGGATCAAATTGTAAAAAGTTTGAGTTTTTTATTCACATAAAAAATAATGGAAAACCAATTAATTGGTTCCCGGCCCTCCAAAGTTACACCTAAATATGTTTTTTAAGCATTTAAACACAAAATGAACAGGATAAAACAAGAAGAGCATTTTTCTTCTTAAAGGCTTCCACAACGATAAAGATCTTATCCCAACATTACCCCTGTCTTGCCCCGATCGTCCGCTCCTTCCGTGTGCCACCCCCTCCTTAGCCTCGTGTGGGATCCCCATGTGATCAGCTGTTTCTGGTTGTTGTCATACTCCTCTGTATTAAGTCTGCATTTCAGTTTGTTTCCCCACTCATTGGGTGCGTTCAACTGGCTTACAGCGCTGGCTTAAAGCAACACATTCTGATCATGACGCAATGCATTAAGGTTTGATGCATTTGGAATATGCGACCTCTCACCCGGCTGCACAAACTGGAGCCACCTCCGTGACGATACACCTTTGCCCTTATTGGCTGAAGAGTTTAGTTACACGCATGACGTTTGTATCCCAGGCAGTTCTGATGCATAATCTGCTATTTCT
>JABFEA020000010.1:7401160-7412625 GCA_019775915.2 Cyphomyrus plagiostoma | reverse complement strand
TGCCATATACAGCACAAATTACCCACCAGGGGCCCCAAGGCCCTTTGCCATATACAGCACAAATGACCCACCAGGGGCCCCAAGGCCCTTTGCCATATACAGCACAAATGGCCCACCAGGGGCCCCAAGGCCCTTTGCCATATACAGCACAGATGACCCACCAGGAGTCCTGAGGCTCATTCCACATGCAATGCCCCCCCAATATCCAGACCTTTTATGTGTTATGCTCACTGTTTCTGTGTGTCCCCGTCAAACCCATTACTGTGGGGCACCCAAAAGACAGACCCCCAGGGGCCTCACAGGACCAGGATCCGACCCTGCCTGCAGTGTGTCCCGCTTTCGGGGTTTTTGTTGGGAGCAGAAATTAACTCTACTTAAAAATCCTGTATAATATCGTACAAAGTCAAGTGTGTAGTTCAGATTCAGTATGAGTCAATATTCTTTTTACATTGTCATAATTCAACACTTGCGTGTGCAGTGCAACGGGATCAGAAGTCTGTGAGGTGAAGAGATTCATTTTCCAGACTCCTATCAAAGGGCAATAAAATATATTCAGATATAGGATGACAGAGGCCCCTGGGCCTCTGGACTTTGAGCTGGAGAGCAGAGATCATCTCGCAGTCATGTCTGCTGTCTGGTCATGTGGTCTCCTACTGCTGGCTACTGAGAAGTGAAATAGAATAGTGACCTAGAGAAAGGCGACGATTGAGAGAAAAAGGGGAACACGGCCTGGGAAGGGCACACAATACAAACAAAGAGACACGCGCGCGCGCACACACACGACTGAAAGCCGGCTTGACAGCTTGTGGTAATTGATGTATAAGGTGTGATAGCTGGCATATGCTCCTTGCCCTCTTTTCGCAGCAAAGCTTGGACCCCATCGACGAGGTGGCAGCCCTGATCGCCGCTACAGTGCACGACGTGGATCACCCGGGCCGCACCAACTCCTTCCTGTGCAACGCGGGCAGCGAGCTGGCCATCCTGTACAACGACACGGCCGTGCTGGAGAGCCACCACGCCGCCCTGGCCTTCCAGATAACCACCCGCGACGACAAGTGCAACATCTTCAAGAACATGGAGAGGTCGGTGCGCTGCTGAGGCGTGGCAGGGCACAGACAGACCGTTGTTCGGCGCTGTGGTTTTTTTTTTTTTTTTGCTCTGAAACGTCGGTGCGAGACTCTGGTGGCAAGCGATCACGAAAGGGGAAGTTAGAAAAGCCACTTGGTGACGCGTCCAGCTGCCGTCGTCTCATGTGCAGTTTGTGCTGTGATGTGTAGAATCGGGGCTGTACGGAAAGCTGGTTTACCTTTAATTCATGTCTTCAGTTCTAACTAATTAGAATGCAAGTTCTCAATATCAAAAATTCAGTTGCAACTAGTTATAATACTGATCCTTGTTACAATTAACTAATTGCAGTTAAGTTCCTGATATCAGAAACTGGCATTTTGGTTAGTTCAAATTCCAGCTCCCATTGAAATGAATGAGAAAAATGTTTTGAACCTCATTAGTTCTGATGTCAGGCACTGGCTTTTTACCTACTTAAAGCTCTATTTCCGTTATAATATGCATTTTATCTAGTTAAAGTCAAATTTCTGACACCAGAAATACACATTATAACTAGTTACAGTTGAATTTCTGATATCAACTTTACATTCAAGCTAGTTAGAATTGAATTTCTGATATCCTCCAGGAATTAATTAAGCTTGCCATAGCTCTGAGGTATTGATGTAGTTGTCAGTAATTATAGGTAATGAAGAATTTATTTAAAAGTGTTTTGCATGGATGGATGCATATGTGTTACATTTGGGAGTGATAAAAAGTGCAAAATATGTACATTACTGTTGTTGCCAAGCAACAAAATATAGAAGAGCAATAAATAACTACACAGGGAAGAACAGTAAAACATTCCGAATAAAAGGCGGTATTAAGAACATAATAAATTTACAAATGTGAAGAAGTCATTTGGCCCATGAAGCTCGTTTGGGGAGAACTTAACTAATAGCACATAGTTGTTAAAATCTTATCTAGCTCTGATTTAATGGAACCCAGGGTTTTAGCTTGTGCTGCACTAGCAGGAAGACTATTCCGTACTCTAACTACACGCTATGTAAAGAAGTGCTTCCTCAAATTCATTTTAAAATGTTCTCCCGCTGATTTCCACTTTTACTGGATAATGTTTAATAATTATTTGGCACATATAATGCCTGCATGTTAAACATGTACAAAATTTGGCTGCTGTTCCATTGTAGAGAAGCATGTTATGTAGTATTTTGCATTATTTACTACTTTCAACCCTGTTCTATGTATCACAGTTTTAAATTCATTCCAAGGTTACCCGTGATTCTCTTAGAATTGTTTAAATCTCAGCAGGGAATCCTGACACCTTAATGCATGCTGCTCAACAGTCTTTGGGAGGCATGGTTCCGCTTCGACTCACTTGTGTCCCAACCCCTTTAACGCAGGAATGAATATCGCACGCTCCGACAGGCCATCATTGACATGGTCCTGGCCACAGAGATGACCAAGCACTTTGAGCACGTCAACAAGTTTGTGAACAGCATCAACAAGCCCCTAGCTGCTCTGGAGGAGAGCGGGGTGAGTCCAAAAAGATCGGGGGGGGAGGTGGGGGGGCATTCCACAGAGATTTCCACAGAGATTTCCAGTTAGCAGTCATTATTGTCTAATAGGAATGCTCCTTACAATTAGAATTGGAAATTCTAATTGGACAATCATAACTTCTAAGTTAACCCAGGTAACTGAGAAATCCTGTTTCATGGAACACCCCCCTGCTCGCTAATTTCAAGTAAATCAGGGTCTCTGGGTGGCAGTGGGTGTTTCCTGGTACTTGGGAAGCTCTCCAGTGATGTAAATGTGGCTTAGATTCTCTGTGAGAAAACGAGCCTGCAGAAAATGAGAAATGAGTGTTTCAGTGCATCAGTGGATTGCAGGTAAATGTTAACAATTGATGGCGCCTCAGCGCGGCTCCCTCTGGAAGACGGGAGAGGTAGACATTGCTCCTCTGCCGCCTGTTTGTGGTGAGAATTTTACAAGCTGGTACCAGCTTCATCAGCCCAGTGTGGAATTCACTCAAAGGACTTTTTAAAGGAACCTGGAGCTTAATAAAGATGTCTGAGGATGTCTCTTGGGCAGTGTTTCCCAATCTGATCCTTGGGGACACACAGACAGTCCACATTTTTATTCCCTCCCAGTGAAATGTGAACTGTCTGGGAGGGAGCAAAACTGTACTGTCTGTGGGTCCCCGAAGACTGGATTAGGAAACACTGCTCTAGGAGACAGTTCTAAAAAGAGTTACTCTAAAACGGACTTCAAGAAAGTAGTGATAAGTCATAAATTTTTTTGTTTTTTCAGTCCTATCGGCCCCGCATTTTGTCATCAACCTGACATGTTTAATTCTGCTTTAATGGGTGTATAATCTTGAATTCTCGACTGTTGGCTTACAGGGGAACGGAGACGAGGATTCAGTGAAAGGCATCTTGACGTCCCCGGAGAACCGCATCCTGGTGAAGCGCATGCTGATTAAGTGTGCAGACATCTCAAACCCGTGCCGACCACTGGAGCTGTGTATCGAGTGGGCGGGGCGCATCTCAGAAGAGTATTTTGCGCAGGTAATGCAACTGCAGGCCTGCAGTGTTGACAGCAGGGGCAGGGGGCAGATTAGACATGCCACTGTTGAAGAAATCCATAATGGAGTGTGTATGTAAATAAAAATAAAAATGAGCTGGTGCGTGAGGTTCCGACTAGATACAGTCGGGCTTACCTCAATGCACAGCTTGGGCTATGGAACAAGACTCCTTGAGGGGGGTTGGACCCTCCTCCACTCTGGAGTTGCTCGCAGGGAGAGGCGCCGAGTGGGGGTGGGCATACTTATTGCCCCCTGGCTGGGCGCCTGTACATTGGGGTTTACCGCAGTGGACGAGAGGGTAGCTTCCCTTCACTTTTGGGTGGGGGGACGGGTCCTGACTGTTGTTTGCACTTATGTGCCAAATGGCAGTTCACAATACCCACCCTTTTTGGAGTCCTTGGAAGAGGGGTATTGGAGAGCACTCCTCCTGGGGACTCTATTGTTCTGCTGGGGGACTTCAATGCTCACGTCGGCAGTGACAGTGAGACCTGGAGGGGTGTGTTTGGGAGGAACGGCCCCCCCGATCTGAACCTGAGTGGTGTTTTGTTATTGGACTTCTGTGCTCATCACGGATTGTCCATAATGAACACCATGTTCAAGCATAAGGGTGTCCAAATGTGCACTTAGTACCAGGACACTCTAGACCAGGGTTCTTCAACTCTGGACCTCGATTCAAAATCCAGGCCGTGTTTTCAGTTCTCCCAGGTAGTTGTTTAATAATTACTGATTCTGATTGGCCAGAGGCTTCACACCTGACTGATAGATAAAGGAAGGCTGGAAAACCAGCAGTGCTCGGACCTCGAGGACCGTGAGTTGGAGAACCCTGCCCTAGACCGCAGTTTGATGATCGACGTTGTGGTTGTGTCGTCGGACTTGCAGCCGCATGTATTGGACACTCGCGTGAGGAGTGGGGCAGAGCTGTCAACCAATCACCACCTGGTGTTGGGTTGGCTTCGCTGGTGGGGGAGGAAGGCGGTCAGACATGGCAGACCCAAGCGTATAGTGCGGGTCTGCTGGGAACATCTGGCAGAATCCCCTGTCAGAAGGAGCTTCAACTCCTACCTCCGGCAGAACTTCACCCATGTCCCGGGGGAGGCAGGGGACATTGAGTCCGAATGGGTCATGTTCCGCGCCTCCATTGTGGAGGCGGCTGACCGGAGCTGTGGCCGTAAGGTGGTCGGGGCCTGTTGTGGTGGCAATCCCCGAACCCGTTGGTGGACACCAGCAATGAGGGACGCCGTCAAGCTGAAGAAGGAATCCTATTGGATCTTTTTAGCCTGTGGGACCCCGGAGGCAGCTAATGGGTCCTTCGGATAGTCGAACCTCGGATACAGGAGGAGCAGTGTGGTTTTCGCCCTGGCCGTGGAACAGTGGACCGACTATATACTCTCGGCACAGTCCTGGAGGGTGCATGGGAGTTTGCCCAACCCGTCTACATTTGTTTTGTGGACTTGGAGAAGGCATTCGACCACGTCCTTTGGGTAGTTCTGTGGGGAGTGCTCCGGGAGTACGGGCTGCCGGGCTGCCATATAAGGGCTGTTCGGTCCCTGTACAACCAGTGTCAGAACTTGGTCCGCATTGTCGGACTCGTTCCCGGTGAGAGTTGGACTCCGTCAGGGCTGCCCTTTGTCACTGATTCTGTTCATAACTTTTATGGACAGAATTTCTAGGCGCAGCCAGGGTGTTGAGGGTGTCCGGTTTGGTGACCTCAGGATTAGGTCTCTGCTTTTTGCAGATGATGTGGTTCTGTTGGCCTCATCAGACCGTGACCTTCGGCTCTTACTGGAGCAGTTCGTAGCCGAGTGTGAAGCGGCTGGGATGAAAATCAGCACCTCCAAGTCCAGGACCATTGTCCTCAGCCAGAAAAGGGTGGAGTGCTCTCTCCAGGTCAGGGATGGGGTTCTTCCCCAAGTGGAGGAGTTTAAATATCTCAGGGTCTTGTTCACGAGTGAGGGAAAGATGGAGCGGGAGATCGACAGGCGGATCGGTGCAGCGTCAGCAGTGATGCGGGTGCTGCATCGGTCTGTCACGGTGAAGAAGGAGCTGAGCCAAAAGGCAAAGCTCTCAATTTACCAGTTGATCTACGTCCCTACCCTCACCTATGGTCACGAGCTGTAGGTAGTGACCGAAAGAACGAGGTCGCGAATACAAGCGGCTGAAATGGGTTTCCTCCACAGGGTGCCTGGGCTCTCCCGTAGGGTGAGAAGCTTGGTCTTTCAGGAGAGATTCCGAGTAGAATCGCTGCTCCTAAGCATCGAGAGGAGCCAGATGAGGTGGCTCGGGCATCTGGTCAGGATGCCTCCTGGACGCCTCCCTGGTGAGGTGTTCTAGGCAGGTCCCATTGGGAGGAGGCCCCGGGGAAGACCCAGAACATACTGGAGAGACTATGTCTCCCGGCTGGCCTGGGAACACCTCAGAATTCCCCCAGAGGAGCTGGTAGGGAATAGGGAGTAAGAAGTGGCCGGGGAGAGGGAAGTCTGAGTTTCCCTGCTTAGACTGCTGCCCCCGCGACCTGACCCGGAAATGTGGTAGATAATTAATGGATGGATGGATGGATGAGAATCCTGCTATGATGAAATACGCCACTATTGTTCTGCTGCGAATCAGCTCAAACTGGCAAACTGCGTCCCAGCTAGCCCAGGAGTCGCTGATATTCATTGGCAGACTCTCCTCCAATCAGATCTGGTCTCTGCCACTCACTGATACCTGATTTGCAGAGCGAACGCGGAGGCGGATTGGTAGGACCGCTAATGGTGGCCTTGCAGGAGAGAGAAATCTGAGAAGCGTACAACCTTAGCCTCCTAAATAAAAAGTAAAACAGATACAAATAATTTGTATATATGTATAAACAATAATAAAGGGGTGTGGTAGAGTTGGAGGACTAAGGTGTTTGCAGGCTCTCTGATATGCCACTTGATATGCAGGCTCTCTGATATGCTCTCTTACCGCCCAGACTGACGAGGAGAAGAGACAGGGTCTCCCAGTAGTGATGCCCGTGTTTGACAGAAACACCTGCAGCATCCCAAAGTCCCAGATCTCCTTCATCGATTACTTCATCACAGACATGTTTGACGCCTGGGACGGTGAGTGACCTTCACTGTGGTAATGAGGATGCTAACCTATAATGATTTGAGCTACTTAACGAGTCATGCAATGCCTGTGTGAGTTATAATGTTGTCGCATGCACTGGATGACACTGTCACATGCACTGAGTGACACTCACATGCACTGGATAACGCTGTCACAGGTACATATAATAGTAACGTGGCTCATTGCCTTCATTCATAAATGGAAAAGATGCTAAATGTCAGTTTGAGGTTAGCGAAAATAAAGATTTAAAATTATTCAAATTATTATTATTGGATGGGAAATAAGTCCATAACCCAGGGAGCCCTGGACCTTGGGGATCAGCACCTTGGAATGCAGTTGTACTGACGCTGGTTTCAAACTGATGCCGTTTTGCTGACTTTGAATTGCTTTGGTCCTGCTCAGCTTTCGCAGACCTGCCCAACCTGATGCAGCACCTGGACAACAACTTTAAGTACTGGAAGGGCCTGGACGAGCGTAGACTACACAGCCTACGCCCCCCTCCCGAGTAGACAAGGGGCCTCCGGCCGCTCCACCCACACCGCGGGGCCTTCCCCACACCTGCCTCCGGCGGAGCCTCGACCACATTGCGGCGGCCTGCGTGCCACCCGCTGTGCCAGGACTCCGTGCCCTGCTTTTCTTTACAGTCCCCCCCCCTCCCCTCCCACCATACCTTTGCACTCACCCCTCAACAGAGAGAGAGAGAGAGAGAGAGAATGGAAAGAGAGACTGCCGTCGTTTGGCAGATTGCATAGAAGGCGAACAGATTCAATTAAAACAACGAAAGGAAAGTTAACGGGATAGGAGATGGAAGGAATGGGAGCTGTGGAGGGGGCATGGAGGGTCACATGACCCACAGGGGGACAGTACTTGGGGAAACAGACTTGCGCCAGAAAACTTTGCTTGAACTTTGCACCTGGGCAGACTGAAATGGTTAAAAAAAAAAAAAAACAAACCAGACTGGATTTTACGCAGTGGTCTCGTCCCACTTGGTCGCAACTGAAGCACTGCCCAGAAGGGGGCGGCGGTAAGGAGACCTCCGATGGCCACAGAGAATACCTGACGCCTTAGGCTGTGGGGGCCACACAAATGACAGGGTCATATTCTCACTACAGAACTGTTTTGCACCTTCACTTTTTTCTTTGGCGTTCAAGCCTGCCAGTTCTACGCTTTGGGGGGGTTTGTAGCAGTGGGAAGTGGTCTTGAGTGTGGGGGCGGGGCTATAATTATACAATGAGTACGTAGGATGTGGAATTCGTTTGGCTTGTTCATTCTGAAAGACACAGCAAACCTTCCTGAGCTGATCCCGGGCGTCCACATATAGAAGTTATGGTGTATTTATTTTGACTTAGGTGTTCAGTATTTTCCATAAATTTCTATGTGATAAACAAATGAACTAGGTAAATTAATTCGTTTAAGAGCAAGAAATAAAAGCCAAAGCTTATTAACTGGACCGTTACGATACGAGTCATATCCATAAAAACGTAGTTTTGTTTTACTTCTTAAAATGAGAATGACACCATTTATATTGCACTGTAAGACTACAATAGACATGTCTGAGCATGTGCCCTGCGCGCCTCACTCGCGTCGTGTCACTCCGCAGCAGTGCTGGGGCCCACAAGCTCTCCAACAGCAGAAGAAAATCTGGGAAAAGTTCCGGACTTGAAAGATTTTTTTTTTCCCTCCTGGAGATTTTTGTATCTGGTTTATCCTACTGAAAAGACTGCCTTATTTTATACAATATTTATACATCCCACTGTGTGAATGAAGCAAGAGCGTGTGGACTTTTTAATAATTTAGGCAAAAGTAATAATCGAACAAATTGAAATATTTTTGTAGACTACATCTTTTACACTGGATTGACAAAAGTGATTATGAGTGACGGTCTCGATCTCTGCGGCGACGTTTCTCTGCAGTTTGACAGGCATTTCAGTCACAAAAGAAACAGGAAAAAAAAATATCGGGGGTGAAACAAAGAGGTGTGTCTATCACTGTTTGATGCCAGTCTGTGCTCCGTGTCTTTTGATTTCATCATTTTACATTGGCTTTTGGCGTCAGTACCCAGAAAGTCCTTTCATCCACAGTGAAGAGACAGAAACGTGTATAAGAATATCTGTTAATGAAATTGTCCTATTTTTAATTTAAATGTTATATAAATATGCCAATATGCATACATAAGCCTACATAAGTCAATATGATATATTGACATAGTTTTTTTTTTCTTTAGACAGAAGTGTACACTACATCGGGATTTGTATGTTCAGTCTGATTCACTTGTACTTCTGGTCTGAGAGCACCAAAAAAAAAAATTTAAAGAGAGAAATATATGAAGGCAAATAAAATAATGACAATTAATACTTTGCATTATGTTTGTGTAAAAATCACTTCCTGGTACTTTATGTGACTTTCACATTTAAGACGCCTGGTACTTTTTTCTTTTTTTACACGTCTGTCATGTTCACATTAATGAGGAATCCATTAGTACTAAATAGCAGAAGATTAATACAGAGAGAGTTTTAACCTTGGTAACCACGAGTGTACTGCTGTTGCACCTGGCATCACACCAGCTTGCTTTGCCGTGGGTTGGCTCTGTGCTGAATTTGAAGTTGATACAGACCCCAGGAACAGATAAATGTTGCCGACAGCTGGAATGTCTTCTCGCAGGTTTGTGAGACCTTCTTGCACTCCAGGATCTCTGATGAGGGGGGGGATCCCAACCTCCCAGTATCCAGGGCATTGCGGGCATATTGTCCCCGTCAAATGATGGATGGATGGAAGCCAGTAGTGGAGAAGTCGGCTCTTTGAGCGAATAATGGTGAAGAACCAGGATTAAATCCATCAGTCCTACCTTCTGTTCTGAAGGGGGCGAGAAGCATGATGAGAGAAAAATCACAAGGATTATTACTGAACGCCAGGCAGCCAGTACAATTGGATTTGCTTGATGTGATGACCTTTGACCTCCCGTACGAATCCTCCAGCTTAGCCATACCAAAATATTCCTCCTAAAGATATGAAATTCCACAGGAGTTTGCCTGACACTGACTGGGATTGCTTTCCTCTGCCCCCATGCAGGCCGGTGTGGTGTATTTGCGCAATGAGCCATGTGATTCTGCCACCAGAGAACAGCCTGTACTGCAAACAGCAGGCCAGGGGCCTGTCGGGGTTTTGCTGAGCTTGACGTTTGGAGATTTCTTCTAGTTTACAGAGCCTGTGGCTCGATTTGTCCTCAAAAAAAAAAAAAGTGAACATGACTTATCATGACTTATCATTTGCTATGAAAATTATTTTAATTTGTTTGCGAACTTTGGGGGAGGTGTGAGGGCTGCCATTAAAGGAAGCATTCATTAGAGTCTTTCTCCTATGCCTGTACTTATGCACCTGTGATTAAGGTATTTTTCAATTCCAGCTTGAAATTCTAGCACTAGAAGGAACCAAGATTTCATATTTAGTTTTAAAAACAATAGAAAAAACTGATGAAATCGCAACTGGGTCTTTACTAAATGCCACAAATAGGTTTCAAACGGTAAGTATATTTTTCCATACACGTTTCAACCAGGTATAGGTATTTGGTAGAAGGTCATGAAGTGTAAATTCTCAATTAGATATCAAAATAACTTAAAGTTTGGTTTATAATTTCTATAATTATTTAACAATATTCCAGTGACCAGAGCCAACAAAGTTTGCAAAAATGTCCCATTGTCCTGTAAATGACTACAGCAATGTTTGTTGTATCCTTCCTGCTAGCTGGCAGCTGGCCCGCGGTCGCTGGGACCATGTGATCTGGTCAGTGAGCTTGGTTGTATTTTTCCACCCCAAAGCTTTGTTTATGGGCGTACAGGAGCAGTGTATCGAACAAAGATTGTCAGCACTGCCGTGATAACAATTACATTCCCTTAACAGTCACAAATCCTTTTTGTGCCATGAAAAAAATATCAAGATGCTGACTTTTCCTGCGCTGAACAGAACCATAAGATATGGCAATGAGATGGAGAAATGAGGATATCATTAGGGCACGGGAGAGACAGGTTTGGCAAATTGGTGGATAGGAATAAAAATGAATGGAAGGTATATTGCTTTTACAGTAAAACAAAAAGGCATCATCTTGTGACATGCACTCTGGGCTTGAGGCATGAATCTGAAGTCCCTTCTGTATTTTTAGTAATTATGCTCTGGTGACAATGACTTCATCATACAGCTTTACCCCCATTGCAATTTTAACATATTCATTAACATAAACATAATTTAAAAGATAATTACAGATAATCACATGAATACAACTGCAGTTGCCTTTTAACATAAGATTATGAGACATGAAATATGGGCTCACAGACCTGTCCACCTGCAGTGAATTAATCAAACATAATTACAGATACACAGAGTGGAGCCTGAGGTGTACTATTGTGTTAGTGAGCACCCCCTACTGGTGGGCCAGGCTGCTGACAAGGTGCTGTGCTACAGTGCTACAATCTGCATCCATGTCGGGGAGGGCTCAGCAGGGATGGGTGATACCAATTATTTTCTTTCCGATCCGATACCAAGTACTTTTAAGACAAGTATCGTCGATATAGATACCGATACCGATACTCCAATTGAATATTTTTATGTGAGTAATTATTATTGTATTGTTTTTTGATAGCCATCATTAATATTAAATAAACTGCAATGGCCATGTTTTTTTCTTTTACATTTATTAAAAGATATTGAACATAGATGACACTGTAGGCTATAACAAAAA
>JABFEA020000010.1:7304016-7316014 GCA_019775915.2 Cyphomyrus plagiostoma | reverse complement strand
GATTGGTTGATTAGATAATTGCATTAATGAGAAATTGAACAGGTGTTCCTAATAATCCTTCAGGTGAGTGTATATATATAGACATTCACTGCAAGGGGGCTATTTGATGCTTTAAGAAACTTGATATCTTTCTCTTTTCCAGTAGGGGGCACACAAAGCACACTTTCAAGTTTTTAATACATTAAAACTTTGGAAGAATTCTCCTGCTTATTTGTGGACTTACTAGTTCTGAAACAATACATTAAAGCTTTGAAAGAATTCTCCTGCTTATTTGTGGACTTATTAGTTCTGAAACAATCATCACATTACACACACGCGCGCGCGCGCGCGCACACACACACAAAACCTTGTGAATGTGTTTCTTTAAAAACGGATATTGAAAACTTTCTACTGTCCAGTTCAAAATGTTTCAATAGAAATAGTCGACTCCGTATCAATTTCCATTTCAATTCTATCGTTGGACGTGAGGTGTTACTTTAATTTTATGTTCGTCTACAAACCGAAGATAAGGACAGGGCCACTGAAACTCACGTTTCCAGCGAGACGGGAGTGTTTTTGCTGTCACCGTGTTGGGACGCCTCGCAGGGAGACGCAACGCCTGCAGCCATGATGGATTTTCCGCTTAGCCCTGGAGTACCAGGAGAAGCAAGTCATCTGCCGCCCATCTGTCCCGGGTGTGCCCAATAAACCTCCAGGAAACTTATCAGCTCCTTGAGGCCCCCCCGAACAACCCATCCCTCCGCGACTGCGGTCATTGTCACGGTATCTAATATCAGTGGCTCCCAAAGAACTTCAACGTGCCTCACGGAAATGTGTGTGTGATACACACACGCACGCACACACACACACACACACACACACACACACACACACACACACACACACAGTACATCACATCCCAGCCGTTGCGCTGCAGGGGAGGTCAGGCCACCTCCTGAAATCCTTCAAACATTAAACATCAGGTGTTTTAAACGCTGTGCACTCGCAACTGGATATTGTGCGGAGGGCTGACTGTATTTATAATTCCCAAGCTTTAGAGGGGGTAATATAACGCCACGGCAGCAGTAAATTATCCTAATATACATATTAGGATTTGCTTTTCAGTGCTTGAAGTGGCGATGAATAGGTCTATACAAATGTAAATTATAGTGCTGAGTTCTCAGTAACCGCTAAGTATTTCGTGTGTTTCAGCTTATAGTGCTTTTTGAGTATACGCACTTCTCTATTTTGTGATATTACACGACCAGACAGGCTATCCAGGCAAAAACAGTACGTTTTACTATCCTCTCTGGTTAGGATTTAATAACCCTCTTAACAAAGTGACACGATCTTAGATAGTAACTCCTTGTCCGGGATCGGTGCAGAATTGCGCGGCGACAGCGCGCCTCCCTGCAAAACGCGTATCGGCATACAACTGCAGCACACCAAGGGAGTGGAGGGCTACTGTACCTCGTATTAATCTGTCATGTATTAAACCTGTATCCGTGTCTTCTCAGTGTTACACGGTGCTTTTAAGTCTAGAAGGCGTCGTAAGAAGTCGAGTAACAAGTTCTGCGTGCATCAGCAATTTTTTTGTGTGTGTTTCTAACATTCAGAGGACAAGTAAAAGAATACACAGCCGTAAACCACGTTTTATTGAACAGCTTTTAATGAAACGTTTTAAAGCCATTTTATGTGCCTTAATGTAATCCTCTACACGTTCGTGTATAAGCATTTTATATATAATTGAGACAAAACAAAAAACATGCAAACATATGGCTTTTTATTTAGCAAGAATACTGTTACAATAAATCAGAAACATTTCAACATTTAACATGAGATTCATTTTTTTTTACAAATCATAACATGAAACTGTTCTCCAATGTATTCCACTTCAGCCAAAAAAAAAGCTATAGCGCGAAAATTTAACAATGAAATGTTTCTCTGAGAAATCGGTTCCAGTCGTACATTAAACATTAAGAAAGCAGTAATAATGCAAATAACTCTTCCAAATTATTGTAATTTTTGGTTGCTTTCATAGTACAAATTCTAACATTCAAAAAAAAAAAGAATACTTTTTCGTTTGCGTACCTGACCCGTTGTGGTTCGGGTCACTCTGCCGCTTTCTCTTCCTCCGCGCCGATCTCTTACAGTGCCTTGTTTTTTGGGATTAATCGTAACACAGCCCACGTCTGTTTCCGTAATGACAGGAGCACCCCCTTCTCATGTGCGTTTTAAATTACGAAACATGTCCACAAGGATCGCAACAGAGATATCGGTCCCTTCACACCTGTTTCAGTGCTTAAGAAAATCCTTAGAAGTGAAATAACACCTTAGTTGTGGTTTAGGAAAAAAGGAACCATGAAAAATATACAATTCTTTTAATAATTTACAGTTTACAGTTTCTTTTTAGTTGAAACCAAGCCATCCTATTACATTAGCCACGATGCATTTTCGGACAGCTTGTTAAATGACTTAAACGGTCTGAGATGGATGTATAATACTGCTTGTCTCATATATGAGGGTGGTTTACAGGCCTCATTAAACAAATCTTTGGTCACCTTTAGCCTTCCGAACAACAACATGAACAACACCAAAGGAGGAGATTAGGATGAGAGGAGGAGGAGATGAGGTGAGTCCACACGACAGCAAACAATAACTCACTCAGCACGTGCACAACACGTACATTTTTTTAACCGAGTTTTAAATTTTTTCGTCTTAATCGGCCGCAGCTGAGGCTGTACTGCTGTTTCTGAATAACCCCTTTCACGGGAAAACAGCGGAATAGGAACTAACAAGAACACAGTTGGAGTCATTTCAATAGCTTGAATTTAAAATGCTGGTGGACACACTGGTACCAATGCGGCAGTTTCCCGAGTCGCTGGACTTTGTGAGACACAGGTAAGGCAAACCGTGTCTCTATCTTTACGTAAGTGCATAGAACTTAAAAGTGAATGTCATTTGAGTAATACAACTTTCTTTAACAAAAAAACAACAACAACTCACTTCCACCTTCACAGATGTCTATATTATTTTCTTAACATTAAAGACCTAATCCGTTTTGAGGTACTTGGAAATCATATTTCAATGTTAACGTTTAAACATAAGTTAATTGTAATAATCATGTTCCGTTACTGAAACAAATTAAGACCGATTTTTATGAACATGTCTCATTCTGAGCACCGCTACCAATCGCTTTAGTGGGAAGTGATTTCTGTCAAGCTAAGCATTATACTGGTGTCAGAAATTCACCATTTTCCGGTTCTAATTTGAGATTCACGTTTGACTGACAATCTAATCACGCTGAAAACACAATGAAATCGACGGCTTTCACTGTCTATACAGAAAATGACCGATAGTTAAACAGAACCACATGTACCGCAAAAGGTAACGTTTGTACGAAACATTTAATTTATTGCTGATAAAGAAGGACTACACCTGTATGTTTTGGGTGAGAAGGAATAACTACCATGATTAAAACTTTTTTTTTTTTTTACATGGATACTTTTACAAAATACTTGCAAATGTGAGCATTGTGATTAAAAATGAAAGTCAAATCAAGAAAGTGACCTTTCTGAAAGCTACTCTTTGCCATGAACCATCGTTGGGGTCAAGTTCCTGTGCAAGTTGGGGTTCTGGCTATGTCGGTTCCGACTACGTACAGACGAGAATGACGTGTCGCATCCAGGAACTTTGCATTTGTGGAGCAGCCTGAGATGCACAGTCTTGTAGTGAGCCCTGAACGTGCCCTTGTTGCTGTACACCTTCTGGCAGAGGTGGCAGGTAATGGGAAAATCACTGGGCCTCTCAGCCAGGCCGGGATGGTTGTCCTCTATGGACTCCTGGATCCTCTCCTCGCAGCCCTCGTCACTGTCCTCTACAGGCAGGCCCTCCTCGCTGCTCCTATCAGAGTCCCAGGAACGTACACTGCCACCCGAGCGGGAGGCGGATGTGGTGCTGAGGTCCAGCACGGCCTCGCCCTCCCCACTGCTCTCTGCGGCTGGATCCATCCTGCAGTCAGTGCTCTTGCTCATGGGGTAGACCAAGCCCATCCGGTTGCTCCCTTTGAAGATCACCGAGGTTTGCCCGATGGAGTCTTTTAGCGGGAAGTCCTGATGAAAGACACCAGCCACATCTCTGAAAGGGGAGGAGGAGGAGCACATTGTGCTTGGCGTTCCATAGTGGTCTTTGGTCAACAGCTTGTGGTGCAGATTCATGTTTGCGCTGTGCCTAAAGGTCATAACAGATAAAAATGAGATGCCTGGTGAAGTCACGCACATTAACGCATTAGTCGTGGAGAACAACCGCTTCCACACTCGCTGCTTCAAACACTGGTGCGTCAAATACATGCCTCGCTGGCTCTTAAGAGGGACATTTTGCTGCTCTCTCACCTGTCTCTGCTTCTCCTGGAGGGAAAGGCAGCATTACAGCCATCCACGGTGCACATGTGCATCTCCTTCAGGTGCACGTTTCGGTAATGCATTTTGACGCTGTAGGGGTTCTTGAATGTCTTGCTGCAGATCTCACAGTAATGGGGTGCGTCCTCCCTGTCCAACCGGAGGAAGACATCCCCATACTCCTCCATGTAGACATCTGGGGCCTCCTTGTTGTTGAACAGGTCCCCGTTGACCGCTCCATGGTTGCCCTCAGTGAAGTCAGTGGGCTCAAGGGTACCATCGCAATTGTCCTCAGCTCCGGGCATTAGTGGCACACCCATGAGATTATGGTTCTCCTTGTGCTTAGTGTCACAAGGAGACATACAGGTGATTATGCTTCCTTCCATGCGGCCAAGACCGTCATCCAGGTCTGTGTTGGACCTGAAGTCTAATGGCCTCTGGGAAGGAGCTAAGTGTGGCTCCCGGTCCGTGGGCTGGATGACCCCTACAGTGCCAGCTTCGCCGCTGCCCCTCACTGCCTTCTTTTGCTCATAGGTCCCTCCGTCATGGTCCGCCTTGTCCAGGCTGCGTGAGCCAATCTCATCATCGGTGCCACTTTCCTCGGCTGGGACCTCAGCCGCTGTTGTCTCCTTCTCAATTTTGATGGGCATGCTGGACTTGCGGGACTTCTTCTTAGGCACGGGATCTAGGGATGCCTCAGTGGCGACAGGCTTCAAGGGCACCGATGAAGAGATGAGTGGCAGCGAAGGCAGCGTGCTAGGTGTGTTGGCAAGCTCAGCGGGTGTCACCAGACTGCGGTAGAATGGCAGGACGGGCTGCACCGTCTTTAGGTTGGGGAATAGAATGCCACTCTGGCTGATGCTGGGAAATGTGCCCTGCAGCTTGGGCTCCGTGTTATTCACCAGGTAGCTGGACACTTGCCTGCTCTCGGCTCCAACACCAAATTCGGGCCTCCGTTCGCCCTCTGATGCCTCATCCGCCGACAGGCTGTTCCTCAGGTCTTTGTCGCGGTTGTTGCGGTTCATGGGCATGTGCAACCGCGGGTTGGGGTTGGCGCTGTGTCGGTTGCGGCTGCGCAGCGAGCTGAACACCATGTTGCAGCCCTCGATAGTGCACTTGTGCTTGATCTTCAGGTGCACAGCATTGTAGTGGATCTTCAGGGTCCCCTTGTCGTAAAATGTCTTCTCGCAGGCACTGCAGAACACGCGGCCCTTCTTCAGCCCACCTGCACTCTTCTCCAAAGACCTCATCTTACTCTCAGGAGACATCTGAGTGATGTCAGAGGTCATGGAAGGCGTGCAAGGTGTGGAGGGTGCATCTGAGTAGTTGTCACCGGTGGAGAAGTCTTCAGGCTCGACCTTGGTGGGTGCGGTATCTGAGCCATGGTCTGTCCTCTCAGTGTCCGATGAGAAAGGGGTTGACCCGGATCCCAGGAGGCCACTCTCAATGGTGAGGATGGGTTCCTCAGGATGACAGCGCTGTTCCCGCCTTTGGTCCTGCTCCACCAGGAAAGAACTTGGGGAAGCACCCAGGAGGGGGGCAGGAACAGGGCTCAGGAATTGGAAGGGCAACATGAAGGCCATATTGTTGATGAAGTTTTCAAAGTGGTGCACGCTGCCCGAGCCAGGCTTCTCCACCTTGGCTGGGAGGCCGGGGCCATGCTGGGTGGAGTTCTCGATAAAAGCCCGGATGTCCGAGTTCGTCCTGCTGCTCGGCACAGCAACAACCTGACCCTCTTTGTCCTGGATGGCCATCAGCTCCACAATGGACTTGGTCTCTCCAAAACGCAGGAACTGTTGCAGAGTAGCAATCTCCTCTTCGAAGGTCATGATAACCCAGCGGTCCAGCACCTTTCCAGTAACATCCTGGAGAACGAGAAGATATTCCTGTTAATGTCTATTAATGAAGAACCTTCCAGAATGCTAAGTGCTACCAAATCGCCCCGTAAAATGTAATTATTCGTCACAAACTTACATAAATACAGAAAAGGGAAGATACTAATAAATTAAACATGCTTATTTTCATTTTTGTCCAATTAGATGCAAGGGGGCAGGGTTAACATCTCAGGAGGATGAATTCGTCGTTGATCCAGTGACTGTAGTCATCAAGCTAGCTGTAATTACATGCGAACACTATCGACCTTTGATAGTTGAGCTCCAGCTACAAGCTGTAACCAGGATAAATAATTTATCATACGGCATTCATTTGATGGCTCTGTGGAGGTTTTTTTTCCATATTCGCTAACAAGAATTAAATGCAACAAGCGGAATTTGTGATGTTAAAAGTCAACATGACGGAGACGGGGGGGGGGGGGGTGATATTTGTCAAATGCAAATGTTTTTTGGGGGGGAGGAGTGAGACAGTCATCCTATGTGTGGCATGGACTCATTAGTTACTCATCAGGCAACTCATTATGCTTCCTGCAAAGCAGCCAAAGTGGACCTAGACTTATTAATCACCGTGGTGGTTTGTTGTTTGATCCCAGCGGCCGTGAGAGTTGAGTGTCTCACCTGCAGCACATATCCCCTGATATAGTCCTGTAGTGTCCAGTCCAACGCGTTGAGGATCTGGACAACTTCATCCTGTTTGAGGACGCTGAAGAGGCGGTCCAGCAGGATCTTCAGCCTGACAGGCACGGCCTGCGTGCCATAGAGCATCAGGCTGCTGATGTCGAACACCACGTTGGAGTGGACGATCTCCACCTGGCTGCTTTGGTACGTGTGGCTCACCTTCAGCTTGCTCAGTGCTGGAAATGAGATGGGGGAGGGATTCCTAAAGATGGACACACAAAGACACGGAGGCGGCGAGCGCGTGCGGGCGTGCATGCCCCCGGCGAGGCCAGGCGTGTCCGACTTACCGTGTGCCACCCATCCATGTCTGCAGTGCTCACACTGTCTCCGCTTCAGTTTTCCAGGCTTAAAACTCTCACAGTTGCAGTTCACCAAAGTGCAGCAAATAGCCTGTGAAGAAACACCATAAAATGAGGAAAATCGGGGCTTGAAAACGAAGGAATCCCTCTCTTAAATCAGGCAAGCGTTTTGAGTAGTGCCAGGGTCCCGCATGTAGTCACCTGGACTGAGTTTAAAATGGTGGAGGTCTGTATGCAGCAAAGGGAGTATTATGGCATCGAGCAAAGTTACAGATAGAGCTGAAACATCCCTGCTGTTTTTGTTTTTGTTTTGAAATCGCCCGCAATGACGCGACAAAGAAAACCGGACTAAGAGGGATACAGATTGTTGGCAGCGCTGTATCGTGCGGGACAGCTGAGCAATTTTGCCATTTCCCTGCAACCCCATTCCTTCCTCGTGATATGGGAAAAAATGGGGGGCTGGGGGGGGGGGTTCCAGCAGAGAAGTACGAGTTCGACACAAGAGCTTTTCATCAGAGCCTTGAACTTATGTACTGCTTTATCAAAGGAAAATATATATTATTAAATTCAACTGTGCATTGTGAAATTGTGACGATTCGGGATTCAATCAGCCACTGACAACTGATCTGGCTTTTCAAAAAAAAAAAAAAAAGGGGGGGTTTGTGAATAAATGCAGAGCTTTCCTCTGTGTTTCACTCTGCGACATGAAAATAGTCTCGGGGAACTCGTGCATCCGTGCTGCGATGCCGGACAAATCCGGGCCGTGCTGACAATGTACTGGGCACCTTTGGGGAGTCACTGCTTCCAAAAGCCCCCTGGCTCACAGTAAATGGTGCTCAGGGTCCCAGAGGGGAACGCTTTCCACTGGCAGTAAGAGGAGGACGCCATGCTCCCACACACAGAAAGAGCGTTCGTCATGCTCGCCCCACCCTCCCCATCAGTCACACCTGCTCAGCACCTGGGCTCTTACGCAACACTCCGCAGACAAAACCATGGCCCCCGGGCAGGTTTGTTGGGTTCCTGCCACAATGAGCCTCATGTACGAATGCAGAGGACTCCCGTAAGTTGACACGCCTGCATAGGGGACGCCCGCCAGGGAGGGCTTGTTCCTACCACCACACAATCTCCACCGTCCCTGTCACCTGGACAGACAGTGACCTCTCCACGCTACTCTGGGACCTGGCAAGCTCGTGCTCTTGGGAGTGGGAGAGCCTGGTGCGAAGATAAAACATTCTGCCATCAAAGAGGGAAAGGGCAGAATTTCATTTGGCTGTAGGGTCTAGTGACGAACGGATGGGCCCAAACTTGTCACGGTTTATGATGGCACCATCTTTTGCTGGAAGGCCCACATGTTCCCACACACACACACACACACACACAGATGCATGTCTTTCAGGCTGAAGCATAACTGCACACGAAGGCCTGCAGTCTGTTATTATTTTACTCAAATAAAACACAGATGGAGCAGCCGCTAAGTTTACTCTGCACAGATTTAAATACTCCATTATAATAGGGCTCAAAGTGAACAAACGGACTTTTGACAACATTAATCCACCGTACATCATTGACTCCACGTTTCTGATTAACATTAACTTGTATACAAATGTGCACTTTCACCATAGTTAGCATGACATATTTCCTCAATCAAAAATGGCGAATTGCTGTTCACCACTTGTCTGTAGAGTGGCTACAACCCGATACATGATTAAAATGATAAAAGACACTTTGAAATACAAGTACAGAGAAGTAACGTTTTTAAAATGACAAAGACAGATGATGAAACGGGATGTTAGTAAACAAAGCAGGAACTTGTAGAGGAGTAAGGCAGCGTGACCTGGCTTGCATGTGCTCCTATCCTAGGCAGCCAGGAACGGCGTAGAGGTCCTACACTGTGCAGAAAGCCCAGATGCTATGCAGTGTACAGTGGTACTCACTAGAATTGGAATTTATTGAAAGTCGAACAAACCAGTTTGACCTAGTACTCGATCTGAATATCAGAAGTCGAACCGTGAACGCTGACCTAATAAATAATAATAAAAATAAGCAAATTGTACGCGCCAGGAAATTAGTCGTACTACAATGCAATTCTTACTTGAATGCCTTCCTCACAGACTGGACGATTAACCAAATAAAGCAGCGCAACATTACTAACTAATATTAGTAACTAATATTAAATAAACCACTAACTTACATGTACTATTAGAGCATTTATGTCATTTATTTAAACTTTATTTTACCAGGTAAATTAACTGAGAACCAGTTCTCACTGTTTTACGTGATATTTGGAGAAATAGCAGATTATGGAACTGCCTGGGATACAAACATCATGCGTGTAACTAAACTTTTCAGCCAATATAGGCAAAGGTGTGTCGTCATGGAGGCGGTTCCAGTTTGTGCAGGCGGGTGAGAGGTCGCAATGCATCTAACCGTAATGCATTGTGTCAGGATCCGAATGCGTTGCTTTAAGCCAGTGCTGTAAGCAAGTTGAAGGCTCCCAATGACCGGACTGGGGAAACAAGCTGAAACGTGGACTTAATGCAAAGGACTAATGACAACAACTAGAAACAGTTGATCACAGGGGGATAAAACGCGAGGTTAATGAGGAGGCGTGACACACGGAAGGAGCGGACGATCAGGGCAGGACAGGGGTAACGTTGGGGTAAGATCTTTATTGTTTTGGAAGCCATTAAGAAAAAATGCTATTCTTGTTTTATCCTGTTGATTTTTTATGTAAATGCTAAAAAAAAAAAAAAACATATTTAGGCCGGGAACCAATTAATTGGTTTTACATTATTTCTTATGGGAAAAATTCGATCAGAACGTGAACTTTTTAGGATTCGATCTGGAGTCAGGAACGGATTAAGTTCGAGAACCAAGGTACCACTGTACAGTGAAGTGGACACTCATACTTTCATAATCCTGCTCTGGTTTAATTGTCGGAAATACCTGACAACACGAGGCCCCTGATTTCGTTTAGCAGGATGAAGTGACGTGCAAAACCGTGAGTCTTAAGGCAGCTAAATCCCATCATCACTGGGCCCAAAAACAAGCACGGTCCAATTAATGTAATCCCATTAGGAAGAGGCACACGCGCACAGGCGGGCACAGGCGCACACGCGGCAGCTCTGCTGTTCTTTTTAATATACATCTCAATCAGTTCACATGGAAACGGAGGCAGGGTTCACCGTTGCCGACTGTCGGCTGACATTCTTCTTAATTAGCCACTCCTTTTGTGAACCAGAACAAAAACTTTTTTTTTTCCGCCTTTTGATCCCGTGAAGTCATCTTGCTGAGCTGTTTTGAAGGAATCGCTCTAATTTTGGCCACAAAGCACAACCTCACCTTCCCCACATTCAACAACAAAGGGGTTCAACCGGAATGGTACGTTTAAGTACCACCGAGAAGACTCCGAAAAATCGCCCTGGCTGGAGGAGAGCGGAATGGTGTTTTTCTGTCATAAATCAGTCTTTTTGTCCTCTGCCCCGCCAGAACACCCAGAAATCAGGGGGAGCCCCCTCCTGGACACACACAGTCATGCAAACTTGGCGGGTAAAGGTCATGTGAGACTTTCATATTGCTTGGGAACGGCCCGACCACCGTACGGAGAGAGGCTGGACGTGCGGCCGGCCCAAAGCGTCACACTGCGGCTTTCCTCAAGTGCTGAAAGGAATACAACCACAAAGGCATGAAAGAAGCAGCCTGTCGGGAAGAAGAAATAGTCATTTATTTATTTTTTACCAGTCTTAGTGACAATATTTAGGAGCATCTCTTTATTTTTACTCACTCATTCCCCACCACGCTTCGTACTGGAAAAATAAAAACAAGAAATGAAAGAGAGACCCCGGCTGCTCCCCCCCCCGCTTAATTCTGTCACTCAGCTCCTGGGTATTGTATTCTGCGGCCTGAGAAATGTAAAGCAGATGTGTGTGTGTGTGTGTGTTTGGGGGGCGGTTTCTGTCCAGATGGATCTGCTTCCCTCACCCGAACCCCCCCCACATAACCTCTAACATCTCACACCTTAAAAAAAAAACCATGTCGTTTTCTTGCTGGTTTCTCACCCTCTTTGATCAGCATCAACCTTCACAGAGACTCTGGCCCCGAGATCCGTTGGGTCTTATTAACCCGGGAACACGGTACTGGCTGGGACCAGTGGGGTCCGGCGGAACCGGCAGGGCCAGATGTCCGAGGGATACAGTAAAGGGGAATCTGTCGTCTTACGTTTATCCCTGGATAACTGGGAAAGCACGCTTCCGAAGCTGGCGGTTGTATAAGTGGCGATAACTTGTACATGACGCGGGAATAGAAGCGTCTGGAAAAGCAGACACCGCGTGCTGACTCGACAGAAACTCCTGGGGTGAAATGTGTTTTACAGCGGTTTACCATTGTGTAAAACAACACGAAGTAAATACAAATCAAATCATGGGGGGCAAAAAAAAAAGAAGTGATCACATACTCAGCATTACAGGAGAGTAATATGGCATTTTAGAGATCATGTGGGAATGTGTGTGTCCGTAAAGACAGGAGAGAGAGCGTGAGGCCTGTAGCCAGCAGGGCGGGCCGTTCCGACAGCTCCGTGACCCCAATGGCCGGACAAACACGCCGACTCCATGTCTGTCGCTGCCATCCGTCCCAATTAAATGTATCTTTGGCTACATTTGAGGGACTGTGTAACACGGTCTGAGTCAGTCAGCCAAGGATGTGGGGGAGACAGGAGCATTACATGAGCCAGTGAGGGGGGCGGGGAGCGGGGGGA
>JABFEA020000010.1:7279393-7290359 GCA_019775915.2 Cyphomyrus plagiostoma | reverse complement strand
CTGAATGGCACAGCATAGTACAGAGAGTCCAGAGCAGCACAAGCCCAGACTTTCTGATGGGTGGTCTTCTAGTGAAACTGGAAAAGCATGTGGAGATGGAAATCACTCCCAGACAGATTCAGACACTTCCTGCCACTCCACAGATGCCACAGCGCTGTGAGCCACCCCCCCGGGGGAGAAGGTTCACCTGGAGGGGGGCGGGGGGGCCGAGCGGTGCCAGATGTGAGGGGAGCTGCCTGGGACCGGCACGCTAACACTGTCTCAATTGTGTGAAGCATATGCTTTCAGTCAAGGGTGAAAAATGCAGGCAACGGCACATGCCAAAAGCCTTCCAAGCATGGCCCAGCAGCCAGCCCGCGGCCCAGCGCACACTGATCCTCAGAGTCAGCAGATGCGAGTCACCGCAGTGCAAGTCAAGGCTGGTTAAACCATGAAAATAGCACGGGGACTTCATGCAGACGCCCGGGCCTCGCAGACGCACTGATCCACACGCAGACGCGCGGAGCCACACGCAGACGCGTCGCTGTCACTCCACTGCGCCCCGGGGAAATCGGCTGCCGCATGTCGTTCTCAGGGCAAGCGGGAGGGAAAAAGGAGTTTTGTGGAGCTTGGTTTTTGGGGTGGGGTGGGAGTCCGCAGAGAAGTGCCAAGGAACCAGGGGGGGTTTAGGTATGGCAGCGGGATTTAATAGCAGACCACCGGCGGCAAAAAAGTGGCCTGTCTCCCCACCATGACTCTGAGGCAAACTTTAAAAAAAAATGATGTGCCTGACCACACTTCAGTTCTGGAGTTCGAGTTCCTAAAGAAGCACATTTGCAAAGTGGGGGAGGGGGTGGGGGCAGCTAGCAGGACATGTTAAGCCAGGAACCGAACAGATTCGAATCACAACACCCCAGAGGCAGTTCTAGTTATCTGGCCACCGGCTATTTCAAATTTGAACCCTGAAAGAGGGGGTGGGTGGTATGGGGGGAGTGGGAGTGAATTACAGCCCCTTCCTGGCCTTTAATACGCGCCATCGCAGGCCCAGCCGCTCGTCCCCTCTGCTGGGTCCAGCTTAAAAAATCCCCCCCACCTGGACACCAACTCCCAGGCAGCTGCGTCGCTGCCCTGCGACGCTCTGCTTTTTGGTTTTTTTGTTTTTTTTCTTGCAGGAATGCTGGAATGTTCCACAGTGACCTCATTGTGCTGTGATACGGCTTGTCTGAGCCCCACTCTGTGGCGAAGTCACACCTGTTCCACCTCAGCCAAAGGACCACAAAGGCCGGACTTACATCAATCAGCATGTGAACTCGCGGGCCAAACATGGCAGTGCCCTCCCCGGCTGCCTTTGACTACAGAATCACGTTGGGGGGGGGGGCTCCTTACCTGTGGCTTAACCCTTTACAGACATTGAAATGGGACAGCTTTTCCCCCCCTGGTGTGCCTCAGGATGGGGGCCCAGATTTCTGGGCATCCGGGTGAAGCCTCACTGACAGTGTGTGGCTCTGTACGGCAGTCTATCTATCGCTGGCTAAAGCAGCACTGAGTTTTCAGTTTGGTCTAATACACATTCACCTGGCGCTTCCCTGTCATGCAGTACACAGCGTAAACAGAGGGACATGTACAGAGTGGCAAAAATCCAAGGTGTGTCTAAGCAAATGACCACGCCGACACTTGCACACGGGTCCGTTTGTCTCTTGGATTTTTTTCCTTTCATTTAGACTGAGAAGGGATATGGACAGATAGGCCGCCATTGACCTCTTCACTTCTGGAACACGCCGCAGGAGAACTGCCAAGTTCTCATGCTTCGTCTGGCGGATCTCTGGCCGGAGCGCGTCAAAAAAAAACGGATCAAGTTCTTCACAATTCTTACTTTTCAATTTTTCCTTTTTTCCAGAAACTGTCTTCAACTTGGAGAGGGAACCAGTGACTCAAAAAAAAAAAAAAACACATGCTGTACTCTTTGGTCTGTCGGCGTTCTCATCTCCTTTAGTTTGGGGAATTCAGAGCCTCGCAGCCTTTGTCAGTCTGCAGCCTGCTCCGTCTGTTTCTGAGTAACAGTGTCTGGAAAACCCATAAATGATCGGTATACTCAGGAGCTGTGCTCAGCTGGTAGGTGGCTAACAATTAAACTCTGGAAATGTGTCGCACAAATCTCCCGCAAAACGGGTGAATTCCACACATGCGCCGTGTCAACTGGAAAATTAGCATATGTGATTAAAATGCACGGAAACAGAGCATCATTCACAGAGACTGTATTACTTGGAAGTTATTCGACAGGACTGTCTGCTACCGTCCGGCATTTCGGCACAAAACAGCACACGGCTTCCCAAAGAACACGGAAGGCCCCCCCGTCCATCTCTCGGAAGGCTGGGAGCGGGATGTGTTTAAGCGATATGGCTCATTTCGGGTGGCGGGTGGAATTTTTAAATGCGGTGAATGTGAGAAACGGCTGTACAAAGCACCGGCTTGTTTAACCGTCGGGCAAATCTGCACTTCATGCTAACTGACACTGGGGTGACCGTGGAGTGTCTGACTCCCAAGCCAAGCGGTCTCCTGATGCAAGCCAGCCGGATGGTAATCCAAGCCCCCCCCAGCGCATCATCAATACCATTTGGCCCCTCATTCTCTCCAACCCCCTCCTCGTCGGAGACGCAGCATTTTACGTGGGATTTAACAGGGCTGCCGACTTCCCTGCATCCTCTCGTGCCTCGACTCTCCCTGTATAACATGATCTCCAGTGCCGCAACGCCAAGGACGAGCAAGGATCAGTCTAAGGAACAGTGGTTCAGGCTGGAACCATGCAGCACTGCGGTGGGAAACCACTTTCTGCGAGCAGGTCGGCTTCCTCTGGCTTCCTGGAGAGCAAGAGCCTCATTGGACTCCTTCCCGCTGGCTGCCCAACACAAGGGGTCTGTGACAGCCCCCGCCATTAAACTTTAGGGAGGAAGTCATTGTTTCACGCCAAAAAAAAAAAAACAAAACAAAACAAAATACAGATGTGGCCACCTTGCGAGAAAAGATCGTTTCGGAATGATCTGCCAAGTCTCCCCCTTCAGAGTTCGAAGCACCCAGCGAAAACTCATTTTGCAGTGGACTTAGCCAATGGGAACATTCATCAGAATGCGACAGCAAGCAGAAACTGAAAATGTAGAGCCACTGTCAGTAAAATAGAAAAGGTCTCTTACAACCGAGTCATGCTAAAGACAGACACAAAAGCCATATTGTCCCTTCCTCCTGTAAGAAGGTGCCCCTAATCTCCTCCTCGTCCCCTCTCGGCCCCGGGTCCCGCACATAATCGCCTCTCAGACGGACCCATCACCTATCATCAGCGATTTCAGTGGCACAAACCACGGTGCCCCGAGCAATGTCTCTCCTCCCCTGAACTTGTGGCAGCCAACACCCACAGAAAAACCTGCAACACATGAAGGTAGAAGAGTTAGTGTGTGTGTGTGTGTGTGTGTGTGTGTGAAGGGGGGGGGGTCAGGTAGTGTGGAACTCAGAAAATTGCATCTGGCTCAGGTGGCATAATATCCACTTATCCACACCTACAATGTCTGGATATTCATGAGAAACCTATAGAGATTAATTTAAATATTTTTCCCCACAATTACTAGCTGTTAAAAGGAAACTCTGCTCCGTTTGGGAACTAGAACAGAATGTATGATAACAGTGCAAAATGGCATCCAGTGCCTGACACACACTTGGTTTCAGGTGTGTGCGTGAGATTATACGGAAACTGGTGTGACTCGACCTAAAACGCACGGAACCGCAGTGTGTGTAACTGTACATTCCGTAGGAACCACAGAAGTACATACTGGTAAACTGAAACAGATGTGATAACTTTCTTTTTTTTTGTTTAAATATTCCTGCAAATAGTTTAATCTGGCATTTGCGATTGCAATTTCATTTGGTCAGTTGCAGTCGTGTAATAATTCCAAAACTGCCCTTAAAAAAATATTCCCAAGAACTACTGTGAAATTACTTAACCACTATTATGATGCTGCCACTGATATATCTAGCTAGGACTTTAGATGGAGCCTTGATAGGTGCTATTCTTCTCTAATGGCCACCAGACAAAGCTGAGATTCCAAGAAAATCACACAACCAGTATCTCATCATATATCGTTTGACTGACAACCCACAGTAAGGGGGAAATATATTCCATATCAGTGCTGTTTACACTACCTCCAGTCCGCTCTCACAAAAATTATCTGTACTACACACTGGTCTGAATATTGTATTTCACTTTGTCACAATAGCATCAAGTGAATTAGTTCATATTATGGAGATCAGACAAGGACGGTCAGCATCTCACCGCCTGTTCCTGTTCACATGACAACTCACAGCCTAGAGCCCCCACAGGACAAACCAGGTCTTCAGTATTTTATTACATAGCAACCTATTTCGGTATAATAATCATATATCAATCAGCATAATCTAAACCAGAACAAAACACCACAATTGGTGCTGCCTTTAATAAACAATAGCAATGATATATTTGGCCATGGATCACAAAACGTACCACTGGCGATAATTCTTTTAATTCTTTTATTAAACCGTTGACCCAACGACGGCCTGTGGTATTACCCGTATCTCCCTCTAGGTAATTCACCTTAGCCGATGCCAGGCATGCATGTACTGGGCCGAACATCTAGAGTTCTAGCACAATTCAGACTGCTTTTTTTGTTGTGTTGTGTACAAAGGTGTGTATACTATTAAGACCCTGCCTTGTCGATTTCAGTCACGTTTCCATTTAGAAACCAGCACTGTGCAGTTAGAGGCAACAGCCTATACTGCTTTCGCATAAACATGACCTGCCCCCCATAAGAGCACCTGCCTGCCCCTGCCACCAAGTGAAACCAGGGGTACAGCTGGACCAATGACAAAGGGTTATCCTTCCACCCCCGTGCAGTATCTAACGATGTTCGATCACAAAGCCTCAAATTCTCCCAAGAAATCACCCAGGAATGGTGTACAAACACAGGCGAGGAGAGCAACACTGCATCCTCTGTCTTAGGAGACTACCCCCGGTGCAGGGTTTTATTATTTATTTTTTTTTTTTGGAAAAGCAGAAGGAAAATCAATATACTCAAGTGCAAGGCCTGTGATGGCATTGGTAATCCACTTGCTGCATTAATGTTTCAGGCGCTGAGGGAGAGGCCTCGTCTAAGCAAGGCCGGGGCTCCTAAGAGGACCCTGGCCTTTGGTTTCCCTCCAAAACAGAATATGCAAGTACCAGTCTGTTTAAAGCGGAGGCCGGTTATTATGAAAATCATTTGATGGTTAATCCGCTGCTATCATTTGCCTTGAAATTCCTGCTACTCGGAAAGGATGTCCAAGACAGTCCTTGTACTCATTTTTATTTTTATATATGTTTATTTATATATAATGTTATTTACATCTTGTACACACAGCTAGCTGTAAACAGTTCAGAAAGCTATGGGCAAAGGTGCAAGTCAGAATTCAGGCAGGCGGCAGGCAGTCTCAGAATCCGGGAAGACAGCCTGAACAAGACGGACAAAAAGGGCGGGGGGATAGAAAAAAAAACACACAAGCAGCAGGTCGCTATAAGATTTACAGGAAAAAAAATTCTGGAATGATTTTGTGTCTGTAACGGCTAGGCACAGCTAGCCTCTGGATATCGCTTTCCAGCAGCCAAGGGGAGTACGGCGTGCGGTGGAACGGGACCAGAATCCTCCCAAGACACTGAATCATAATCGCTAAACTTTTTAGGCATTTGGTGTTTATGCCACAGCTCGACATTGCTATCCCGTGACATTAGGAGACCATAAATCAGCCGTGCGACAGCTCCCTTGTAGAGGCTGGTACGGGCGGAGGGGGCTGCCACTGCATACACCCACGGCCCCCAGCCAGATGTGCGCTCCGAAACCCCAGCAGCATTAACCACTTTGACACCGCTAATGCCTTTGTTGATGCTAAAATATTCACTCTGCCTCCCTGCTACGGTATGCGCTTTTTCCACCGGAAAGCGAGGAGAGAAAGACAAGACAACTACATACAACATAATGGTTTCATTGGCGTCTTTGGATCAGTTTTATCGAAAAATCCAACGCACCCCACGAGAGCTACTGAAAATATATGGATACGACACTGACGTTAATAATGCTGAACACAATTACAAAAAAGTATCAATAATGAAAACTTCTTCATTTCTATATTGCTTTGTTCAAATTTCACCGTACTCCAAGGCCATTGATGCTGATTTATCTCTACGAAACCAGACGGTTTGTTAAGGGCAAAACTAGACCACAGTCTTCTCTAATGATTAGCGCTGAATATTTATTCATGCAATGTGATTAATTTACTCTCGGTTATTAACCACAAATTAACTACAAACTCAGCAGTTATGCAAGTTAAAGCGCGACTGTTTAAATGTAATGCATGCATGCAAAAAAGAGGGGGATCTTGTCAGGTTTTAAACAGCCCGAGTTCGCAGTATCAGGTATAAACTGAATAAATCAGGTGGTGCTCATCAACATGCTGTCTAAAGGGCAGCTTAAATCTATTTTTTACGAGGTTTTTGAAGGGGTCAGAAAGAGTGAAAAATCAAAACAGTCATTAAGCAGAGCTAGCGGCAGTAATCAAAACTGGGAAATTTTCTGACTAACTTTTATGGACGCGCCGCTTCAGTTGGGAATGTTTGGGTTACGGGTCTGAAATGAATCAACAGGAAACCAAAAAAACGTCACTATTCCAAAGCGAAGGATGGTCATTGTGATGACACAATCATTTTCAATAATTATTATTACTAATCTTTTTAAAAGCACCCTACCAGTGTTAACAAGCTCATGGCCTGCATCTTGCCTTTCTTACGAATGTACAGGATCCCAATCGCAGCCTAAACGCACCCTGATCCAAAACTCTAGCTCTATTCTTATCTAATCAGGTCAGTCATTAACTACAATTAAGGGCTGTCATACTGGTTAAAGTCGTGCGGTGATCAGGTGTTGGAGTGGGCCAGTCCGTATATATACGCCTTCACCATGACAATTAAAAGTGAAGTAAGATTTTTAAACGTACATTAACCCCAACATATACATACAGATCGATAATCCTTCTGTTTTTGTATTATAGAATCACCTGTGTATTATAGTGGATAAGCGGGTGGAAGATGGATGAATAAAATATTTCTCTATCTAGATCTATACGCGTATACAAAAAAAAGCCATTTAGCCACCTAACAATTTTTTTTTTTTAACCAGCTAAATGAGTTAATGACCGCGGAAAAAAAACTTTGTCCATGTGCCAAATAAGATATCCCATATTATGAAAACAACCTGGACAGTACTAGTATGTCGCTTTTTGCATATAGAGATAAAAGAATATGATTATTTTTAAGTGTATTTAAACGTGCCAGCGACCTTGGCCAGGATAAGCGTTTGGAAGATGGATGAACAGCGCACCGTGCGCGGCAGTGACTCTAATCACTGAACCAAGCCACCTTAAAGGGGGTGTCCCTCACTTACTTCCAGTAAGGTTTTGAGAAAAAGAAGTTATTTAAACCGTGAATAAAATTAACTATGAAAACTTTACTTTTCTGCATTACGACATAATCATAAAAACTGGAATGTGAGTCGCTCTTTTATTTGTGCATCTTTTGGTGATTAATTTAGCGACATGCACCTCCGACACTGTACATACACACGCAATACACACACACATAAATATATGTATTATAAATTCATACAAATATAAATATATATATAAAGATACTACTCGGAAAAGTCAAGACTAGTTTTCCTTTTCATGTTAACAGAATAAGTCCTGACAAGTGACGACTAGCTTTCCTTTTTATGTTAAGAGAAAAAAAGTGCTCTTTGGGGCATGCAAAACCTGGGTCAGGCTGTATAAATTAACACACAGCACCAAGAAAACCAATGATGCAACGGAGTTTCAGGCAGCAGCTTACACTTAGGTACCAATTACTTTGCATTAAGATAAATAAATTACATAAACTATTGGACGCACACGCCACGCACGGGAGCATTTTAATTCTGTTTTGTACTCGGTGTGTTTTGCACAAGTAGTAAATTCAATTAAGATGACTAAGTTACTTACCGACGCCATCTTCCTCCTAATCAGTGTATTGCTTTAAATGATCGTCGCCTCTGGACAAAAAAATAAACGTGCGCCCGAATTGCATGGCGCGTCCTTTAAATCTCAGCGGGGTTCAGTTCCGCTGCGGGTCTAAGGTACAGTTTAGGGACGGTGCGCGCGTGGGGGGGGGCTGCGAGGTGCGGCGGGCCGGTCGGCGTGACAGCGCGCCTGTCGTCCGCCGCTTGTCGCCGATCAGGATAGGCGCCTCGGGAGAGACACGTATCAGGTACCCATTGCGCCGCAAACACCTGTAGGCTCATTAAGAGCCGTCGCTAATTCGCCTCCCCCGAAGTGACAGGCATGGCCGGACACCCCCACCCCCGACGGGGCCGAGTGACACTGTGTTCGCCTGGTTTGGCGGCCTTTCGGCAGCTTCCATTTGCATCGTTTTTCATTTTTTTTTGCAAGATTAAGAGCATAAAAGCTACTAATTTAAATTAGATATCCGAAAACCACGAGCATCATTAAATAAAAAAACACAGTGTCACTTCCAAAAACGCAGTGTCACTCCCAAGAAGGTTGAGAGACACAAACAATATAAATTAATCATCACATGACTGAAATATCTAGGAAGTCCAGTATAAATTATCGATCAAATTTATTAACATAGTTCAATCTATTCAAACAATTACATTTCATTTATGTTTTTTTAGTGTATCACAATTATAGTGAATGAAGACATAATGTTAGAGGGAAAACACGTGATTCTGAGCTGCCATCTAAGTTCCCCATCACCGCCCTCTCCTTTCTGTTCTTCCAATAAAGTAACGTTTCTGTTGCTCAGGCATTTTTCTTTGCTTTTGAGGTGACATGCTCAGAGGGAATAGAGTCCCCTCCCCCGTGCAAGTAGTGGCGACGTACTTGTGTCTTTGGACACGTTCAGACGTAGCCGATCGAGAACCTTGCCCTATTCGTCGTCTCGATGTCTCGCCTCATGTAGACAGAGACGAGGCACGTCTTCCTGCCCATGGGCGGAGGGGAGGCTGCGTGCTTTACTGCGCCATTTAACATACTCGTCGGGACAGCGATGTGAGGAGATCATATGAAGATCTCATAACACACCTGGGACAGTAGAGAGCTGAAGATGTTGCTGAAGCTGGCGGCAGACCTCGAAAATAAGCCCTGAAGAGACAGCGTCCTTCTGGGCATTGTGATGGTGTCTGTTCTGCTGTCTGAAGAGGATTTTTCCTGTTATTGTGTCGCCAATATCGCAAAGGTCTTGTGCTATGTCCACACTCAGGGCCTTCGCAAAAAGCAGCCGACCTTCATCTTTACATAAATTCGTTTCCCTCACTGCTTCAGCGTGGAATTGTGGTGGCGGGTATTTTATTTGCCGCCCGAGAAAACGCTGATTATAAATGTGTAATGTAATTAAAATGGCCAGACTGGGTTAATTTGTGAGGGATCGCGATAACACAGGTGCCCCATTCTTGTCCAGAGCTTTCAAGCAGCACTTAGAGCCACCTGGACACACGGTTTAAATCACGCCGTCGTGACTGAGAAGGCTTTGTTGTGGACTGAGGACATTCAGGACGCTATTTACCAGAGCTTGCCTGCCCACTCGCAGGCACTCATGGGCATACAGGAGGACCACCAGCCTGCCTCGAAGGAGCTTCTAGGTCCTGTGACCTCGCCATTCTTTAGGTGACAGTATCGATCCTTTGGCCGCGCGCGTTGTAATTCCTCCTCCCTGAACTCTTCCCCCTCAGTACCCCCTTGAGGCCGCCCCATCTTCCTACGTAGCCCTTTGGCCCTGCATCTGCGCCACCTCGCCCATGCGTGGGCCGGCAGGCGGCGTGTCCACCAAGGTCCGCGGCACGGCCGGGGGGCGGCGAGCGGCTCCCAGACATGCCGCATAATCTCACACGGCGAAAAAAACCTACGCTGCCGGCGAGTCAGACTACAGTAATTAAAGCGAGCCGGCTCCTCGTCGCCCCCGGCAACGGCAACAAAAAAAAAAATGCAAGTTTTAACTCCTCCCAGAAATAAAAAAGAGAGATGTGGGAGACAGCGGCCCCCGGTGACAGCGGACCCGGCGGGGAAACACTCTCACTGAGACTGTCGAGCACCAGCAGTGGGCCCCTTCCCGCCAGCCTCACTGCTCCGACGGACGTGTGCGCTTTGCAAAGCGCCATTTGTCAACACCATCCCTGAAAGTGAAGTAATTATTATTCTTTTGACTGTCTAAATATGGTCTTTACCCAAAGCGCCCAAAAAGAGGCTACCCCGTCTGTCTGCCCGTCCTTCGTAATTAGAGAGCGCGTACACCGTTGCACATCTAAACGCACTCACCCTGTGATCTAAGCCCTGCGGTTTTTCTTTTTCTAGCAGGATGCAGGCTGTCGGGGGCAAGAGTGAGGGGATCCTTTACTGCATGCCCGTGAGGCGCTCGCTGTGACACCCTTCCTCGGGGGGGGCAGCGGTGAGGTGCTCACCCTGATGTCAGTGCTTCATGAATAGAATGGGCTGACGTCGCAATCGCTGCATGCATCCATCCATTACCTTAATAGCTCTGTGAGCGGCCTCACTGCGACGCCACTCCCCAGTCCCTAATTGGGAGGCCCTGGAGTGCACCCCTATCCCCGACTTGTCCCCCCCCCCCCAGTTTGGTTCCCTCATGCCGCCCTCTCGTGGGGGCTTGGTGTCCACAGTTAAACATGTGCCTCCACAGACGTGTCATGTGCTGTACATCAGAGAGGATCAGTGACCTGGTCCGAAAATCACATGACGGTGGATCAGAGGCCTGGCGAGTCACAGGTCAGTGCACTGGGGGGGGGGGGGGGGGCGAAACAAAAAAAAAAAAAATAATAGATTTGAAGGGGGGAACAAAATGACCCAAGTTTAGGGATTTAAACGTTGAAAACGA
>JABFEA020000010.1:7260057-7275895 GCA_019775915.2 Cyphomyrus plagiostoma | reverse complement strand
ATCCTGTTCTACTTGATCATGTCCTGACTCTTATTCCTGTGGTCGGCCAGGAGGGCGGCACCCTCGCTTCATACTCCCTCTCGCCCGGCGCCCCCCCAGCCGGCGGGTCGGGGGGGGGGGGGGGGGGGCGCTGGGGGCGTGGGGTCAAAGGTCAATCATATGGGAGCAATGAAGGAAATGACCTACTCGGTGTTTTCGCTGTGGCGTTTCAGAGAGCGGCGCTCCTACATTTTAACCTAAAGTACAAGCGTACGCTACGGGGGAGAAAGAGACCCCCCCACAAAGATTAGTGAAGGCTCACATGCCGCCCAGCTTCCCTTGTATCTGCTGCTGCTCCTGTTCCAAGCCGCAAGCCGCCCATTTGCATCCCGTCCCACCGCCGCCCAGTGTTGGGGGGCCTCCCCTTTTCCCCACATAATTGCCATAAAAGTCATTTAGGCAAAATTATTCAGCACGCCGGCTCCAGAACTGCCCGGTGCCCCGGGGGGGTGAGAACCTTATGGGTCAGACATACTTATAAAGCCATGTTCATTTCATGGTAATAACAATTCCCTCGATGTTGAAGCATGTGATCGGTGTGAACCATGTGTACATCAGTCCATTAATCTGCCCCCACAGCATATGTCCTCCAAATGGATTAGTCACAAAAACCAGCCAATCCCTATTTTTCGGCCTCTAAACGCCAGGAAAAGTAAATATGTTTTATCTTATTTGTCAAGTTTTCTGTTGCAGGTTTACATCGACAGTTTAATTGAAGTTTTTCCTAATGCTGTCAAGGGTCATTTCATCACAGTGCCAGAAACCCACTTGGAAAATGCATTTTTTACTCCGAAAGCCAGATCAAAGGGTAGGTTCTGAGATCAAAGGCCAGTATCGCGCGGCTGTGGCCGCTGTGGTGTTGTTTACATGAATGCTAAGGGCACTTATATCAAATAATTTCAACTTTAAAATGTATGTCTTGTATTGGGGTATTTTGATGTCACTTCTGAAGTACTTCAGTGCATCAGGGAATAATTTTGATATGACCGAGAAATACCAAGTTTGGCAAGTCGAAGCAGAAACACATGCACTATTATTTAACAAAGTATCGGACTTCTGGAAAGTGCCATCGCACCCCTAGTCCAGGCGTCCAGAGATGCCCTTGCCTTGGAGCCTTCGCAAAATCTCGTCTGCAGCCTGTCTGTCTTTCTGTCTGTTCTTCTCTGTCTGTCTCTCTGTGTCTGTCTCTCTTGTCTCTCTGTTTTTCTCTGTCGCCATCTCTGTGTCTCTCTCTGTCACCATCTCTGTGTCTCTCTCTGTTTGTCTCTGTCACCATCTCTGTGTCTCTCTCTGTCTGTCTCTCTGCATTTCTGTCTGTTACTCTCTCTCTTTTTCACTCTGTCTCTGTCCCTCTCTGCCTGCCTCTTTTTCTCTCTGTCTTTGTGTCTTTCTCTCTCCCTACCTGTCTGTCTGCTGCATTTCCATCCCACATGTGATGGTTCCTGTGTCGGTCTGTAATCTACATGTGAAGGGGATTCAGCAGGACGGGTCCTCGGCTCCCGCCCCCCCCCAGCTGTGGAATCTCCATGTTGCTCCCACCCGGCCGTTAAGCGATTTTGAGATAGTGAGGGTTTTTTCTTTGTTTTTGTTAAATCAGCGGTGTCTCTCATCGCCAGGGTAACCCCCACCTTGTCTTCCAGAGAGAAAGCCAGTGGCCTGCACATTTGACTGGGGAGTGTGTGTGTGTGTGTGTGTGTGTGTGTGCGTGTGTGCGTGTGTTGGTGTGCCCCATCAGCCTATGAACTTTGACACTGAGCCATTTGTGGAGATAAGTGTGGAGGGGGACTGCTCACTTCTTCAACAGTTAGTGGCAGTCTGAGCTGTCTGTCTCTTCTGTCTGAGCTGTCTCTTCTGTCTGAGCTGTCTGTCTGTCTGAGCTGTCTGTCTCTTCTGTCTGAGCTGTCTGTCTGGCTGTTGAGACTCAAGGGCCTGTGGTTCAGGTCTCTGTGGCCGCCACTCCCCCCGCCCCGCTCCCCACCTAAGAGATTAATGTGGGGGAGCATGCAGCAGCCTGGAACTGGCCGGGGATCGCTTCATCTCCTAAATCACAGGCGTTCCCAAAAGGTCCTTTTTTCAAAGAAGCTCCCTCAATTTCGATTGGGTGTCCTGAAGACCCCTTGAGGTAAATTTGATACACATTTGTGGTTGTGCTGCGTTGCTACCCCATGACCAATGCGGTGCACCTTTTGTATGGCCAGAGTTTGCTGCAGTAATTGTTTCCAACATACGGTTCTCAGCCAAAGCCTGAAAAGAAGGGCTTGTGACATAAAGCTTTTTATAGTACAGGATACTGCATTTTTGGACTCACTTGGAAAATGATCAGCGTCTGCTTTAATAGCCCTTATTTCCTGTGATGTATGAGGTTTAAACTCACTGATATGCTTTTTAAATCCATTGATACACACTTATTTTGCTAGCTTATTTCAGTCCATAGTCGTACATTTAGGTTATAGATTTATTTTATAAATGCACATTACGAGCTTATTTTAGGCTATAACTAAATTACCAGTGCTATCCTTCAAGTGGACAGAGACATGATAGGGTGCTAAACCGTGCACCGTTGGTAAAGGTTAGCACACCTAGCCGGTAGCACGCGGAGCTGCCTGCGCTCTGACAGCGCCATTGCTGGGCTAATATCACGAGGCAGCTCCCTGCTCCGAGGGCCGCCTCCACATGATGGGCAGTTTGCTTGCGCCGTGCTCAATAGCAGAAACATTTGAAGTGTAAACTAACGCATATCTGGCTACTCTCAGTTGTCATGCCGCAGTTCTGTGGTTCCGTGAGATGGCCGATTCGGTCTGACGCTGCGGTGCCCCAAGCAAACAGAATAAACCCAAGGCTGTTAAGGGAACCGGAAAGGTGGCGCGACGCATCAGGTAACTTGCATGCGCTGGCCTGCGCCCTGCGGTGGCGCCCTGTGCCAGATTACCACAAAGCTCTGACCTGGATCGGTGCCGGCTGGCTGCTGTGTGCCTGCGAGCATTTTAGTGGGATGCCTAACAGGCTGCCAGTCCCTGGTCCTTTTCTCCCAGACCCGGTTCTTCCTGGCCCAGTTCTCCCTGGCCCAGTTCTCCCCAGCTTGGTTCTCCCTGGCCCTTTTCCCCCTGACCCAGTTCTCCCTGCTCCGGATCTCCCTGGTCCGGATCTCCCCGGCTTGGTTCTTCCTGATCTGGTTCCCCCTGGCTTGGTTCTCCCTGGCCCTTTTCTTCCCGGCTTGGTTCTCCCTGGCTCGGTTCTCCCCGGCTTGGTTCACCCTGGTTGTTTTCCCCCCAACCCAGTTCTCCTTGACCCAGTTCTCCCCGACCCGGGTCTCCCTGGCCCAGTTCTCCCCAATCCAGTTCTCCCTGGCCGTTTTCTCCCCGACCCGGTTCTTCCTGGACCGGATCTCCCTGGCCCGGATCTTCCCAGCCCGGTTTTTAGCTGCTGACTTGGCAGCCCTCAGAGATGCATCTGCTGCTGTCTGTGAGCTGGACAGGCTGGCTGCACATTGACAGACAGCCTTACCGATTCCATTCTTAATTCATAAGTGGGGGAGAAACGACCTACCGGAAAAAGAAATTCCTAAAATAAATAGTAGAAATGCAGAATACAACATTAATCTGTAAAAATTCTACTTGAAACAAACTGCACAAATATTAATTTGCATTCCAAAGGGTGACACGTGTATTTTAGTGTATTAGCTACCATATTCTCCACATCAGTTTAAAATGATTCATTTTAATAATAATTTACTTGTTGACTACATGTGATAGATTATATTTTTTAAACCAAATGCTGGTTTGATTTTATTTTTTAAAAATTCTGTTAAGCCTTTCCACATGTTTTCTCAGACTAGGCAGCACACGCATGTAGATACAGTATATACTGAATTCTGAACAAAAATCTGCTATCCCAGTGCTGATGGATTTAGGTAAATGTCCTTCAGTCCTCCAGAAAATAATTACATCCTGGGGAGGGACATGGCAGTGCTCTCTTCTTTTAGGTGCCCTGATGGCTGTCACACCATAACTACTTTCGGGGGGCATTAAAGAGTCCTTTTGGTCTCACACTCGTGAGCGTCGACTTGAAATATTAAGCATTCTTACACATCTGTTTTTTTGCATTAAAGCATGTTTTGTGTAGTGCTTAGGAATATTAAAGCATAATTTATATTTCAAGAGTTGGACTCCTTGACATCCTGGCACCTCTGTTTTGAATTTCAGCATGTGGTTTGACACGTTTATATTAATAATATTGTGATCTCTGAAGGCTTTGGCCCCAGGCTACTTGAACAAGACTACTAAAGAAAAGGATTTCAAAAAGAATTCTAGAGCAGTCTTGGGATTCGTCAAACAAGTCCCGGTACTTTCTCCCGATGAAAATCCATTACACACAAACATGTCAAAGCCGGGGGATGCTTATCATTGACTGTGTTTTTTGGTGCGTCTGATGTTTCTTTATAGTGTTCTCCGTTATTTGCCGCACGACGCCGGGAAGCCGGTACCGGTTGTGACACTCCGAACTCGAAGCAACGCAGCCGGTGCCACTTAGCGCAACGAAGGTGAGTTCGGCACTTTTCGCTCTCTCTCTCTATCCGAGGCTGTGCAAGCCGGCTCCGTTACAATGCGGAGGGGTATTTCGGAGGTCACTGAGGTTTCCGCCCATTTCGATCTGCAGCCTGGAGACATCTGAGGTCTGGTCCACTCCGCATAATGACCTTCCACCAGGGATCTTTACGGCAAAGATCATCGTCATTGTATGAAATTAGAAATAAAAATAAATTGTGTAATGAAAATGATTTGGAGCTGTGACTTTAGATCTGAGGATCACATTCACAAAAAGGAAAAAATAACAACAATTAGTAGTTAGGGAGACTGATATCCAACACACGATACCAGAGCACACTTCTATAGGCAAGATGTAATGGTCAGTAGAAGTTAAAGTGGCTTTTACTCATTGATTTAAATTCTATTAAGTCATTTATAGTCACACTACCCCATGCAGAATGTTAGATGTCAGACTATTGACAAATGGCAGCACACATCATTGTGTGTGAGTGTGCATGTGTGTGTGTCTTCCTTCAGTTTCAAAGTAAACCGTAAAACGAAAACCAAAAAATCTGATGATCACACTTCTGGCAATGATTGAAAAAGTATCACTTTTAACCAATGAGTGAAGAAACTGCTTGTTAACTGATACCTTTCTGGGGTGTGGGACATGCACAGGAAATGTAATTTTTTTAATACTCTGAAATTCAGGCAGTATATTTTATTTTCTTCATTCTTCAGTGAGCACTTCACTTCTCTTAGATTTAATGGTCATTCAGATACGTACAGTAAGAATCGTCTTTCTGTGATTTTATTGTGAGTCACGCATGTGCGTTTATGTATAACAAACTCAACAGTGCCTTTTGCCACACCTCCTTGGAAGGTCGTCTCTTTCTTCCCACAGTGCCTCATCCTGTGTCTTTATTTTTCCAAAGCCGTTAGAGTTGGACACTCAAGGTTTTATAACTCTATTTGCCAGATTCTATGCCCTAATTCCAAATCCTCCTCAGCCGGTCCCGCTGGCTCTCCAGCAGTCTTGTGATAATTCCATGTTCTGTATTCTTCTGTAACGTGGATGATCTGGCTGTACATTTTTTTAGAATACCCTGAAATTTTCCCCTTTACAGCTTGAGAGATACATTAAAAAGTAGAATCATTGGCACCACTTTACATTACGGCTCCCTTTTGCCACTTACATTATTACTGCCTATTGATGGTTTATAAAGTGTTGCAACCTTATTACTAACCAGATTATAAGCCATTCATAAACCCTTTAAAAGGGTAGTTTTAACGTAAAGTGGTACCAAGTTAATATTTATAAGCATAATAATAATAATAATAGTCATATACATGCTATTATTTACAGTAATAAAAAAACGTAAGATAATTAACATAATTTGCATAACAGATGTAATGGATCTAAAGAGTTTTTGCTGTCTATTTTACAGTATTTATCTTACAATAAATTAATATAAATTGCCACAATTAAATATTTCCACAGTTTAAACTTCCACAGTTTTAGGCAACATCAGACTATATGTCAGCCCATTATGGCTGCCCCTTCTTTATTTAAATATAATATATAGATTTGATTGAATTTCCAGTATCTCCCAGTAAAAAATATTCGGAGTATGGATAATTCCCTTATCCACATGAATGGTGACCCTCTGCTGGGCTTACAGAGTGCCTGTGCTCCTGCTGGCCCTTGGTGGCTCCTGCCAGAATCAATTACCCACTTTTCTCAAACGGCCTCTCCTGTTTCCCGCCAGGCCCACGGATGACAGTCTGTCCATAATTGTTCCCCCAGTTCCACGCTGGAGTCGCACAGACGTGGTACCTGGATAAGGTGCCCCCCTCCACCCCTGCCAGCTGCTTGAGACCGTGGTTGCAGTGGAGGAGCGTCCCAATTAGCGGAGCGTGCCCCATTCACCAGTGCACAGCTGTGTGCCTCTTCACTGGCCGCCAGTATCTCAGTCGCGGGGCAGACCCACGGCTCCGCTGCGTTCTGGGCCGGCCTGGACACCTTTACCATCGGCTTGCATCAAAAATGGACGGTCAGAGACCATCCAGCATCTATAAGATGCAGAAAAGTCACAGAAATGACTCCCGTGAGCCTGAAACAGGACTTAGCTTCCCGTTTTGTGGATTTAAGCACACACACATAAGCATATTAAAGCATTAATGCAATAAAATATCCTGTTCAAAGTCCAAGAGTGAAAAATCTGAATTTCCATAAGTAACTAATGGGTAAGTGTAATGTTTTTGTTTTAAGTACCTCTTGAAGTGCTTTACGCAAACTGACATTAAGCTGTGTGATCTCTGCCCAGGTGTCCTAATCCAATACCAGCCAGTATGTCTTCTGACCGTCATTCGGTGTATTTCAGATACTTCATGCTGTTTTCTGACTAGCGTGGTTCCACCATAGAATGTCCAATAGACTATGACTGGTTCCTGTTCATTGCTTGGCTAAATAGTTTTTGGTGCTTCTTTATCGTCTGTGCTGGGCCCTCGAACAGACAGTACGCTTCTTGACCATCCCTTTGCTTGCTGGCCCTCTCTGCTGTTTTCCCTCTTTGGCCCAGCCTGGGGGGGCTTTTCGAAAGTCTCGTTCAACTGTGTTTTAACACTCTCTCCCATGGCCTCCCCCTAGCCCCGGTTCCCAAGGAAAAACATGTCACCGTGACCTCTGACCCGCGCCGGGCCGCACTCTCCTCTGCGGCAGGAAGCAACGCACATGCCAGAACGATTAACTCGCCGGCAGTGTGATCAATGTGACGGAAAGAGGAGGGAAGGCAGAGTCGCCGGGGTTAGGGAGGAAAAACAAGGCGTAAGAACAAGGAGAAAAAACAAGCATTTTGTGGCATCGCTGCACTTCTCTTTGGCAACAAAATCCTCATGAAATTCACTGGCTAAACTGTCTAAAATCTAAAACCGTCCCACACAACTATGGCTCAGCCTGTCTGCTACTCCTTCCCAGGTATAATAGCTCAACAGCTTGTCCGTCGATCCCTGTCAAGCCTCATTATGAGTACACCATGGCGTCGATCCGCCTACTTACATGTGGTGCCTGAAATCCCCGTGGAGGCAAAATTAGTCGGCGGGTGTTTTTATACTTGGAAAAAAAATAAGTCCAGAACTCCAAGGTTATTTCCCCCGAGGGGACCCTGTACGAAGGATGTTGAGCTGAAGCTGAAATATATACGGTGACAGGGGTTGCCACCTGGCAAGCACATGCAGCGTGTTCTTGAAGAAGAGCTTTAATACCCCAACATTTTTTTTTAACTAAAAATGTAAACATTTGCTGCATGTGTTCAGGCTGGAGATCCATTGCCTGTAAAAGGGGAATTTACTGCAGTGACCTTGTGTCTGGTGATAAGGGTCGTCGTAAAGACCTGAAGCTAGAGCCAGCCTTATCCGTGGTGCATTGATATTATGTCATTGCTTCTTGAGTGACATGCGATGCTGCACATCACCTCATTATAATGAAGTTGAAACAAAATTAGAGGAGAAACTGTAAAATGAATGATGTCAGATGATATTTGTGACTAGGCTGAATTCCTCTGGTCATGGGCTAAATGGCAGTCAGGCACTGTCACTGGGAGGCACCGGCCAGCTTCTCCCAACTCCCTCATCTTTTTACGCTGTGATGCCGGACATGCCCAAGGTCTGGGGGGCATCTGTCTCTACCCCCACCAGCCCCAACAAGCAGCATGAGCATGTGTGTAAACCCCCCCGCGCATCCCCCCCCAGAGCAGCGGCACCTCCTTGAGCCGCGGCCGTGCCAATTAGTGCCAATCAGGAGCATGCCCGTGATGTGCCTGTCGGGCGGACCCTGTGGAAGGGCCCGGTCCCACATCTGGCCATTGCTGCTGCAGCTGTCACGCCGCCGCCCGCTAGCAAGCGTGCCTGGCCGGGCCCAGTGCGACGCGGTGGCTCCTGCTCATGCTTAATTCATGGGGCTCCACGCTGGCCCACTAGCGCGCCCCTGCACCTCTGCCCACATCTGATGGTTGGCTGCAGCCCCGAGTTTAAGGCTCTAGATCTTTGCAGAAATGACGCCTGATCGGGTCGCTAAATAATGCATTACTGGGGTTTTTGTTATGTAAAAAAGGGCAGGTTTTAGTTGCGGAGTTGGGGCACTAATACCACCTGACAGCCTCCCCCCTACAATCCCCACAGTGTCACCGTGACAACCGTGTAGCGCCCGTGATTGACAAGGACAAAAAGGAGAGTAATCTCATTTATGTTTTTGAATTGTCAACCATGGCAATGGGATTTGAAAATGAAAGGCAAACCTATGACTTTGAATGCAAGAGGTAAGGACTTTAACATGGCAACAGTGATTAAAAAACCAGGGGATGTCGCTGGCGCAGGGCGCCATGGTATGGGATGCGCTCAATCAAACACTTAATTATTTACAATATGAAACAGTTGCTTTCAAGGCTCCTGAAAGTGTTTGAGGGGCAGCCTGTTAGCAGTTACTAAGCTACTTCCCATCAAGTCTCACAAGTCAAGATGTATTAATAAGCTGCAGGGGGGGTGGGGGGGGCTGCTTTTGTTCAAATGACACGTTACTGGAAGTGGGTGATTTTAAAAGGGGTGATTGAAAGCCTGAGCCCCGGAAGATGCTGACGCTGGAATTAAAGTTAGCGCTTGTGTAATTAACCCGGACATCGTCAGCCCGGCTCGGTTGGACGGGTAGCCGGTGACATTGCCCGGGTGCGGCCGTACAGAGCCGGGCCACCAGAATGCCAGCAGAGACCGAAGAAGATCGTCCTGAACTCAATGTCGGAGTGAGGCCATCGCTTACGAGTGCGTAAATACTAATGAGTGCATAAACACTAATGAGTGTGTAAACACACAGAGGGATTGAGAAGGCTGACGCATGTTCCCAGAGCTGATCCAGACTCAAACTCAAAGCTAACTTCATCTGTTCATTCCCAACAAAGTAGCGAACATGCCAGAGAGACAGTAAATATACTGATAATCACGAGGGGCGTTTCCTGTGTCTTCATAGTAAATCAAAATAAAAACACAGAAATGAATCTTTAAACACTCCTCCCCACAGTATGAACTCAGGATCATTTTTGTCCGTTCCTTAATTCCGCAGTGCCGTGGGTTTGGCGTGGCCTGGACAGCTGGTGCTGGGCGCCCTGATCTATAAGTCTACTGGAGGGTTTTCACTTGCCATCAGGGGAATGTTATAAGCCCCCACCTGGACGGAAAAAACAGGCAAAGGTGAAGGAGCGCTAGTGAGCTACGGTGAAGGTACATGGGTCTTTTGATATTTGAGAATCAGCTCCACGACCTCCTTCTATAGGGACACTCTGAAAATTCTCTCACAAGTTTCTTTCATTAAACAGACAAACTAAATACCTAACCTAACACCAGCATGCCTTAAAAAAATAGAAACTTCTAAAGGTCTGTAGAAAGTAATCATCAAACCGGTTAAATAAAAACCTTTCGGATGGTTAGCATCTCAATGAGGACGGCTGAAATCCCAGCAGTTATGTTTTCGCGTATGAACAGGGTCGATAATTTAAACGTACACTGCGCACAAAAATGAGATCAGAGATGCTGCTTTGTCCCCAGATGCAAAAAAAACACATTCAGTCAAATTCAACGAAGACACATTCCAGCAGAATTTGAGGAATTAGGGGAGGGGGGGTCTGGTGTGGGAATTACGTCTTTGTCCACCAGCATCTGTTCCCAACAGTTTAAAATGCTCACCTACAGTTTCACTTTCTCTTTTTTTTTATTTGACACAGCCACCCCAATAGAAATAGCCCCTGCTTCTCCGCCGTGAGGACGCTTTCATAGGTGTAATATAGCGGGGATTGAAGAAGCTGACACAAGGACCCCTGCAGCAGCTTGATGGCGCCGCGAGCCGGCGAGCAGGTCAGCTGTGCTACAGTTCACTGTGGCTTCATTTCAGGTCCACGGCCGCTGGGGCTCGTGCTGTCTTCTCCATCACCATCCCGACAGGGTCGGCCTGCGTAAAACGGTTTGCCGCGGAGGACCCATGCCCGCAGCTGTGGGAATAAAAATTCTAACTGGACTCCAACTATGAGGAGTAACTCATGAGCAGTAAGTGAGGAGTGATCTGTGTGTCCGGAGAAACAGGCAGTCACTTCACATCGGCCAGACCTTGAGGCCTCGACCGGCACACGGAGGCTCTGGAAGGCTTCCCTGGAGCTCTTAGTGGGGAAAACGAGAGGGGTTACCTGGGGATTCATCTGGGAAGAGAACAATGTCTCCTTATCAGCATGCAGCTTTTCTGACACCGTTTCCAACATGAGAAGAAGAACGGTCATTAAAACAGAAAAAAATGCATGATGTGGGGATATATAAATATCACGTATCCAAACTGACGCACCGGGGACAAGCCGGCATGCACACTTTAAAGAGGCACTTAAATTACTTACGCTGCTCGCTACTGGGCAAAAACCAGGAGTGTTTTTCAGAGTGCGTGAATCGTGTCACCCCCCCCACCCCCCACCCACCACCACGCACAGCTTTTTAAAAAATGCAAAGGTTCAATACGGGCACTCAGCTACTCAATTACTCCCTGCGCATTACTGTGGAAGACGATTTCAGAGATGGGGGGGGGGGGGCATGCGGAGAGAAGAAGTGAGAAGAAGTGAAAAAAACAACTGGCGTCCAAAGGCAAAATGGGGGGGTCAGCAATCCAGAAGATCAAACACTTCACTGTGGAAGTTTTATTTTCGCCACTGTTTGGAAAAGTATTAATGCCATAATTAAGCTGGGGTGGGGGGGTGATGTTGTGCCCTTTATGACGCGTACACAGAAGCAGATGTTGCATGTCTTCTCGTTCGGGGGCCTCACATTTTAAAAAAAGAAGGGTCCACCAGTATGGGCAAATAAGCACCTGTCATGAGCCAAGTGGAGTGTTAAGTGTACAAATTGTGGAGGCGAAGGTAATGTTTCCACAGGGGTGGCAGCTTTTGGTCTGGGATATGGTGTGGCCATTCCGCCATGGCTGGGGGGGAGCTACGACAACGATTATTTACTGCCTGTCTGCCTCATTTCTCCAAATTCATCCTGGCATTATGGGTCGATTTCCCCTCGTGCCACCGCTGAGGGGGGCCGGCGTAGCAAAACAATGTGGGCCGCAGCCATTTAGATCATCCCTCTGCTGCGAAACCCTCCCGTGGTCCGCCACCCGCCCGCGGTCCGCCACCCTCCCACCGCCCGCGGTCCGCCAACCTCCCACCTCCCGCCGCCCTCCCACAGTCCGGTCCGCCACCCGCCCGCGGTCCGCCACCCTCCCACCGCCCGCGGTCCGCCACGTCACACTGCCTTGCCGCTGCCATACATTAATATCGTAGGTAGAACCGGGTCCCTGTGACGCTATGATGAAAAGCCCCAAGCTACTATGGCCAGGAACGATTTCCCACTAATCTCAAACTCTGCTGAAGGAATGCTGATTCCGGAATATTAAGTTGACAGCTGAACAGAAATTGAAAATTGTGACTTCGAGACTGTAGACTGAGACTGATACAGACTATGTTTGTTCTCCATGTCCTCCCATTGCCCAGCTAATGCAGTGATTGTGCATATCTGGCGTACAAGATTAATTATTTACTCAAATCACCTCTACAGACCACACATAACATCAGTACAGACCTGCCGCTGCCCTAATGGAACGCATTTTACTACATGATTTGGGACAGATGGTTAATATGCATCTCTGCTGATGGCTCGCATGTCCATCACGGCACTGTGTTCCAAAATACTGCAGAAATATATTTTTTAGTCGAAGACACTTGCACAGCATGCTGTGTCAAATGAGAATGATCAGCGCTGTGTTTCTCCATCTCATGCTGACCCACTTGTGCATTTTTCATTTATTTTGACAAGTGGGTTTGTATGATTTAGCATATTTAGTATGATTTGCGATTAGCCTGAGGAGGACATTTAAGGTAGAAGTCTCAGGTAAGTGTAAGCAGATTTTTTGTTCCATGTGACGTCCATAAGGTGCTAATTAGCCAGTTTCATTACAGATTTTAGTTTCACATTGTAAAAACTGTTGAACGTACATGATTGAATTCTACAAATTCATTTTTTCATTATCACCAATGTTGGCGTACCTATCTATGGGGACCTTCAATTTATTTCTATGGATAAAACCCTAATCCCAGTCACGACACCCTTAACCCCTACCCAGCTCTTAACCAGAATTAACCAAATATTTGGCATCTGGCATTGTAACTTTTTTTTGATTACATTCATTTTTAAATAAAGTTTGTCATCAAAATGGCCATCTGAAAAATGTCCCCAACAGTAAGAAAGTTTCAACTTTCACCACCCCTTGGGGACACTTTGGTCACCAGACGTGATCTATGCAAACACACACACACGCACGCACACTCTCTCACACACACACATACACACACCAGTCAGAAAGCTTTCCTTTAAACTAATAAATTTGAGCATAAATACATTTTTTCTGTATAAGTATATTAATACTATTAGCAGAGAATTTATGTGCTTAACTCAGTAAATGAACAAACAAATTTCAGACGACAATAAATTACTTGAATCTTGAATGCACGGTCAAAACGGCCCGAAAAATACCGAGCTTATCTGAATATGCTTTATGACATTTAAGAGTGTGTGTCGCCATCTGCTGGTTACATGTGGTTAAATGGTCGGGATCTTTTGATACATTTTTTGTAAATTTTATGTACAAAAATGACCTCTGTTTGTCAATAAAAAGCAGGGGAGTATGGATCGGAGGAGGGGGGTGTAAACCATAATGTTTAAGTTAACTTCACCCCCCCACACCCCCAATAACTTTTACTTTGAAATTATTTTCTTTAGCAGAATAAATAATTTGTTTACTACTCTTCTATGTGAAATACATGTAACATTCAGCAATTTCACATGACAAGGGGCCTAGTTTATCAAGATGGATAGCTCATAATTTCTAAATAAATTTAAGTCTTAAGTGTATTTTCAGAACATAAATGCAGTAATTCATGAATCACACATGAGTCAGGTTTTCAGTTATCTAAATAATTTGTTATCTGGCTAGTTACATAACACCAGCCACGAAATCTTTCTAAAAATCACTCATGTATTATCTTTTAAAAATGCTATTAAATGTAAAGCTATTTAACGCACAACGAGAGACAATGTGAATTAGCCTAGATTACAGAATAATTATTTATTGAGGCTATCCTGTATAAATATGGTAATATTCATTTAATGCATTTGATTCATAGCCTTAATTCTGGCAAAAAATATATGCTTCAGAATAATAATAATAAAAAAACATTTAAAAATGCTGTATGACTATATACGTAGTCTATATAAGGTCCTGATTGATATAGTTATGATGTGTACACGTATCTGGAGTCATTATATTAAATATATTAAATATGTGTCTATGTGTTTTTGTTCTAATTGATTTCAAATGTAATATCAAGCTATTTCTTGTATAAAATTTGACCTAACAAAGCAGTTTTAAGGACTGGTATATTTTGTCAGCTAGTACCCTACCAAGTTGTGTCCTCCTGTATCAAACTCTCTTCTACACCCTTGAATAAGAGTACAGAGTCCCTTGGGAATAATTTCAACACTGCATGAACTGTTGAAACAATTTCCTCAAAAGTTTTCTTGGAACACAAACAGGATTTTAAAAAGGTTTTTTTCTTTTAAAAGCAAACACACAAGCTGAAAGGCAGCCATGCTGCGGGACAGCAGATCGTTGTGCCCATACAGTCTCCACAGCAGCCTGATGAAAAGGAACAAAAGTGAAGCGCCCATGATTCTCATCAGCTGAGGCGTGGCTTTCCAGAAAGTAGATCTGAACACAAACAGCGTCACAAGATGCCAAACTTGCTCTCATTTCAGAGGCGCCCAAAAGGAACTTGCCTGAGCTCTGTGGGGGTGGCTGCAGATAAAATCATCCGTACCCTAGTGATAATGACATATAGATTGTCTCCACTCAGCGTGTCGACAGGCCTGCTGCATGGCTCCAGTGTGAACCGGCTTCTCGGTCATCAATCAATGTTTTATGGATGTAAATACTGCAAATTTCATTGGTCGGTACTGGATTTATTGTCCATCTGTCTGACCTTGCTAGTGTACCATTTATTGAAATAAAGCACAGGCGTGGTATAGCTGATTATGAGCTGAGTATTAATGAATTGCTTGAATGACTCAGTACATGATGTGTGCTTCATTTGACAATCAGCCTACCTGCGATAAATAGTGTGTATTGGTTGTTTTTGTTACCCATGTGATATTTCCTCAAGCAAATGAAGCCTTAAACATATGTCACATGGAAACTAGGCCATAAAAAGGTGTTTGAGATCTTAGATTTTCTATTAATCAATATTTTGGGCATTATTTAGAACTAAGTCTGTGTTGCTGATCACACTATAGTGTGCTTCCAAGTCTGTCTTAAAGTTTCAGCAATAAATTCCCACATGCAAATATAGAAACAAATGTCAGAGTGAGTCTCCTTCAATTACACAGAAAATCTTGGCCTGAAGAAAGGATGCATGGAGCAGTACTGAAATAGGCTGTCGATTCTTTCAATCTGAATGTTTCATTTTGAGAATGGAGTTTAGCAGTGAAATAGGCCAATCAGCTAATTTTAAATGTTTGACTTATTATAGGGAGCAAGAGATAAATCCTACCAGGCAGGGTCACCCATAAGGAGCAAGGAAGTCTTTCAGGGGCTACTAGTGAGTGAGGAAATTAAATGATCAAATGATCAATCCACCCCCTCCCCCCCCCAAACCCCCTTGCCTGGCAAATTTACCATCAGGGTTGGGTGAGCAGCAAAAATCTGTATCGGGACTGATAATTGGATTGAATCCACTCGAAAACAAAGCCAGTGGTATCACCCACCCTTAGTTTGAAAGGTCCAGAAAAAAACATTGCAAAAGTGCCCTTTAGAGTGGAAAAAATGTTACCCTTCACATGATTTACCTCCATCTAAGGTGCCCCCATCATATGAGATGCTGTGCCCAATGACGCCAAAAAATGTGATGAAATGTCTTAATGAGTCCCCTTCTAGAGCAGAAAAGGTGATGCGGTGCCTTATACCATGCCCTTCCCATGGTCTAAAGGGCCCTTATGGATACCCTTCCAATAGAAATTAAGTGCCCTCAATTCCACCCCAGCAAAGTACAGTGGTACCTCGGTTCTCAAACTTAATCCGTTCTGGACTCCGGATCGAATCCTAAGAAGTTCGAGTTCTGATCGAATTTTTCCCATAAGAAATAATGGAAAACCAA
>JABFEA020000010.1:7232428-7254319 GCA_019775915.2 Cyphomyrus plagiostoma | reverse complement strand
TTGCCTAGTGTTTCCACCTGTGTGGCGCCGCCGCACGCCAGTCTTGTGCTTTGTCTCATGTATTTAGGTCTGCGTCTTTTCCGGCAGACGCGGCATAAACATTGTTTATGTTGGTGTATTGTGGATTAAACTATTCGTTTCCCCGTATACCTGCCTGGACTCCCTCTCTCGCCGTCCTGCGCACCGCGCACACAACAGGGGTGCTGCATGCTTCATGGCATTACTGCAAATTTTAGGGAGTTTTCCTCTTGTGATCAATTTGCTTTTCAAACATTTTTTCAGAAACACTTCATTAGAGAAAGTGGATAGATAGAATTGTTGCATTACACTGAAACATGCAAGTTTCTTGTGATGCAGTTCTCACTGATGCATCAGCTGTAGAGGTTTGTTCTCAAACGCCTCTCACATGTAGTGGGGACAGGATTTGATTCCACACCCCCAGAGGCATGAGAAACTAATGCGCAGCCATCATGCCACCCAGAACAAATGATATTAATGTCAATCTCTGTAACAATGTAAAAAATCTACATCAATAAAAATTACATGACTGTCATCAAAACAAAAAAAATGATACAGAATGAAGAAAAATATTTTCCCAGGAAAGAATCTTGTGTCAAAATATTTTACATGCACTAGCATAATTTGTGCCTAGAGCCATCTGACTACAAGCCAGTAATTTGTCATCATCACGGTGGTATTTTCTTTGTGTGACTTGCACCATGTTTCCTGGTAAGTCTCTAGCATTTCTGTGTGCATTCGGCATTAGAAAGCAAAGCAGATGGTCATAGTAATATCCAGGCCTGTGCAATATCTCTCTGCTGCTATTTTCAATTTGATTAGAAACATCTTAAGCATTGGGGACCATTGAACAGGATAGGAAGTGGAAGCATGTGATATGAGTTTGAAAGAACTTCATCATTATGAGAAAAAAATACAATAATTATGCTCAGCAAAGCTGTCCATGCATTTTCCAGTTTGCCTCCACGCACAAATAAGATAAGATGTCCATATAGTGTCCACCTTGTAACACCACCGCACCTCAGCTTTAATCTTCGTACTGATGGTGTCACGCAAGGACGGCCAAGAGTTAGGGAAAACACGGAGTTAAATTGACGCAGCCACGAAAGGAGCAAGTAACACACGAGCTGACATAACAATGACCGGACTGGGGAAACAAACGGAAACGCGGACTAAATACAATGGACTAATGACAACGATCAGGAACAGCTGGTAAACACGGGGAATCCACACAGGGTTAACAAGGGGGCGTGGCACACGGGAGGAGCGGACGATCGGGGCATGACAGACGGACCCTCCCACTTCTATTCTGGCTGAATTATTTTTTTCATTATGAATGTATGTATGTATGAAGTTTTCTCCCTAAATCTGCTACCGGAATTCTGCTTTCATTTAAATACATTCTGCATTTAATAGGATAGTGCCTGAGAAAATAAATAAAATAAAAAGTACCATGGTATTTCTTGAGAGCACTAAGCTGCCCTGACACTGGCAGATGGAAGTGCATAAGCTTATGGGGATTTCAGAAGTCAGAGCATGTCAGGAATGACCAGTTTTACTTTTTGAATTGGGTTTTGAATTAAGCAATTTCTGTTGATAGCACTTTTCACATCACTACCACAAGGTTTGGATGAGCCAGTGATTTTGCAAGCTGTATGATAAACTGAAATATTCTTTCAGGAATACATTTATAGGGATAACATTAGCCATTATTATTGTATCTGCCAAACCTGATTAAATAATATTTCTCACATATGATCTGTATTTTTGAATGCACATGTTCTCATTGCGTTGGTGCATCCCTCCCACAATCCAAAAACATGTGGTTAGGTGACCTGACATCCCTAAATTGCCCATATCATGTGACTGTGTGCTGTGTGTTTGTACCCTAAGATGAACTGGCTTTACATTGTCGGGGCTTCCCTGCCTTTTGCCCCATCCTGGACAGGAGACCCCAGACCCTCCTGTGACCTTATACTGAATAAGTGGTGGAAAGATGGATGTTCTTTCATTCCATATTAATCCATCGCACAATAAGCTCCTATAGCTCAACAAGTAGAGCATTGTGTAAAGGTCATAGGTTCAAATCCCAAGAAGCACACATAAAAATTGTAACCCCTCCCTATTGCTTTGCTTACAAACATCAGATAAATGTATTAATAAAATAATAAACATAAAGCGCTGATGGAATGAAGACTTCAAAGTTTTTGAACATAAGATGTATTTTTGTTGATGTTGATCTGTACTACATATAAACCACTATGGATAAAAGCCTCTACAATACACATAAATGCTAATATAAAATCATATATGAAACCTGCAACTGTGGAAAGCAGTTCTAATAACTCAGTAGCAAAACATTATCGGAAAATAATAAAATACAAAAATAACTGTTACATAATCAACGCCCACCTCGTTACCCTGTGATATTACCTAATTGTTCTCACCTGTGTCTTGTTCTGACCTGAGTTTCCCCTGTATTTGAGTCTGTCTTAGTTCAGTCCGGTAGATCCGGCATTGAAGTTGCCTGTGTGTCGTTGTCCGCCCTGTTTCGCCCGCACACACGAGGAGCGTTCGGAGCGGGACGTGACATGCACAATCTGGTGTTGTAACGTATTAGAGAGAATTTAATAATTACAGTGGTACCTCAGACCTCGAACTTAATCCGTTCAGAATTAAGGGGAATTATGGGAATTTTCCCAGTAAGAAATAATGGAAAACCAATTATTTGGTTCTGGGCCCCAAAAAAATTACACCTAAATATGTTTTTTTTTAGCATTTAAACACAAAAGGTACATGATAAAACAAGAGCATATACTGTACTAAACACATCTAAGCACATTTATTAAAACAGTCATTTGTAAAGTAAGAAAAAAATTGCATCCAAACAATGTGTAAAGTTAAAAAAAACAATGTGTCCTGCCCCGATCGTCCGCTCCTTCCGTGTGCCACACCCCCTCGTTAACCCCGTGTGGAATCCCAGTGTGATCAGCTGTTTATGGTTGTTCTCATTAGTCCTCTGTATTTAGTCCGCCCCGATCCAGCCATTGTATTGTCCATCTGCGTTTGTCCAGCTTTACCTGTAATTAAACCCCGCATTCCCCGACACTCTGACATCTGCGCCTTTGTCCATTCCAGCTTGGCAAGGCAATATTATTATAATTAAATGTATTAATGGTTTATTATTAATATAAAAATTATTAATAAAAAATCCTTTTAAAAATGTATTGTTACGTCCAGCTCTGTCCGATCCTCATGTGTGCCACGCCCACCTCGTTACCTTTCGTTTATTCCGGATTGTTCTCACTTGTTCCTTGTTAGTGTCTGCTAGTCCTGTGGATTTAGTCCTCGTCTGAGTCAGTCTTCCCCAGACTTGTCATTAATGTTACCCAGTGTCGGTTGTTTGCCTTGTCCGTCATAATAAATCCCCGTTTTTCCCGATTGCCTGGCTCCTCTCCCCTGCTTGACCGCTCGCGCACCAACGCACCGTAACAGAATGACAAGTCTCCCCATAAGCACAAAGCAGCAGGCTGAACACCATCGGCTTGGTCTGCTGCAAGACTTTGTGCATGGGCGGTCCCAAGCCGAGGTACAGGAGGACCCCACAGCCCTAGAGCTGGCCAGCTGGAGCACGGACCTCCTGTCAGCGGAGCGCCCGGCTGCACAGCAGTATCCACTGCACTGGGCAAGAAAGATCCTCCGGCACCTGCTACGCCGGATCACCGAGCGACGGGAGGAGTACGTCGCTCGGAACCAGGAGGGAGCGAGCATTGTTCTGGGCGGCTACTCGCTCATCTCCACCTGGGAGAATGGCGGTGAACGAGGGAGCTCCCCGATCACCTGGGCGAACACCGCCGCTACCAGCCAGCAATGCCTTCGCGGTGTGCAGAAGCCTCCATTGGAGGCATACTTCTACTGGCCAGTGCGCATTGCCGGGAGATGGATAAGCCCGGTAACCGACGCTATCCCTCAGGTCCCCAGAGCTGTTAAAGGGGCAATGCCCGACTGGCTCCGGACCCGCTTGCTGCCGAGGCGACTGCTCCGGACCCGCCTGCTGCCGAGGGGATTGCTCGCCACCCCCGCGCCTCCGCCCGCAGCTGCAACAGCACCCGAGACTGCCACACCTGCGCCTCCACCCGCAGCTGCTCAGCCTAAGGCCGCCACACCCACGCCTCCACCCGCAGCTGCTCAGCCTGAGGCCGCCATGCCTCGCCTCTCCTGGGGCGCGGCCGGAGTGCGTGTCATTGGGGGGGGTTATGGCCTGTTCCTGCTCCGGCAGCGGCCCCACCCTGGGCCCTGCTTGTTCCTGCTCTGCCCGTGGCCCCGTCCCTGCTTATTCCCGGTCCTCCCGCAGCCCCGTCTGCGGCCCCGCCAGTTCCTGCTCTGCCAGTGGCTCCGCCCGCAGCCCCGCCGGTTCCTGCTCTGCCCGAAGCTGCAGCCGCCACCACGCCCGTGGCTCCGCCCGCAGCTGCAGCCACACCAGCCCTGGACCCGTCCGGCCCGGAACTCTCTGTCCCCGAGGAGGTTCCAGACAATAACACCATCGCTCCTCTCATGGCAGAAGAGGAGAGCTCGAGTGGGACCTCACGGGGATCCAGTTACTGGGTCCCCCTGACCCAGGAGGGCACCCAGCTCAACCACCAGTGTCCCAGAGAGGTGGAGCCCAACAGGGTCCCCGCCTCTCTGTGTCCTGGAAAGGTAGAGGGCACAAACGGAGGGTCAGGGTCCCTCCCGCCCCGCCCCCTGGCACGCCCGTGCGGCCCCTGGCCGTGGTCCGGTGGCTGCCTGCGGATCCTTTGGCTCCTGGTCGGCGGTCGCCTCCAGGTCCCCAGTGCTGGTCCTCCGTCCCGCCTCTGGCTCCGCGTTGGCCGCCTCCGGGCCCCCCTGCTCCGGCTGGGCGTTGGACGGCGCCTTCGTGGGTTCCGGTTTTGCCTTCGCCGGCTTCCCCCTCCTGCCTGCCTGGTCCCTCCTGCTCCCTCCGGCACTCCCTCGGCCCGTCTCCTTGGCCCCTGTGGGGCCCCCTCCTGCTATGGCCTCCCTCTCGCCTGCGGCCCCTCCGGCCGCTGCCCGTCACGTGCCTCGGTGCCTTTGGGCTCCCTGGTGTTCTCCTCCTGTTCCTGTCTTGTCTGCTCCTCCTCGCTTTGTCCCGCCTGTTCACTCCCGGCCCTCCTGTTCCACCTGTTGGTGTTCCCTCTGCCTCTCCCTTTCTGGTTTGCCTGTCTGTGTTCCCGGTTCTTTGTCAGGTCCTGTCCTGGATTTTGTCCTTGTGCCTATCTTGTGTTTCGATTCTGTTCCCTGGTCTCGGTTGATGGTTTGTTTTGTTTTTCAGGTCCTGTTTGCGCAGTTCGCTTCGTCTCGTCCGTCGCCTCTCCTGAGGCACGCCCGGTGTGCGCGCCTTTGGGGGGGGGATTCTATCACGTCCAGCTCCATCACTCTGATGTCTGCGCCTTTGTCCATTCCAGCTTGGCAAGGCAATATTATTATAATTAAATGTATTAATGGTTTATTATTAATATAAAAATCATTAATAAAAAATCCTTTTAAAAATGTATTGTTACGTCCAGCTCTGTCCGATCCTCATGTGTGCCACGCCCACCTCATTACCTTTCATTTATTCCGGATTGTTCTCACCTGTTCCTTCTTAGTGTCTGCTAGTCCTGTGGATTTAGTCCTCGTCTGAGTCAGTCTTCCCCAGACTTGTCATTAACGTTACCCAGTGTCGGTTGTATTTTATTATATAATAAATACTGTTACTGTCTATCATTGTCTAAATGTATTTTTACTGTCTAAATATATGTATTCAGTTAGCGTAACCATGGACAATGCTATCACAGCAAATGCGAGGCTGAGACGGAAGCCTTACCCTTTGTTTCCACTGAGAGACATGCAGCGTGACTCATTTCCCCACGCCTACAAGTTATCTTTGGTCGGTGTTCACGGTTCAACTTCTGAGATTCAGATCTAGTTCCAGGTAGTTTTTTTTCTAACTGGTTGGTTCGAGCTCTAATGAGTTCAAGAACCGAGGTACCACTGTATTTGTATTAGACCTGCAGGTTTATAAGAACATTGTGTTTAGTATATGGGAGGTGAGGCATTAATGAAATATTGTAATTATTATAGTATAAAAATTGCATTTATATAATTGTTACTGTGTATTATATAAATGACTTTCAAAACAACGTAAGGACAAATAGTTTGTCTAGTTAATAAATATAAGTGTGACTGGGATTTTGGAACTGGAACCTAGGTAATAAAACCATATAACACGAAATAATATATAATTTATGGAGATTTACAATGAGTATAAATCATTGACAAAACTAGTTGAATAGGAAACAGTTACTTGAAGAAATATTGATAACCGTATTCCTAAATGTTTATATTTCAAGGTTCCTCACAAGATCTAAGAATTTTTTTAATACAGCAAGGGCTAACGTTGTGCAAAACAAGTCAATTCTTCAGTTGCAGAATGGGAAAGAAAACAATAAAAAATCTCAGCTTTCTTCGAAGATCTCAACTTATTTGTCAATGGTAAACGATCGCTCTCTCTATCTCTCTCTGTTTTCTTTATTTAGAGAATAGAAACATCTTGTCTAAATTAACCCAGAATAGCCTGCCGTTTTTCGGGGGAAAAACGCTGTTTATTCTATCAGATTAGGTACATCCGTTATTCCGCCCTATGAGGTCGCGCGGCCCATGCCCAAAGTCGCGCTTTCTCTGGAGACTTCATTTGCATCAGCGCGCCGCTCTCCGCCAATCGGCGTCGACGCAGGGCCTGGCCTGGGATCGCGCCTCCCAACAACTAGCATTCAGCGTTTGGTACGTCGCGGAGCGGCACTCGTTCGTGGGGGGGTCTCTCGGACACGCAGAGAAACCCTGCAAGCCGTCGCAGCAGCATCAACAACGCCCCCCCAGCAAACCCCCCTCCCCTCCCGCTTCCCCTTTCCATTGTCCTCCAGTTCAGTTTTTAATTTTTTTTTGTGCGTGTTTCTTCTTCCCCCTCCCCAGTCTGGCAAGGTGTCGTAAAGATTTGAAGGATGTCGGTGGCCGGGCTCAAGAAACAGTTTCACAAAGCGAGTCAGGTAAGCAGACGCCCCATCGGTGGTTGGCAGCTTCCCCCGTCGCACGCTTGACGTTTTTTTTTTATCTCATTTCGCGTTTGTCGCGATGGAAGCCCACCGTCTGGGGATTGTCGGGTTTAAAGTACGCGGTGTTTTGGGGGATCCCAAATGCCTGGCACGCGCGCTAACAGCGTAGCCCCGACGGCCCCGGGGACGCGCTGCGCGCGCGCGCTGCTGCTAAGCGGGACTGAGCTTGGTGATGCCGCTTTATTACCAGTTATTTATTTAGACTGTTATTCGCTTTTTCTAGCTCATAAAGCTCATAAACTCGTATTTCCTACGTGCGGATGCTAGTTACACTATTGACTAATTAACTTGTTGAAAGTTGGGCGGACAGTGTCTTGTTTGTGCTTATATGTGTGTATATATGTGAGGAGGAGCCGGGAAAGATACGCCGGACTTTGTGCGGCTCATTCCGAAATACAGTAGATAATTAGTTTATACTTGCGTCAGTTACAGTAAACAGCTGTTTTACTTGGTCGTATATCACAGGTGTACAGTTATTCGGCGGGCACTTAGATTGAAAGTGTTTTATTTGTGGAGGTAATTTTATCATCGCGTTAGTGCCCTATTTGAAATGTAATGATTTCTGATTTGTGTAGCTTGTTGAGGTTCATTGGGATTTGGAACTGTGTCTGGGTGTGAGAGAGAGAGACAGAAAGAGTGAGAGAGAATGTGCACCTTACTCTGGGTGGAAGTCTAAGTCTTAGCTTAAGAGTTTCACTGTAATCATGATTTGGCGAAAGTATGTTTTTTTTTATAGCATTAATCAACAGGCTATAAGAGCAGATCTGTTTCCAACTTGGTTTTGTCCTTCTCACTTATGTAGATGGGTCAGACGCCCTTTTGTAGCTGTGTTCATCTGTTTTTATTTTTTTCTAGGTTTCTTGCTCTGCTGAGAGAAAGCCAACATTTTCATATTGCAAAAGAGGGAATCGGTGCACAGTAGAAAAAAAGCAAGAACTAAATTGAAAGTGGCAGCTTTTTGAGGAGGAAAAACGTCCTTTCTACTTCTTTGAGGCTCACTCTTAAAGCTGAGGGTCAGGAACCATACAAGGGTCAGTTGTGTGTAGTGTATTAATGGTGAAGTTGTCCTGACATGGAGCATGTCACTCAGAAGGTTATTGTAGCAAAACATTTCGTCCACAAAAACTTCAGAATTTACTGACATTCAAGAAATAAAAAGATAAGCTCTGTAAGGTCTTCACAAGGCGACTTGCTGAGTTTACATTATTATCCTGAACAAGGTCTAGATAAAATACACTCCCACAGTAACGTAATACATCTCCATAGATTTCTCATGGACTGAGAATATTTTCTCCAGCATCTTGAACATACTGCACATTTATGAATATGAAATGTGTTATTTTAAGCACTCTGCACCCACATCAAGCTGAATTTCAGACCTAATGGGTGAAATAAATTACCAGTTCTATGCATTCATTTGCTTTGGCATTTTTATTACAAATGGTAAAGGATTAACCAAATGTTTTGATGAAAAGTTATTTCCCAGTGAACCTTAACTAATTAAAAATAAACAGTTTGAATCATCGGTCCTTCACTGAATGTTGACCAGACTCATTAGTATTTCAGTGCTATTGCGTGACATGACATTACAGTGGGACTTTTAACACACATTGCTATATCATACCAAGTTATGTTTGGATTTACACATCCTGGTGAAAATCAGATGAATTTTATACCTATAGAAGGTTGATCATTTGCAGAGTGTTTCATTCAGTGTGAACTTACAGCTTAAAAAAATATTTTAGCAATTTTTGCCCAGGCCAATTGTATGCACGGAAAAGCACAGGCATGTAAAAGGCAAGGGAAGGTATCCAAGCAATCTCTTACAAAAGAAAAAAACATTTATGCCAGTGAAAGATGGAATCAAAAGAAGCTGCTTTTTAAAAAATAATTTTAGAGCATTATTATAAGACTTGTTCATGACATTTTTTTCTCAATACAAATTGTAACTCAGGTTTTGAATAAAGTGGTGTCATGAGCCATTACTTGGAAGATAGATTGATTTGCTAAGTCTGTAACAGACTAAAATTTATATAATTTTTCTGTGCTGCAAGTTTAGACTTGTTTGTTGTGTAACTGTCCTATGGTGTGTCTTATTCATACTGAAAGCACCTTCAAATTATAGTGACTCATCCAAGAAAAGAGCTCTGGGGGAAATCATTTTTCTCCTTTTAGAAATGGTGGTTTCATTAGATCTTTTCCCCATAAAGTGTGAGCTGTAACATTAGTTGGAAAATCTTTGTTCGTTGAAGGACTTTTAAATAATATTCTATTTTCATTACATTTCTCAGTGGAATGCAAATTATTTATGCCAAATATAGTACTATATAGTTCATATATAGTAGATAATTCATATTAAGCAGCGCATCGGCTTTCGCAAGCTTTTGCTAATGGTCATTCAGTGTGTGATAAAATTACTTTTTTTCCAGACAAAGGGTCAGCATTGACCTTTCAGAATGACCTGTTTTCTTTGCAAATTTAAATGACAGCATTGCCTGTAATTTGATGTGTAAGATTGGGCTTAGCTGGGAAACAAACAAAAGGAAAATGATTTAGAAGATGAATACAGTGGATTATTGAAAAACTGTGAGATGTCTAATTCAGTATAACACAGCAAACCAGCATGCAGCGTTATATTAATTGTCCCAAATCCCAGTTCCCTGCTCTGTTTATGCTGAGCCTTAGCAACTGGGCTGGCCTTCATTCGTTCCCGCTGAGCTCTCTGTACTTGTGACCTTGATTTGTCTGGGCGAGAGCCGGCACATTGGCTGCACAATTATTGAGTCGTGTTTCCTTCTCATATTTTTTTTTTAACTTTAAAAACATGAATACAAGTCTGTTCATGAATGGTGCCAAGTAACCAAATCTGTTAAACCCTAAATAGTTGGGTGACTCGCAGTACTGCATCATTAGGCGATAAGCTGTCTGTGAGGGGAAGGTACCTGGTGAAGTTCCAGAAGTTTCAACAGGATTTACGATAAAATTGTTGAATTACAGTAAGTAGTTCCATAACAAAAATCTGTTTGGAAGGGGATCATCCCCACTGAGTGCTGCTTAACACAGATCTTGGTGGATTAGCGCTGTAGCACACAAACAAATGCTAAACAGAAGTTTCTTGCTTTCGTTCAGTTTGGTAATTTTCATTCAGTTTGGTCACTGAAAACAGCTCTGAGTTTAAGGGTGCTTGTACATAAGATGTTGGAAGCAACCGGTTGCACGGTACCATGAACAGGACCACACAAAGACAGGGCTGGGCTCCTGAAAAATCTTCCTGAATGGGACCCCCTCAACCCAAGACTACAATTATCAGCACACACATACTCATACCCCCCCAGTGTCAGGACTCCTAAAAGTCATCCCTTTTCTCCCCCTTAGAGGTTGCCCTGACTCGTAATGGTGTTTCTGAGCCATCGTCGTGGCCAGATGCATTGTGGGCAGTCTCTCCTAATGGACAGGGTGTCTCTGCTAATGGAGAAACTGATTTGTGCTGCTTGACGATGCTGTTTAACGTGAGCCATTTAGAGTTGGAATAAAAAGGGCAGAAGTGGGAATGAGAACCTAACATTGGAGTTTGGTACAGTATCCATGGTGTCAGTGCTGCAAGTATAAGGTGCCAAAAATTATGGGGTTGTTTTGGAAGTGTGTTTATGTATTATATATATATATATATATATATATATTTTTTTTTAGGCTTACCAAGATGGCATTTAAATAGACCACGGGACATTAAAAGGAAGTCTGGTTATAGGGTTATGGTTTTAGTGGGTGGCTCAGTGGGTAGCACTGTATTCTGACACGTACAGGCCTGGAAGCTTAATTCCTGCCTGGACCTTCTGTGTAGAGTTTGCATAATCTCCCTATTTTCCCCAAGGTTCTCTGGTTTCCTATTGCGATCCAAAAACGTGATTAAGTGAATTGGTGTCTGTAAATTGCACGTACCATGTGATTTTGTGTGATTGCGTGGCCTTTGATGGGCTGGCATCCCGTCCATGAATTCTTTATGGCTGGGTGGATATATAATAGGCGATGGACTAGAGTGGCGAACTGTTTTGCAGTGAACCTGCACTACTGCTGAAATAAACTGCGTTCTTGGCAATTGAAGAGTTGGCTGTAAACGGCATGAAGCAGATTTTAAAAGTTTAATGTGCAGGATTTTGTAATACTGACTGTAGTCTTTATAAGGTAGTTGGAACACCCTGGGTGTCTTACACCTATCCACTCGTGTTTTTATGTATTTGCAACACATGGTCAGAACTATGTTGCTTGAATGTGGAATCAGTAACTTGTATTGAGATCAGAAAAAAATATTTTGCTCTATCCTTGTTTTCACAGCCACCAGGCAGATCTTATGAATTCCTCTTGTGCAGCAGAACATTCATGTTTTCCATATGTGTCATGAAAAGGGAAGTGCAATGGGGGCTTTTGGTCACCATTAAACATGGGGGAGGAGTGGATACATTCCACTGGAGGTGTGAGGCTCACGCCCACGAGCATAGTGACACTGTCAGATTTGATTATACAGAAAAAGTCTTGTTTTGACACCATTTGTGAGCTACACCCACTTGGTTTATGATATCTGCCCATCTCTGATAAGTGTATGTACTTCCACGCTTATTACAGCTGCATGATATATTGGTTAACATATGGGTATTGGCTGATATTTATTAAAAATGAAGATGCCAGCATTGATCTGAAGTGTCAGTCTTGGCCGATATTACCGGCTGATGTTTTGACTTCGGCGAATATTCAAAGTTAGCTGCACCAGAGCTAAAGACATTACTAAAATAATGGAGATGATTTCATTGGGCGATCAGCCATTTTTCCATAATGGATAATGGAAATTTTTTTCTTTTTCTTTTCACTCTATATTCTCTACAGTGTCCCAAGTCGGCAATAATTCGCTGATGTTTCACTGCCTGTATTTTATGATGCGGTTGCTTAAGAAGTAACATTACTAAGTTCAGTTTCACTACAAATTTCTGGAACTCTGGGGAAAAAAAAAAAACAATTCTGTTATTGGTAATGTTAGACAAAAATACATTGGCTATTGGAATAGGCCAGAATTTCCCCACTCATATTTGTTTCTATCTTTGCTGTTTGCACACACCATCCTGAAATCTGTTCAGGATATGATTTTGCTTTATGTGCCCTCATCTGTTGATTCAAATCATAGTTTTCACATAACCAGCTGACCTTTCTGCATGCTGGATAGACTGAACTGGAGCTTAAATGTTGGAGTTATGCATATGTGAATTGTAACAGTAAAAACACAAAAGAGGAATAATGGAAGTACTATGTAAATTGCTATTGATTTTAAATTCCATTGTGCTACATCAAGTAAAAAATGTGGTTGATATGAATTAGCCCAAATGTGTTTTTTTTTGTGGTGAAGCAAGTAGTGTAATGTATGCTGGCTGTAATCCAGTGTTAACCCTGAGCAGTAACCCTAACCCCCATAGGTCGTCGTTTTGTTGTAATGAAGAGGCGACTCTAGAAAAAAGCCTCATCAGGGTTCAGAAAGTGCTGTGTGTTACTAAGGCTGTTTATCCTGTTCTACTTTCTAATTTTTTAAATCCCAGTACAGTATCATAGTTTCTACAGGCTCCTCTTTGGGTGGCAGTTTGTGAACAGAAATGCTCAATGCTGTGTGAATTGTAGGCCCTTACTGGGGAAAAAAAGTAATCACTCAAATTTTGTTTACGATTTAAATAAAACTGCTTATTGTTCCGTCCACTTATCCAAACATGGTGACCCTGAAACCAATTCCAGGAACGACAGAACATAGGGTGGGGAACACCCAGGATGATGTTCCAGATGCTGTATTATGGCAACCTTTAAATATCAGTCTTAATAGTAAAATTACAATGCTGTGAAACCAGTCCCATTGCAGCAAGCACCCCTTAAGCAGAAAAGCCACTGGCTGCCATGCTGAAGGCAGCTGAAGTATGGAGTACCTTGTGAGAACTGTTACAGTTACCCAGATTTCAGGCGGGAATGCCAGCCATGATCCCAGATCACTGCAAAAAAAAGTTCTCGCATTAAAAACATGTAAAGCCCGGAGTTCCTCTTCCATGGGTCACTCTCCTGCCTCGTTAGACTTACAGACACAGTGTCGATGATGTCGCTGCTGCTCAGCTTAGAATGCTGAGGTAGAGATGTCCTTTGGGGATGCTGGGTGATAAAACACATGCCAGAATGCAGAGCTGAACTGACTGGGAAAATGGAGAATAGAGAGCTGAACTGAGGAGAGACATGCTCAAAGGACGTGTGATTCTACAGTGGCACCATCACAAATAATCCCTCGTCACAGCTGTAATTCTGTGCTGCTTGAGTCGTACAGGCCTGATAATTGGGTCAGCTGTCAACATGTCATACAGTTGCTGCATATCATGGTTATGTGGCTTCTCTGTACTTCTGGGCATGTTCAGAATGAAGATGAGTGGCTCACTGTAGTGTGTTTTATCTATTTATGTGTTTTTTCCATTTGTGGCTGTGATTGTGTTGTTTTAAATGTGCCCTTCAGTTCTGTTCTTCAGACAGAAACATTCTGATTTGCACTCTGAGATTTGTCATGAATCTCTCTGTAGACCAAACCGATGGTCCCTGGTTGCTCTCTCCATATTTTTTCTCTTTTGGAAAAAGTTTAACATATGAATCTGTTGGTTAGAAACAAGACACCTATTTTGCGCTTTGAGTTTGTGTTTATCGTCAGTATAGTTCAAAGTGCCCTCAAGGATGTGCTAAAACATGGATGTTCTTAGCTTCTAAAAGTTTGATATGAAGCACAATCAGTGCCTTAATATTGTGCTTTTTGATGTGCTGGCTTTCATGGCTGTGTATTGACCTACAGGTGTTACGCTCAGGCTTCTAAAAACAGGAAAACTGGTGGGAGGCTCTTGGCCATAGATGGTGAAGCTGGTACTGCAATTCACTGAATATGTTTGGAAGTTTTTTTCCATGGCAAGTCTTACCAAGCTTATTCAGTCTCCAGATTTCCAGTATCTAGTGGTTGATCTTGGAAGGGGGCTTGCGGTGGGTCATAAATAATGCGAGTACAGAGGTCAGTGTGTCAGTGAATTACTTAAGCTTATCAGATGTGATTTTGGTGTGTTTGTTGTGGTTTCAGCAGATGGTCCATTTCAACCTCATCTGTCTGTTATTCTCAATTTATATTCCACAGTAAAAGGAACATGAATCCAGGAAGTGGTGTCAGTGCCCTGACACTGTTGTCATATTATTACAGCCAAAGTGATTTTAAAGGCAGGAAACTTTAGCAGAGATCGTAATTTGGGATTTTAATCGCTTTCTCGGGAAACAGAAGTCAGGTGACCACACGCTGCTGAAAAAACGATAGTATTGGTTTCCTGATTTTTTTTCTTGGCCGTTTGCTCAGGAATGATGCAACATTGTGTTGTTGCCCTGTGAAATTAAGGTGAAGGATGGTGTGTCTTGCAGCCTGGTGGGCTGGGCATACAGGCACCGAGTTGCCTGCCGTGTAACACCTGCTGCTGAATTTGGCTGCTTCTATGAGGTTGTTTGCTTGGAGTCCATACAAAGTTCAACAGAAACATTTGTTAGTGATTAGTGCTTTAAAATGAAAGTGTAGCTCTTAAGAAAAGGGAATCTGTGTGTCTTCAGAGGGGTTGGGGGTGAATGTTGAGCACTTGATCTTTTGCTGTCTCTCTCAGTGATTCTCACCTTAAATATGGGCTGCCCATGGCTTTGAAATACTGTTAAATTTCCACACCCAGAAGTGGTTCTTGTAACCAGGCACTTTCAGTTTAACTGTCACATTCCTTGTAAATCTTAGTAAAACCAAACTCTGCGTATGGTGTTCTGTTTTAGGTTAAGTCTCTAACCCGGTTACAGCGTGTTTATAAATGGCCTGTGGTTTTTCAGTTTGTATTTCAAACCCACAGGCTTCCTTGTACCAGCATAACAATGTCAGCATTTATGTATTAAAAGGCATAAACGTCACGAAGAAACACAGTGTTAAAAATAAAAGCCTTATATATTTTTTTTCACGCACATATTTTTCAGACTGTTTGGACATTGTGTGCTGTACAGATACCAAAGTACTGTTTACTGGAAGAGGAACACCCCCCTGGAAGAGGAACACCTTGTACCTATGATGTAGAATGAACTTAGAAGGCAAGAGCAGGTATTAAACTGTTAGAGAAATAAATTCCATGTGATTAGACATGATCAATGGGGTGTGTTCCTGCCTCAGACCAGCAAGTACTGATCACACACAGCGTCAGTAGCCGCTAATGGCTTCTTTGATCTTTTGAACGTGTATAGATGCCGATTGGTGATGTAAGCTCTCAGTACTCAGTTATAATAGAAAGGACTGATGCACATATTACTGATTTCTGAGATTTGAATAATGGTGATGAAGTGGCCTTTCTGTTGCTTTCAGCGATAGGTTGCAACCCTGCACTATATGATGGGGGAATGAATGAATGTTGCTTTCTAACTTTGGTATGTTTATCCAATAGCATGCAGACACTCAGGGCAAGACCATAAAATTGAATTCTTTTGTTAGTTTGTTATAATCGGCCTAGATTTGATTTGTAACTAGGCCTGTAATAGTGTCAGTACTGTTCAGTATTGTTTTCCTTAGGTCAGGGTGTGGAAGTATAGGACAGCAGGAACATAGAAAAGAGAAGGATTCACTCCTGACGCAGATGTATAGTCTGCACAAATTCCCATAGGATATTCATCGCTCCATGAGGACGCTGCTGTACGATTGCTGAACCTGCTGCCATAGAGCAGCACTCAGCTGACCCGCGAGCTGAGGAGTGACGTCAAAGCATCTGTTTGGATCTGATCAGCGGACCTAACAAAGCAGGTTCTGCTCGACATCAGGGAGATTTTTTTAAAGTGTTATTATAAGGAGCCAACTGCATTTGGAAGACAATCTTCTCAAACCCTTTGTAGTTCGATGTATGTGTGCATGTCAATGTGCTGTCTACTGTGGTACAGTATGTGTTAAATGTACAAAATTAATGTAAACAGACCATTTCATCATGTGAGTATTCGCGCAGTAATTTGTATTATTTGTCATGTCCTCTCTTTGTAGTAAGGATATAATGGCATAGAAAGAGCTTGCTTCTTTTCTCTGATGCTCTCTGCTTATGTAGCAGTTGTTTTTCATGTTTGCCCAGGTCTGTGGCATACACAGGCTGGGGAATGACGCCCTTGGGACCCGAGGATGTTGATACTGCTGCATGAGGAAGGAAACGCTGAACTGAAACAACAGCACAGCCAATCAGAGCAGGTCTCCTGCAGCAAGCACGGGTTTAAGCTGGACTGAAAGGGCCAAAAAGAGCCACACCTATGAGGGAAAAGCCCAGACTGAGGAGAGCTGCGCACCATGCAAACTCATACACAATGTACAGGGATCGATTGGTATAACCTGTAGGAGCTGCTGCATTTGGTAACATTGCAATTCTCACCTTTTCAGGAGCAATATCAAATTACTTCATTGTCTCTGGTATATTAAGTATGACTTTCTTTTACAGTATTTGGGTCATTGATAAAAGCTTTTATCAGTGTTTTTTTTGCCACTGGGGTTCTGATTTCCTGAGTGGCTTTGGTGCAGTTCTCAACTCTACTTGATGGCAACATTTATCGTGGAGCTGCAGAGAAATGCAATTTTCTGTCTTCAGTAACCACATTATAATGCTGACCCTCAGGCAGCAGAGTTATGATCTTTCAGTCACTGTAAATCTTACCCACCCAGTTGTGGCCAGGATCTGTAGACTCAGAAATCAATGTAGGTCTGAAATGGTGTTTTCAGTTTGCCTCTCAAGCTTTTCTCTGGAACACAGAATCTCTTGCTGTGCCCCTCCCCCCTTCATTTCCATCCCGGTTGTTTTATAGCAGATGCTTAGGACTGATAAATATCTAAAACCCTGGGCCTACTTGTATTCTCTGCCCGGGCTTGAGATCTCATGGAAAAATCCACCGATTTATGAAAATGGTTTTTAAATACACAGAAGCTAAGCTGTCTCTTTTCATGGATGTTTTTTTCCTCCTGCCGCTGGATCTTACTGGACAGCTGATCTTTTGCAGTCTAATGCTAATGAGTATTTTGAAAAATTCTTGTAAACCTTTTTGATAGGTAGAATATCTCCATTTAAAGTAGATATGCACAATATAGCAGTTAGCATATCGCTATTGGCTGATGTTAGTTGAAAATCAAGACATCGACATTGGTCTGATGTGTCAGTCTTGCTTGATATAGCCAGCTGATATTTGGCCTTCAGTCAGTATTCTAAGTTAGCGGCGCCAGAGCTAAAGACATAACTACTAAAATAATAGAGATGATTGTCCAAAGCAATCACCCATTTTCTGTAATGGGGGAAGTGGGATTTTGTTACTTATTGACCTTGGTTTTGTATGCCAAGTCTGTGCTACTTCACATCATTATATGATGCACTTGCTAGACGCAGTCATGGAATCTTAAGTAGTAATTTCACCGATATCAGTTTCACTACAGATTTGTGGAGATCACAGGTTAACCGGTTATCCGCATTGGTTATTAGTCTTGGTAATACAGTGGTACCTCAGTTCTTGAACTCATTCGAATTCGATGTCGAACCAACCAGTTTTACCTAGAGCTCGATCTGAATCTCAGAAGTCAAACTGTGAACGTTGACCTAAGATGACTCTTACGTGTGTCTCTCAGTGGAAACAAAGGGTAAAACTTTAGTCTCAACCTTGCATTTGCTGTGATTGCACCATGCATGTTTACACTAACTATATATATATTTAGACAGTAAAAATACATTTAGACAGTGATAGTAACAGTAATTATTATATAATAAAATGCATTTAAAAATAAAGACTTCTTATTCATTATTTTAATATTAATAATAAACCATTCATGTGTTTAATTACAATAATATTGTTGTGCCGACTGGGAATGGAGCGGAGACAAAGGCGCAGACATCAGGGTATCGGGGAATATGGGGCTTAATTACAGGTAAGACAGGCAAAAGGCAGACGGACAATACAATGACCGGACTGGGGAAACAAACTGAAACACAGATTAAATACAGAGGACTAATGACATCCAGGAACAGCTGATCACGAGGGATTAATGAGGGAGCGTGGCACACGGAAGGAGTGGACAACCGCGGCAGGACACATTGTTTGGATACATTTATTTTCTTACTTTACAAATTACTGTTTTGATAAATGTGCTTAGATGTGTTTGATACGGTATATGCTCTTCTTGTTTTATCCTGTTGATTTTGTGTTTGCTAAAAAAAAAAACATATTTAGGTGTAAATTTTTGAGGCTGGAAACCAATTAATTGGTTTTCCATTATTCCTTATGGGGAAAATTCGATCACAACTTCGATCCAGAGTTCTGAATGGATTAAATTCAAATTCTGAGGTACCACTGTATTGGACAAAAATATATTGGTTATTGGCCAAGTTGTACACAACTGTGCTCTACTAATTTGAAGTATGTATTGATTCTGCATACCTCTGACATCCTGACTTCTTCAGTGTTGGCAGCTGATTACATTGGTGCCTGTATTTAAGCTGTAGGGCCCCCCTATTCAAATCTGGCCCTCGATTCCAAATCCAGGCCTTGTTTTCAAGTCTCCCAGGTAGTTATCTTAATAATTTTTTGGCTCTAATTGGCCAGAGGCTTTACAACTGGCTCTCAGGTAAAGGAAAGCTGGAAAAACAGCAGTGCTCGGCCCTTGAGGACCCTGATTTGAATAGCCCTGCTGTGGGGCCTGTTGTTTTAATATAAATGCTTGAGTATTTCTTTGAGTAAAGGGTTTTTATCTTTTTGCCAAAATGTAGAGCTATTCTGTACAGATGAAGGGACTGTAAACTGTGAATAGAAGACATTAGCCGTATTTTCTATTTTATTTATGGATACATTCGGTACCAGACACACATGCTGCCAATCCATTAATGAATCATCTCTAGTTGGGAGGTGGAGTGGGAACAATTACTGGTTTATAACAGGACCTTAATGATTCAGCATCTATTTGTAGCAGCTCTACAAACAGCAGATCTTTGATGTATTAATTGTATGTTTTATCCCATATGTTTAATACTGTAAGTGATTGTAGCTGCCGTCTTGCATAGACGTACTTGGTGTTGCTTGCAATGGTGAACCTTAACCTGTGAACCATGAACACAAGCATATAGGCTGTGAATGAGTGCCCTGTTGCTCATTTTGTGGGAGTGAAGTCATTGAATGAGTCAGTGAACAGTGTTGGGGAGAGATCCTTGGTCTGATTGCTGTGTATGTGATGGTATGCTTCTCTTAATGCTTTTGCTCTAAGAAAATGGTTATTCTGCTGGCCAGCATGTTGAAAAACTGTTGCTATAGTTTCCTGAGAATGGAGATTGTGTTATCATCGTCCATCCATCCATCCGTTTTCCAAACCACTTATCCTACTGGGTCGCGGGGGGTCCGGAGCCTATCCCGGAAGCAACGGGCACGAAACCCCACGACGACACAGGGAGAACATGCAAACTCCACACACATGAAACCAGGCGGAGACCAGAACCCGGGTGACTGGACTGGGGAAACAAACTAAAACGCGGACTTAATACAGAGGACTAATAACAACCAGAAACAGCTGATCACATGGGGATCCCACTCGAGGTTAACGAGGGGGTGTGGCACACGGAAGGAGCAGACGATTGGGGCAAGACAGGGGTAATGTTGGGATAGGATCTTTTTATTAGGATCATTTTAAGAAAAAATGCTGCTCTTGTTTTATCCTGTTCATTTTTTTTTTTTTTTTAAACATATGTGTATATATAAAATATTTGTTTTCAGACTGCTCCTCCAGGAGAACCTCTCTGAGAGCAACAGGGCACAGAGGAGGGAAACGAGCTGAAGGGATGCCAGTCCATCACAAGCAGAGGTGTCAAAAGTACACACAGTCTTTACTCAAGTATAAGTATAGATACCTGTGTTTAAAAAGACTCCAGTAAAAGTTGCAGTATTGACTCAACTTTTTTACTCAAATTAAAGTGAAAAGTACAGGCTCTAAAACATACTTAAAGTATAAAAGTATAAAGTAACCTTGCAAAGGACAAAACCACCATTTTAGGGAAAAGCTTCCTGGACTCCATGTCCAAGTGCAAGCAGAAAAAAATACAAAAAGCTCCGTTGACCAATCTTTTCTAAACGCATTCAAAAAATAAAGCTGCTGTAAAAGATTGAGGGATTGCAAACTCAATGTGTGCATGGTGTTCAAAAACTTTATTGGTATGCAATGCACAAGTATACCCTTAACATTAACTACCACAACAAACGGAACAAAGAAAAACAGTGTGCATGTTGGTGTAGGGAGGAAGAAAGACAGAAAGAGGAGGGAGAGAGAGAGAGAACAAGTGATTTTCATTATGCCTTCAAGCATGTATGTGTGTGTGTGTAAGAATGTATATTAGTATTTAAGTGTTTGTGTAGGTCAGAAGTGTAACTCAAGCACATACCATAGGACTACCAGAACCCTCTGTTTAGCTTCAAAAGACAGTGTCACCTGACATCACCTGAAGGTGAAGAACTAGACCTTGGAAACCCTGCTGCTCAACAACACTCAATGGCTGCAGCCCTTGAATGACAAAATTCATGATGACTTTATCAACACTGGCCTGTGACACTCTTCTGGTCTCCCATAGTTTTGGTTGTTTGGAGGCTGGGCCTTCATCTGGCGCTGTGAGCCTTTTGGAAGTGAGGTTTGTGTACCTCTCCAATTGATTTTTGTGTTTTCTCTGGAGGCCAAAAGCAGGCACACACACACACATTAGGACTACATGAAATAATGTCCTTTGAATAATATCTGGCTGTACACGCAACAGAGTATGCTAAATAATATTAGGTTATGGTAGTGAAGTGATTATGAGCTTATTTTCAAACTGATAGCTAGCTAACCTAAATGAGTAAACCAAGACACACCGTGTCGCTGCTAGCCGAGTACAGCATTGCAAACGTAGCCGAGCCATTATTACTAAAAACAAAGAATTAACTATCCATGACAAGAAGCATTTCTTACCTCCACGTGTTTTTTCAAATTGGAAGGCGAATTCTTGAATGCTAAAAGTTCGTGGCGTTTTGGTAGACACAATTTACAACTGGCGGGGTGGAAGCCCGGGTCCTGTCGGCTGTTTCTTTTGCTGTCTTTTTCTCTGTTATGACTTAGTTTTTGATAACTTATGCTGTGCCAGTGCGTGGAGTCAACAGCTTGGGGGGTCCTGTTCTGCTAACGTCAGAGCTAAAGTACAGTAGAAGGGCTCCAGGAGTCTTTCTTGCTGCCTGCGATTTCAAACATTTCTCTGAGGTAAGGCCAGGGATGCGGGAGGTGCCGCTGGTCTTCACTCGACTCTCCATCGCCTAAGGATTCTCCACTAACACTCTCACCAGTTTTATCAGTCATTTCGCTGAACTTAGCTTCTTTGTGCCACTGTCGGAAACTATCTGAATTCCCACCGAGTTGCCGCCTGGTTTTATTTTTTTTCTCTTACTCGCTTTACGTTCATCGTCTTGTGCGCGTAAAGACAAATGCACCAATAGGATTGTCTTTTCTGTATGGGTTTACATGAGTTTCTAAGCATAAACCAATCAGTCACGTTGTCTGCATGGCGCGTATTATTGATACCGAATAGGTAAAATGCGTTGCAAAATGGCATAATAAATATGCCATTTACTGTCTATGATTATGAACAAACACCATTTA
>JABFEA020000010.1:7151501-7218504 GCA_019775915.2 Cyphomyrus plagiostoma | reverse complement strand
TTCCGATACAAGAGCTCTTTTTACTTTGTTATACTTTATATATTATTTTTTAAGCTAGTAAATACAGATGGAAAAAATGTATGACAAAAAATATTTAATTAGGCTACTACAAACATACATAACTGTTTTGTGTTCATTTGCAGTTCAATATGAATATCTTCAAAGCAAATATACACAAGTGGCGAATGCTTAAAATTAAGTTTTTCCCCCATCGGCGTCAGCGCAGTTACACTTTTGTTGCGATGGCAGCTCCTCTTGTATCACAAGCTGCAGCGAGTTCGCAAAACAGTCCAAGGTAGCGACTCCCGAATCATCCATTGCTTTGTTTTTTCTCGCAGTTGCGTGCGGTTTGTTAAATGGGATTGTCCATAAAACGCTATTCCCACCTCAAAACTTTATTTTACATAGCTTACAAAACGCTGTGCTTCTGGTTTCTGTTAAAAGCATAAAATACTCCCAGATCGTCATGTCTCACGCTCCTCGTACTGCGAAGGGAATATGCATGACGTCACAGCAGGTGGAAGTCACTGTACTCACACCCACTGAGTAGCAAAAAAGACTGAGGGGCAGCGATTGCGTTCGATTTGAATGCCACGAAAAAACATATGTAAAATGGGAAAGAGCTGTCGTGCGATTGATTGCCAAAAACTAAATAAGTAAGTATAGGACGTGGATTGGTCACGCATGGCCGATACCCGATCCGTCAAATCCGTGTGGATCGGCACCGATACCGATCAAATATCGGTATCGGTGCATCTCTACTTGCCATAATGCTTATCAGGCTTCGAGCTGAAATTTATCCTGGGTCTTTCTCTGAGGTCGCTGATGCCACCTTGTGGACAGAGCATTTATTACACAAAATAAATTGTGATTAGCAGCTTGTTTCTGACTGAATGCAGCCATCAGTCTGTACTTCTGAAATGACATGCAAGTTGAGCTCCATATGACCAAACAGGTTATGCACAAAAGGATTTGCGGATAGGTTTAATTTAATTGCTGAGCAATTAATAGGTTTCGTTTTAATTTTTCTCTGATCTGTAATATAATGCAATTTATCTAATGTGGTGTTTAAACGACACTCAGCTCACTAACATCTTGTTGTGTAATACATATAGTTCTGATATTAATGAGGTAATGACATAATTGTGTATGTTCTTTTTTTCATTTAGCTAAATAGGTATAACTGCGGTAAATGTTCATGTTATATGTCACTAAGTTGTGAGCCCTGGCATTCTGTCGGGGGGAGGGAACCCATCCCATTGTCCCCATTTGGTCTCCCATCAGGGTGCGCCTTGGTGGACATCGGTGAAGCCTTGAAGCAAATGGCCGAGATCAAGGACTCTCTGGACATTAATGTCAAACAGAACTTCATAGATCCTCTGCAGAATCTACAAGAGAAAGACCTGAAAGAGATTGGGGTGAGACTTAACAGCACCTTGGATGTGAGCAGTAATAAGACCCTGTAATACACCTCTGTTTGAAAAGCGGGTTTGGCAATTGAGAAACACATTTGGATGTAAGCCCAAATGAAAATCTATATAAAATATATACACACACACACACACACACACATACAGTGGTACCTCGGTTCTTGAACTTAATCCATTCCGGACTTCGTTCTGATCAAATTTTTCCCATAAGAAATAATGGAAAACCAATTAATTGGTTCCCGGCCCCCCAAAATTACACCTAAATGTTTTTTTTATTATTATTTTTTAGCAATTAAACACAAAATGAGTAGGATAAAACAAGAAGAGCATATTTTCTTAATGGCTTTAAAAACGATAAAGATCTTATCCCAACATTACCCCTGTCCTGCCCCGATCGTCTGCTCCTTCCGTGTGCCACTCCCCTTGTTAACCTCCTGTGGGATCGCAGTTTAGTTAATTTCAGTTTCAGTTAATTTACCTGGTAAAATAAGGCTTAAATAAATAACATAAATGCTCTAATAGTACGCGTAAGTTAGTAGTTTATTTATTATTAGTTACTGTAATGTTGCGCTGCTTTATTTGGTTAATCGTCCAGCCTGCGAAGAAGGCATTCAAGTAAGAATTGCATTGTAGTATGACTCATTTCCTGGCGCATACAATTTATATTAGGTCAGCATTCACGGTTCAACTTCTGATATTCAGATCGGGTTCTAGGCCAAACTGGTTTGTTCGACTTTCAAGAAATTTGAGTTCTAGTGAGTTCGAGAACCGAGGTACCACTGTATACATATGCATATGCACACATTTTAAGTAGATAAAGGGGAGACAGTTATGAACCCGTCCAAAGATAACTGTGAAAAATGTAAAGATTAGTCATAAGATAGTCATACCTTACAAATATCCAACGTGGCTTTGGGAACAGAAATGTATGATTTGGTTTAGGAAGATGGAGAGGCGTGTACTAAATCATCAGGCAGCCAATCACAAAGAATGGTTTTGAGAGAATGGTATAAACACAGGGACTCTGTGTGCTGTGTTTCATCACACAGCATCACTTAAAGAAACTGGAAGGTCGAAGGTTAGACTTCGATTACAAGAAGAAGCGCCAGGGGAAGATCCCAGATGAGGAGATCAAACAGGCTGTGGAGAAGTTTGAGGAGTCCAAGGAGCTGGCAGAGAGGAGCATGTTCAACTTCTTAGAAAACGACGTGAGTGACGGTGGCCGATTGGCTGTCATCTTCCACTGTCTCTTACTGCAGGGATTAACTTAATGGACTAAATCAGGGGTTCTTAACCTGTTGGCTGTGATTCCTTTGTGAGTGGCAACACAATTCCAGAGGCATTGTGAGACTCGTAAAAGAGTCAAAAACACCTATTGGACAGGCTGTGCATTCACGCAAATGTGGTCACCATTTTCTTTTGGCATTATAAGGATGTATCGTCATATAAGATTGAAATAATAAAATGAGAAACTTTGATAAAATGTCAATAAGGAACATTGCTTGATAGCATACATAACCTTATCAGAGCACAGAAACAAACACGATTCCAGCCAATCATATGGCAGCCTTTTAATAACAGAAAACCTAAAAATGAACTGCATGGTTGGCCAAGTTAGCTGCCATATGCTACTGCTTTGGTAATATCATGGAAGGGGTGAGCGCTCCCTCAGAGCAAACTATATGTGCTGGTGAAGGAAGCGACAGCTCAGCAGCCACAGCGTCGTCTAAACAAGGAGATCTTGTGGATAAACACAGTAAAAAACGTGGGTGGTGTGGTGATACTTTGGCATTTTAGTGTCCGACACGCAACACACTGGTACTGTGTACTGCAATCGTGCCAGTTAAAACTGGGAATACGACAAACTTATTTCACTGTTTGGCATTGCCATCCGGACACATACAGGATGCAAGTAGTCAAAGTCACAGACACCAGCAATTACGGTTAACATTTTCAATCTCAAATATGGACCCACCCCCAACTGGGGTAAGTTGAATTGGTTTTACATTTCAATTTTTCCTTTTATTTGCAGATGAAATTTAGCTTTTAGGTAAATATGGGACAGTTATTGACTGTCCACTCTAAAATAAAACAAACAAAATAAGATAAAATAAATGCAAGACAGGTTGCAACTCTAAACGTGGGTGGCAATTAGGGTTAATAATTTGATGGTCCATTAAGGGCTGAACGCTCGAGATGCTTAAGAACCCCTGTACTAAAACATACGGGTACTGTCTCTTTTTTACTCATACTGTGTGCCTACAGCAAATAGCTTCAGTCATGGCTCTCATTGTTCCTGCAGGTAGAACAAGTGAGCCAGCTGGCTGCCCTGATACAAGCTGCTTTTGAGTATCACAGGCAAACCCTAGAAATTCTGGAGGATCTGAACAGCAAGATACAAAGCAGGTAGCAGCCCCAAGCAGGCCCCCTTTCCCCTTTCAGGGCTCACGTAGATGACGATGTCGGTCTGTGTGTTTGTTAAATCGAGTGGTCCGTAATAGCGCCCCCCTCTGCTGCTTCTCAGGATAGCTGCGGCAAGCAGCCGACCGAAGAGGGAGTTCAAACCCAAGTCCATAATGACCAGCGTAGAATCCACTGAAAGCTCCCAGCAAAATGGACTGTCATACAGCTCCTCAGTCAAATCCTCAGGTACTGCATCCCACCCCCGTACCCAGACAAGCGGGAGTTAAGCACTGCCTCCAAGCCGCAGACACATGGAGGACCAGAGTCACCTTCTGCTGCTTTCCGTGGCAGTGTAAGCCCCGGGTTAGTGCCAAAATCTGTTAGGAGTAATTAGTTCCACACAGAATGGTGAAGGCTATGCTCGGCTTGGGCCAGGCCCTGGTCCCTAGCGTTTGTTATTGAATATCAGGTCAAAGATGGAAATGTGAACACAAAGAAGGAACTGTGCTTTCTGGTAAGGATCGAGGGTGGGGCAGCCGGTAGGGGGTCAGCCAGCTCTGTGAGAATAAAATGGCAGATAGCACTTGGTGAGATGAACTGTAGAATATACCCTTATATAAGTACATTATAATGGCTTTAATTGTTATTTTATTAACCTTTTGGCTCAAAGTCTGCCAAGCAAATGAAAGACATCCAAGCTGTAAATCACTCAGGAGTCCGGAATGGCTGTTCATCATGAATTTTGTGTTTTCATGATTTATTCATGTGTCCATCCTTCATTGCAGATGTCCGTGACAACCATACTATAAATGGAAAAAGTAGGTATCTTCAAAGCCCAAAAGATTAACCTGCTTTGTAATTAGTCTCATTACTCAGTGACATTATGATCTGTAGAGTCCTTAAAGGATTTAAATTACGTCTTGATGTATTCGGCTGTTATTCCCCTAAATAAAATGGACATAATGAAGTCTAATGCATACTTACACACTGCTCTACACTGATTGTAATGCTTGTAACAGTTTGTTCCATCTGCTGTATTACGTTCTCAGCAAACACACATCTGTTTTAAAGTTTTTCTTTTTTGTGTCTGTAGTTGCACACCATGCCAGTATAACTTGAGGGACACCAATTCCCACTAATTCCATGCGTTTGCATGTTTCTTCTGCCCCCTTGTGGTGATGATGTGAAACTCCTACAAAATAACATTTGAGCGCTTTTGATCTAAAACTAGCATATTTAAGTGTTTACATGAGAGAGGCTGAGTGTTTTTTTTGTGTCAGTGGGAGACCATTAGCTCATGCATGTCTCTGTCCGTCTACTTCATTCCACCATCTCACTGTTTTGATCTCAACCAGCCGAACGGTTCATACCCAGGGCCCCCTCATGGTCTGAAAGCCCCCACAGATGCCGTAAGTAGACCCCAGTGCAGTGGCACAGCACCCATAGCCTCAGTTTACTCCCCCCCGCCAAGCCACACTCTCATTTCTGATTTAGAATTTGCCAACTGAATTATCCATGTGTCTGGTAACTAACTAATCACAGTGAGAAGGCTGTATCTCTCTGCTGGAGCCCAGTGCCCCCCTCGTTGACTCTGCTGCCACCCCCCCTCCCCAGAGTCAGAAGTTCACATGGACCAGCCGTGCTGCCGGTCGCTGTACGACTTCGAGCCAGAGAATGAGGGAGAGCTGGGATTCAAGGAAGGAGACATCATCATTCTTACCAACCAAATAGACGAGAACTGGTACGAGGGCATGATCAACGGGGAGTCCGGCTTCTTCCCCATCAACTACGTGCAGGTCCTCATGCCTTTGCCACAGTAAAGCACGGCTGTGGACTCAAGTGCACGGAGCTGGTTTGTGACTCTTCATCTGGCCGGAGCCTGGGATTTCCACAGGCTATTAAATGTCCCATTTTTCAATATTTATTTTGTACATGGAACTACTTGTGGTATAAAATACTGTGTGTACAGTATACCTTCAATTAATCTCATTTGCTTGTTATATCGCATATAATGGGTGGTATATTACGTTGCTGTCTTTGTACATTTCCTTTGAAAATGTAGATTTGATTTACCTGCCTGCCGTGGTCTTAAGTGTTTTTTTGAAACACAATTTTAAACTGTGAGTATTTGAGCTGAAATTTTATGAATGTCCTTACCGAGTCCTCTCTGTTTACATAGTACGACTTACTGTGTTGCAAGAAATCAAAGTAAGTATTATGAGCTCCTTGCTTAGGGTCTCTGACGTTATGGTGCCCTCCATTCAAGTGCTTTCCAAATGTCCCATGTGTTGCACTAAAGCGTCACACTTTACTCCCATCCATGCATGTTTTCCCTTTTCTTTTTCCCTTATCCAACATTGCACTTTCTTTTCTTGCCATAATAAGAAACACGTATGTATATTGGTCACATTTATGAGTCATCTATAGGGTAAAATATAGAAAATGGAATTGGTTATAGAATTTGAATTCTATGTTTCTGCTGAGAGAGTTTTGTCCCCCCACCCAAACGTCAATGTCTGTCAATCTGATAAAATTACAGACTGGAGATGTTAGCAAGGTGTCAGTCGCCGTCTTGCCTTTACTCTGACAGCATGACATTTGCTGCGCTTTCCGGTCGGACTGACTGGAAAAAATAGAAAAGTAAACACAAAATACAACGGGGAACATGAGGATTCAGCATAGAATGTATTTTCTGTGGAGAAGTTTCTGGAAAGGCTCGCAGAAGGGGAAACTGTAATTCACGAAATGACAACAGCCATTTCATTAGCGTTAATGTCATGTGTACGTTAAATACTGTAATACTGTAATAATAAGTTTGTTTTTTAGTCTGACATTCCCTATACATACATACAGAGATCCAGAATCGTCTGGATTAGATACTACAATCTCTATCACAGCTTTATTTTGCTTTTATCATAACTGGACCAATTAAACAAACAAGATACCAAATAAGTTTTAATGACATTTTAATTACAGGGAAATTCATGCAGGTATTTTAATACTGTTTAGTGGTAAGGTGTTTGAATTAGTAAACACAGTGCTGACTTTATACCAAACCCAGGTAACTGTTTTTAGCGACATGTTTTTCCCGCCCAGGAGTGCAAAGAACCTCTGTTCACCCTGTGGGCTGGAACACACTTTTTAAACCTTTGACGTTAGACAGAGAGGGGGGAAAAACGTGATGAGTAATGTTGCGTTAAATTCCATCTTTGACGTTCCTTGGTGGTTTAGTGACAGAGACAAGGAAGTGGTGACTGGGGCCACAGGTGACTTTGAAGTGCCAGGTTTAGATCCTCCAGTGTCACACAATAAACGTCTGGTTTTGTCCAGTCTGCCTGGTCCATCTCTGGTCACTCTGTATTCATTTTCCTGCAGACTTGATTGAAAAGTGGCCACATTTTGTTAAAATGATAACTTTTTTTTAGGTGTTTTTGATGACTACAATGACATGTATGTTACATAAATAAAGACACTTTGTTGGCTGACTGCTGCTTCATTTCCTGTATCTCTGTTGGGTTTCCTTTGCTGTACTTTACTGCCGTTCAGGGCGTACAAATCTCACCACATGTCTGCAAATGAAATTACAAGGGAAACGTTGGAAGCGATGGTCTGTGAAGATTTACATTAAAGCAGAGGCACTGAGGTTTTCACTGGTTTAAGACTTACACATTGTGGAGTGGTGCTTCAGTTAAAATACGTCCACCAGGGGCTCCCACATATGTAGGCTGCAGAGGCACAGCTTTAAATCCAGACCTCGGTTCCCCGAAGCTTGGAGCTCCTGCCTTTGCTGGCCTTGCTCTTCAGACAGTCTGCTCCTTTGTGATCATCTTGGTTTGGAGGTTTGGCAGCGGTCTCTCCTTTTAGGGGGGAGCAGTCTCCAGTAAATGTCCAAGCTGGCTGGTGTTTCCCCGCAAGGTCCAGTATGGGCAAAGATCCAGTGCTGGAGAGCTCCCTGTAAGTGAGGGATGCTGTAGAGTGGCTGTCCTGGGCTATTGATTCATACCCTTTCCAGGTGTCTGGGGTGCGAGGTGACTGCTTCAGCCTTTTCCAGCCCAGGTGGTTGAGCTCCAGGAAGTTCAAGATGACGCAGAACACGCTGACGCAGAACATGAAAAGCAGGAATATGGTTTTCTCTGTCGGCCGTGAGACATAGCAGTCCACCCGCTGGGAGCAGGGTGACACCGAGCAGAGATAGTGGGGAGGAACCTGGAACCCAAACAGGAGCCACTGGGCCAAGACGAAGCTCAGCTCCAGGGTTGCCCGGAAGCATACGTGGATGACGTAGCATTTGGACAGGACTCGGGACTGGCCCGTGCCGTCCTGAGGTGCTGCTACGCAGTTGGACAGGGCTGTTGGGCTTTGCCGGGCGCCTAGTGCAACAGCTCCATCTAGCACGTCCACCAGACTGTGACCCAGGTGTCTGTGCGATCTGACAGAGCAGCTGTCTGAGTCGCACATCCCGCGGTGCGTCTCCCGCGCTGCGTCCGCTCGCTCCCCCGCCGCTCGCTTGGACAGGCTGTGCCAGGTGTAGATGACGAAGCACAGCGAGGGCGTGGACACCGTGACGATTTGGAAGACCCAGAAGCGGGGCTGCGAGATGGGGGCGAAGCCGTCGTAGCAGACGTTCGGGCAGCCCGGCTGTGCTGTGTTGCACACGAACATCTCCCGCTCGTCCGCGTACACGTCCTCTGCGGCCACGGCCACCACCAGCAGCCGGAAGACGACCACGACAGTGAGCCAGAGCCTCCCGATCATGGTAGAGTGCTGGTGCACGGCATCCAGAAGCCTCTTCAGCAGAGTCCACTCCGTCATGGCCTCCAGAAGGCGCTGCGCACAGGCGATAGGGCGCCGTAGCTCTGAGCACGCCGCTGTGGGACCATGGCTGTCACAGGACGCCCCTTTTTACCCTGGATATAAGCACCCGTGTCCCCCCCCCCCCCCCGAGTACTTGACCAACGTCACGTGGGAGACCCGCTTGTCTTTGGGGCTACGGTTTGAAATGGGGATGCTACACTCCTATTTTAGAGGAGACTGATAACACCAGGTGATAACATTCTTCACAGATTACAGCGTGCAGAGAAGCAAGATGGTCTTCCTTTACATAGAAATGCTATTAAAGGAAAAGCTTGTTTTTTTTCAACATTGTCAGTGATCGCCAGAAACTTATGTGCAGGAACAATTGCAGGCAGTTAATGTAAAATAAACATTTAAATAAGCACAATTCTCCAAGTTGCACTTACAATCTTAATTTTTTTCTTAGCTTATGACTGAATTATTCCATGCTGTGATGCTTCCGTAAATATATTTGATTTTACTTAGAGTTTGGAAGGATGATGATGTTTGCATCCTAAATTATGATTTGTGGTGTCCATAAGTGAAGCAAAACTGTTTTTCTAGAGGGCTTGGAATGTAGATTATTCTGATGATTAATGATTGTAGCCTGCTATCCAGGAATTAGGTTTCTCTCAAAAAGTTCTCCGTGGTGTGTGAGACCGAATCCCAGAGGCCCTGCTTCCTCCCCTCCGTTCCCTTCCTCCAGGTGATAAGACACAGGCGAGACTCTGAGACTCCCCCCAGCCCAGCTGCCCTTCCCTGACACTGGCAGACTGTGCCGGCCCCACGTTAATCTGCCCCCTGTTTAAGGCTGAGCCGTTTAGACCGCAGCTAAATATACTGTCAGCGCCTGAAAGGCTGCTAACCAGCCAGCGCACACAGCTGTCAGACGGCAGCCAGGCCACCATCCCGGTGCAGACCGCTGATGCGTATTGGAAGGTGCCTCCAGAATGTTCCCTGCTTATCGGTTCCATAAGGCCGCACAGCTTGTGGTCACGCGATAGCAGACTAAAATTCTTATTAATGGCCATGTGCTTTTCACCTTCCCTTCCCCTGCCTATCAGATTAGGGTCATAAAGTCTTGAATCTCCATGGCCTCTGTAGACAACTGGGTCGACCTGGGGAGGCGGTCGGATCCACCTCAGGAAGACTGCGAATGTCGGTGCATAATTTTTCTTCATCAGCCCTTATTCCTGATAACATATTGTATATAACAGAACTTGGAACTTGTTCTTGAGCCCAGTACCAGCAGAATTCCTCCAGGTGTTTCTTTTTCATATGAACTTTTTTGGACCTTGCCCCTATCTGAGCCCTTTTCCCCCTAAAAGGAAAACTTTGTCCTGTAGAAGGTGTTAATGTCAGGTGCCTCTGATTACTGTCCTGTACCACCATCCTTTCACTAAAAAGGTAGGAACCCCCATTTCCTACTCATCTCTCCCACCTACCTGTATCCTCTCGCTCTGCTGTGCACAGGGGCCTGATGAGCTGGTCCCTGTCAGCATCTCCTCTGAAGACTATTCTTGATAGTAAATAGTGGACAGTGGGGGCCTTATTGTTAGGGTTTTGTGCTTATGATCCGAAGGTTCGAATCTGTGACTAGCAAGGCGCCACTGAGGTATGCTGAGGAAGGAACAGCCCCCAGGTGCTAAATAACAGGTGCCCCCTATGATGTCACATATGGGTCAAATGCAGAGGATGCATTTTGTTGTTGTGTGCTGTGGTGTATCAACAGTTTTAAAGCAAAAAAAAAAATTACCAAGACAAGTTTTGTGTGACTCTTTAAATTATAACTGCAAACGAAGTGTATCCAAAATTTGCCATAAGGAGCCAAGGCATAAAATGCATAAGTATGTGCTTAATATTTCAGTATTGTTATATAATCGAAGATGTGTTTAGATATACATCGACAATATTTCTACACATTTAATATTTTCCAGTCAATGAATATTGTGCACTGCATTTTGACATTAATCTCTAACAATATCTATCCTTGGGAGCGACTGCTGTCGGTTTGCAGACTTCCAGAAAAAAGGCTTATTTCTGTCTGACGGGGTTATGGGTGTCTCCTTTGAATGAGTGTGGACTTTAACATTAAGTGCGCATTTGCGGTTCCCTCGGGAGACGATAAGGGGGTCTTTTCCTCCTCTAACAATAAAGGTCTTACTGAAGGGCAGGGGGACGGTGTTTGGGGTGCGACACAACACAAGCCGCGGCCCCAGCCGTCTCGACAAACCTCAGGGAGAAAGCAGCTCCTCCTTTCATACGAGCTGGACACTTTGTCTATAGTCCTGTGATAATCTTCGGCGTCTGGGTCTCCGGCGCTGTCCCAGGCGTCAAAGAAATTATTCACCCCCTCTTTCTCTTCATGAAGGAATTTACAATGATGTCCATTCCCTCTCCGCCTTTGTCCAGAGCAGCTTGTGAATGAATAGCTGATAGGATTAGAGGAAATACAAAAAGCGAAAGAGGGAGAGAGGAGAGTGAGGAGCGAGTCGCTGTCCGGGTCTTTGCCGGTAAAAGAGTGTGACGCTCTCAGCGGCACCGGGACCCGCTTTAATCTCAGCTTAGAAAAATGCATAAAGACGAAACCCACCATAAATATGAATGGGTGTTACTTTTATTAGTCCTGTCCCATAAGCTTTCATAGCCCATATAAGCAAATCTGATCTATTTCTCTTTCGTAATCTGCAAAAAATGTTGTGAAGCAACAGAGAAAAACTGCTCAGCAGCCTTATCTCTGATTTGATTTGTAACAACAAATCAGGGTCTTTGTGTAACCTGCGGTGTAGAGATCCATGAAGTGGAAGTGGCCCACTGTGTTCCCTTATAGAGCATGAGTGGTAAATAACCGTGTTGAGGCCAAACCACCAAATTTCACCCTGTCAAACTTAGTGTTCATAATGATACTTTCATAAAATTGCAGCCATTGAAATCCTTCAAATCTGACGCGAATGCAAGAATGCAGATTTAAGTTTCAACACCGATGGGGACCAAATCAGCCCTAACCCCCTGCCCTCCAAACACACACGCTACTCCCACTATATTGCTAAGAACATTTCCCTACTATCCGTACCCGAATCTACACGTCTGGCCACTCAGTTCAGGTGTGTGGTGTGTGCACCTTCAGGGTGCAACGGCAGTTGGGCCCGGACCTCGGCTGGCAATGAGTCCCTCAAACTTCCAGACTGGTTGGGTCCCAGCTGGCCTGCGGAGATCAAAGCAGGGAGTCTCCCATTGTCCATACCCACGAAGGGAGCACTGGCTGAGCCCAGCACTTGAGTTGCTTAAAAAAAAAAATCAAAACCTGAACGCTCAATGTTTACCACGTGCATTCCTGACAAAGCAACCATCTTCTAGTACTGTAGCTGTCTGTCTCCATTTGAAAATGTTAGCTCAGATTTTGCTGCAGAAAACATGAAAGGTGAGTTCTATTTCAGAGATGAGAGTCCTCTCAGACAGGTGTCTAAAAATAGCACCGGACATCACGAGAAGCCCTGAGGTGCCCCTTGCTGACTGCAAAGTTCATACATTGTCTTTCCTGTGCCAAAAAATTATTTATCAATTTTTACTTCTTTCCTGCGCAGCCAGGTCACCATTATGTCTGAAAGATTTGGAAGGCAGGCAACGGCAATGTCTAACTGGATTAGAGGGCTATAGTATGTAGGTGTCCTTGGTGCGACTAGCAATGATGTGAAAGGGATTTCCATTCGTCTGGTCTGCGCCTGCTCTGCCTGTCTAATCCCCATCTATTCCCACCGCCAACCTTGAGCTGAATGTTAATATGAGCAGGCATAGGGAGACCTTGCATCTTCAGAGGTCCACTGTCTGCATACCTCACTCGATATTCTCTGAGCGCCTGGGATACGAAGAGTGTTTTCACTGGCATGGTAAGCTTTTCAAATGTAGACCATTCTTTGAAAAGTTGTGCGCTTGTTGTGATAGTTGTCAGCAGGTATGGTGCGTGATCATTCAGCCAAGGGCTCTGGAGCACTTCTAATGCTCCGCAGATGAAAATTCTCCTCTGACTTTACGCTTCTATGAGTGAGTGTTACTGACTGCAGACGGGCGAGATGGAGAAATACAATGCATTTAAAAATGCGTTTAAATAGCAAAAAGGGCCTGCAAATACCCGAAGGTCAGATGTCCACCAGCAGGTTATTTTATTCAGGTATTTATTCATGCACAACTGTACTGGTATCTGCTGTCTGCATCCTGTTAAAAACAGTACACTTTTGGTATTGTGGGGGTCATTTGGTATCTGCTTAAATGTGTATCTGAGACCAAGTCCTTAACTCATCATATGCTGTAGTCTCCATGATTTACCACTGTTGCTGATTATTCCACAAATTGATTTAGACTTAATTGTTAAGTTATCGGTATCTGATTGCAAGTATTCTCAAGAAATGGTCAATGGAAAGGAAAGCTAATGGGACTTTCCATGTTGTGATGTGTAGACAATGGTGCCTGCAGAAAAGTTTGTGTGGTGGCCATCAATGGCCATTCATATTAATGGCTTGGCTTAGAAAGTGAAATTATCCATATTTACTTTTTATTATGATTATGTGGAGTGCCCACATCTGGCAACCCCTTAGTTCTGCCCCTGTGTGTAGATTACCGGAATAATACGCTCCATCTCCACAGAGCTGATTTTCCCTGAGTGACGCGAGTCACTTACTACACTCCACTCATAATGGAGAGATAAGCTCTTTTTGTCAGTGCCACAAGGAAATAATGTCACCAAATATCTCCCTTTACACTTAGTTTAAGATGTCTGATCCTGCACAGGACAAACAGTTAAAGAAAATGCATTTCTCTACATTTTTGAATGAGCAGGGTTGTAAAATTGGATCATGAATATGTTTTAAACCTTAATCAAAAATTGGAATTATGAGAAGTGGGTAGTTCAGTTCCAGACAGTAAAAGTCCAGATGAAGATTTTATTTCAGCCAGCGAGCATAAAGAGTCACAGTCAAAGTACTCAGCTGGTTGGTTGAACCAAAATCTTGGTCTGGATTTGAACTCTCTGGACCTGAACTACCCACCTCAGATCAGGGGGATGTACAATTAGAAGCGGATAGAAGAATACTGCACAGCAGACATTTGCATTGACGTCCTGCAGGAGGATGGTTTATGACTCAGAACCGAGTGTCCTGATTATGTTTGATTATTCCTGGGTGTACTTTAGATCTCATAAACACAGACCCATTGTCTGCCAATTAAAGGTCATTAGATTAAAAGTATGAGGGAATGGTTCTTAAAATCCAGAGGAAAGTAGAAATATATGTGTTCTGGTCTCGCAAACACTCATTATAGATTTCATCAACTGTCACCCTACTTTGTACACAGAATTATGTTACTGTAGTTCATTGGCTGATGTCCTTAACCACGACACCCCCTGCAGTTTTTATTTTGAAACGTTTTAGGGAAGCTACTGCCAGGTCTTCACCCGGTCTTTTATTACCATGCCAGGTCTCACACTCTTGTCCTGGACCACGTGGGATTTGAGCGGGGAGGTGGGGTGGGGCACTCATGGCCCCTTTCCTTGCCGCCATGGTGTGTCGTGAAGCTACAAGCTCAGCCCTGACCAGCCCAGCGACGCTGCAGGTGAAAGCCGCACTAGAGCACGGCAGCGGGAGTGAGAGCCAATCGGAGGTTGTCATCAACAACTTTGCTCCGCTGGTGATCGTGAGCTCCGGCAGCAGGTAGGTCTGCCCCAAAGACCGTGCAAAATAAATCTGCCCGGGCAGGATTGTCCCCCTAATACTGGACATCTCACTTTTGCTGAGTTTGACTGGTTTGTTTTTTTTTTCATTTTCAAATTCAAGGCTTCCGGCCATCAAGGCATCAGAACAGGGGCAGTGTTTGTCTCAGCAGGCTAAACCTCTGTGCTTGTGATAATAAGACTGCCAGTTTGAATCACGTTATTGTCGTTGTTGTTATTATTATTGTCACGGAGTATAGATGCACCCAAACATTGCTCTATCCAGCCACTGCAGGTGAGCAAATATGTTTTGTGTGTTTTAATTAATACTGTGATGTCATATGATGAAGACTGTGACCGGTTAAAGAAGTGAAATGCAAGGCACCTCCCTTGTTGACCAAGGGACACATCAAAGTTGGTCAAATCGGGACATGCTCTTAACCCTACCTGTGGGTGGGTTTCTGAGTGGTGCAGTTTTTCAAACTCTGTTTTGAGGCTGAAGTCCTCAAATCCTGTTGGAATAAAACTGATCTAAGGGGCCCCTACATGGGCTAAGGGGCCCCCTACACACGTGTGTTTTTAATGCCACACGTTAAATTGGCAGCATCCTGTCTGCAGTGAAAGATGACACTGGAACGGTTGCATTTCTCTCGAGTGGCTCCTGATGGTGTCTTGTGCACGGATGTCTCCGCAGCGAGGAGCACTTCTGCCGGATCTGTCACGAGGGCGGGGGGGTGGAGCGGCTGCTGTCCCCATGCGAGTGCTCTGGCTCACTGGCTTCGGTGCACCGCAGCTGCTTGGAGCGCTGGCTGACTGCGTCCAGCACTGGCTGCTGTGAGCTGTGCCGCTTTGAGTTTGCTCTGGAGCGCCAGCCCAGGCCGCTGACTGAGGTAGGGGGGGACCTCGCACCCACCATCCAGCTCGCCGCTTTTAACTTTCAAACCACTCAACGTGAAAATGAGATTAGATGCTGGCGGCAGTCGGTGAGGAAGCTTCTCGTATATTAATGGACATTATCTCATGTACACACTGGGGGGTTGCATGCGACCAAGTAATCAGTCGATGGAATTCCAGGCTCAACAAAAGCAGAGGACTGTGGGTAATACATGCATAGCACAGAATTACGGAGTGGTAACAAGAAAAAGCAGATCTACATAACTTTTATTTTGAATGGTAATTTAAAAATAATTACCATTTAATTTAATTCTAATCTTCAGCAGTACTGCATATATTTTTACAAAGAGCCAGAAGCGGATAGTTCTGGTCCAAAAGGTAAAAATCCAGACCAAGACATTGTTTCAACCAACCAGTTGAATATAAAGAGTCACAGAGCATGTCAGCTGATTGGACTGGATTTTTACTTTCTGGAACTGAACTATCCACCTCGGCAAAGAGTGAACAGATATAGCCGTTCTAATTAACTACTAAATCTGCCAGCCGATGTCACTTGTTAACCATCTCCCCACCCCCAGTGGCTGCACGCCCCGTCTATGCGCTACCAGAGGCGAACGCTGTGTGGGGACGCCCTCTGCTTCACGTTCATCACGCCGCTGGCCTCGCTGTCGGGGTGGCTCTGCGTACGCGGAGCCGTGGATCTTTACCACAGCAGCAGCATGGAGGCTGCGGGCCTGCTGGCCCTCACCGCCGCCCTGCTCATCATCTACCTCTTCTGGACGACCGTAAGCGGCATCTGCCCGCCGACGTGCACGCGTCTCTCCAGAGAGCAGGGGGACACAGCGTTCTTATGCAACCCGGCACAAATAGAAACAGAAACGGACACTCTCCCAAGCGAGCAATTTAGCTTAAATGCGATATATTTGGCAGCAAAACACTTGCGAGTGGGCAGGTCAAAACTTCTGTTACAACCAAATATGGGAATGATGAATATATTTGCAACAATGGTACTAAAAAAGGGAAGAAACAGAGCATTGAGGATATAACTGCTTTTTTTGAGGCTGCTGTCTTAGTAGTTCAGCTCACTGCAAAAAATAGTTTAGTGCTAACTGGGTGAACCTTCAACTATCACCAAGTTGATCGAAATAACATTGTGACCTTAAAAGCACATGTAACCCATATATCAGCCAGTGACTACATCTCTCTGCACCAGCCACCATTCCCATATTCTGCCTATGTAGGGTGACCAGTAGTGAAGAACAAAATGATGCTTCATTAACCATTTGCTGTATTTTTTGACCCCACAAGATGGTGGAAAATACAGGACATGGTTCATGAAGCTTCATTTTGTTCATCGCTAGTGACCAAATAATCCATGTCAAGGAGGACACTTGGGGCTATTTCAGGCTTTGTTCTTGGCTAAATGGTTCAGGTCTTATTGTGCTTTGACTGATTTGTTTCCTTGACTGAAAGACTCATCCAGCTGTTTCACATTAACATTTGTGACACATGCATGATTATATGAGACTGACCAATCAGCACACAGCAATAACTCAGTGCTCAAGTGAAATCCAGGTCCTTTTAATTGAAATGGTAGTTTACAAATCTTGCCCTGGCTCAAAGTGACCTCCCTGACATTACCTGGTCACCCTAGCTTATGACATCCTAACCAGAGGGTCTACAGCCTTTGTCAAAAACCCAGGTCTGATATCTTCACAATCCAGCTGAATATATATGCGAAAATTGTCATTACATCACAAGACTGACATACACATTGACCAGCATTTTCTAGAGCATTGATTTAAACCTTAATTCATGACCACTCAGATTTACACAGAATTGTCTTCTCTTGATGACACAATGACAGTAAAGATTACACAGAACAGGATGTGATGTTAGACTGTTGCTTTGCTCAGCGGTAGATGGAAACGTGCCAATTTCGACAGGTTTCCCTGCGATACCACGTCCACCTGTTTGAGATGTGGAGGCAGACGAATCAGCAAGTGCGACTCCAGATCCCTCAGCCTGAGGGCCTCCCCTGCGGCCGGCTGGAACCACCACCCCGCCCCTCCAGCAAGGACCCCAGCAAGGAGACTGTGGTGTAGCCTGAAGATTTAACATGGCCGCTTTAAGGATGGACCTTGGAATATTTAAAATGTGCATAGTTCAACTTTGTTTTTATTTGAAAAAACTTAACAGGGAATAAGACTGATTTTAGAAAACAGGGGGTGGTATGCAAGGCACCTGCCAAACTCTGGACAAAGCTACATTGGCCAAGACCCCCCCCCCCCCCAGGTCAGGTCAGGAGCAAGCAGAAAATCCCTCATCCAGTCTGCAATCCGCAGTGTTCTGCCAATGGGAATGAACAATCTGGAGTCTAATCAGTTTAACTAAAAACCTTTATTAAAGGGATACAAAATAGTGTTCTGTACATGTCAGTGCCTGACACTGGATAAACAGAAGCTATTGCCATTTCAGTAAAGCAACTGCTTAGAACTTCTCTGTGGCTTTTCATATTACGTATTGCAATCCTTATACAGTTTGTCAAATATAGCTTTAATCTAAGTAAAGTCAAATTACTTCCAAAGCAGCATTTAGGCATTGTCAACAGTGTACAGGGGGAAGGGCATTTATCTTTCTGAAAACACTCCTCCGTCCACTAGGAAGCTGTGACGGAAAGAAGCGGCTTCTGGGGGCGGGATTACGCCCTGGAAATCACAGTGCTGCAGATTTCACTGGTCAGTTCCTGCTGGGGTGTCAGGGAGTGATTGGACAGTGGGCAGCAGCCCCACCCACCACCTGCAGGGGTCTCCTCTCTCCCATCACTACCTGCTTGGTGTACCTTGCAGGGAACAAATCCTAGATAGCGCTGGCCGAATGTCACCACATTGGCTCGTCGCAACTTTCACATTTAAAAAAAAAAAAAAAAAAAAGTATGTTTGGCTCATAGGCCAGGATGAGCTGCAAATATCCTGGAGTATGTTTACAAAGCAAAATACGAGTATACTACTAGCAGCAAACTGGAAAAAATCAGTTTAAAAGGTATTCTTTATTTTAAATAGTTAAGTTGGATATGGATATGCAAGAGACACAGCATTCAAAAGATTACTGACTGTCCTCTAAACTTGACAAAGGAAGATAAATAAACATTTAAATATTTATAGCCGAATTAAGGCACAGTCATGTCTTTAGGTGCTCTGGAGAGTCAGTAACCAAAGCGAAGAGTACCAAAACCTGGCTCAAAACCTGGACAAATTTGAGCGGCAAGGCTGTGGGAGGCTCACTGAAGCTTAAAGCACATTACTGACTGTCCCCTGGTTGGATGGCTCCCTCTGCTGGCAAGGAGGCAGCATGATGAAATGAGCCATTTCCAGGATAACAAAACGGCCACATTTAAGTGAGGTTATGAGCATGGGGGGTTAAAACCGGCTCAGGCTCATTGTAGACGACCCTGCATGGCACTTAAATTGACATGTTTTCATACCATAATGAATAGGAAGTTCCTCACATGGTTTATAATACTTATGTTGAGAATGCCAAATTTAGGGCAAGCAACTCTACCAATGCATGTCAAAATCCGGCATAGAGGGTTTCCCCTCAAGGTCAGGTGGCCGAAAAAATACTTCAGAAACAATGACCAAAACAAGGACGGTTACATTTTGCTCCAGATTTCATGAAAAATACCCAGAATACTGTCATGTTTTCACAGAACAGGATGGATTCAGAGGGAGCAGAGGCTGTCCCACACCCCTCTGCCGCCCAGATTTTCAGTTTCTAGGTCGACCCAGAGGTGCTACATTACTGCACAGCTGGCTTCATCCGGTCCCATCCGGCCCTGTTGGAAAAGGGGTGGGGGGGTTTATTCTCCAGCCCTCAGGACAGATAGAGGAACCACTGGCATAGCAAGGACAACACTCAGGCCTCAAAGCTGGGGGGGGGGACGGGACACTTGTTAAGCAGCCAGGGGCAGGGGGCAGACAGGCAAGTTCGGGAGGCTGTGGGACAGCATTAGAGCTGCTCGTGTCTCTTGCAGCCTTGGATGTCATGGCAAACCACAAACTTCAATTCAGCTGCAGGCAAGCAGAGGGGAAGGGGTGCAGCTAGGGGGCCTTTGCTGTGTCTCAGGCCTCACCTCCAGCAGGGGCCCCACACAGAGGGCCGTGTGGCTCACGACACCAAACAACATTTCTTTTTTCTTCTCTTGGGCTTAAACCCCAAAACCGCACCAGAGGACGAAAGAGAGAGTTAATAAAGCCTTTCCGGAACCTTTTTCACACCAAGGTCAGACTGTGCACTAAAGGCACACTCCTTCGCAATCATTTTAAAAGCATCTGTGGTTGTGGTGATGGAGGTTTACCTGGCGCCGTAGATGCGGCTCACTTCCTGTTATCACCTCCTCGTCCTCGAGCTCCGCCTCAGAGTCGCCATCACCGCCTCCTGGGACACGAGTCAGCCTCCTCTCTGCCACTTCCTGCTGGAAACCGAATTGCATTAAGCAGCTGCCCCCATCCTTGGGTGGTCCGGGGGAGGCAGAGGGGCCACACCTACCTCGCTGCAGGGATTCACCAGGGAGATCCGCACATCGTCCATCGCCCCCCAGTTCCGCTGGGTTTTCCACACCAGGTCATTGGGGGGATTGGAGTCCACACCAGCACCACCCCCCCAGATCTGGAGACAAGACATGTGACGCCACAGTTACTTTAATGCAGTGTTTCCCCAACCCGGTCCTCAGGGACCCAAAGATGGTCCATGTTTTTGCTCCTTCCCAGTTCTTGGTAAAATGGAGACTGCCTGGCAGGGGGCTGGGAGGGAGCAAAAATGTGGACTGAGAGGGTCCCCGAGGACCGGACTGGGAAACACTGTTGTAAAGGGACAACCGTCCTCCGTCAGGCAGGATGCTCCAAAATCCCAGCCTACACCCACCGTGACGGTACATCCTCCACCCAGGACGTACGACGGCGGGACCTGAAAGGCCATGTCGGGGGCGGCGGCGTGACTTTTCCGGAGGACCCACCCCCCTAAAGGCTGGTCCTGAAAGAAGAGCATCAGACCTAAATCCCCCCCCCAAACATCTTCTCAAGGTGAAGAATGCTTCATCAAAAAAGGCCCTACGGTTTCAGAATTGTTACGCAGCTTCACGTAATTGCCCTCCGGGTCGATCTCGTCGATGGACACGCTGCCGCGGGCTGACGCCTGCTGCGTGATCCTGTAGCCAGAGCCGCCAGACGATCGGCTTCCCAATTTCCGCTTTTTGCCCCTGAGCCGGCGGGTGGCCTGCACGTGTGTGCGTGACACGGCCCCATGCTGCGAGGGGCTGGGAGACAAGTTCAGCCTGGGGGGACAGAGAGAAAGGCACAGAGGGACCAGTTCTTTTTCTACAAGTACAGACAGTATCACGGTGGGCAGCATTACTGTGTGAAATATAACAGTAGCAAATGGTTCATATGACAGGAAGTGACATCACCTCTGCTCCTCCTCTTCCAGCATCTTCCTGAAGGTACTGATCTCCATGTCCAGTGCCAGCTTCACACCCAGCAGGTTCTCGTGCTCCTCCAGCTGGGCCTGCATCTCCTGCCGCAACTGCACCATCTCCTGCTCCTTCTCGATCAGCCGCGTCTGGCTGGCCCGCCGCTCCCGTTCCAGCAGCTCCTCCAGATCATGCAAGCGGCTCTCCAGGGCAGAGTTCTGTGACGGGGACACACGTTTTTGGAACACTGGAGCATGCAAATCTATTCCAGCAGCAAAGAAAATGAGCATTAAATAAAAAAGTGTGATACAAGTGCGCCACCTCATGTCCTTCTGGTGGTACTGCAACACAATGAGAGTTGTGGCAGAGCGTCTTATTAGAAAAGCACCTGCTTCTGCGACTGGCTGAGCTGCGCAGACAGACTGTCGAGCATCAGCTTGGTGCCACGGAGCTCCTCCATGGTGGAGCTGAGGAGTTCGCCGCTTTTCGCCGCCGCTCGCTGTGCATTCTCCAACTGAGCGGATGCGACAATCACGCATTCATTTACAGGTTTGTTAGTCATTGCAGAACAAGCTGGGAACGGTTAAGCACTAATCTAAATGGCTGAGACTTGTATCTGGCACAAGAGTTCCCATATCAAACCAGTCAGTGACACACCCTACATCCTTCCACACTCATCCTCCCTCCCGCATCTGATCCAGGCCACCCCACTACAGCCAGTTTGCCTCACCCAACCACTTCAGAGGCTTTGCCTCTTAAAAGGCAACATGCCACAGGTTATTACATGGGAAAGAGCACTACTGTTATCCTCTTTGTAACATTTTCCTCAAGTTTGTATTCTGCTCCTGTAGATATTATCCTCCCACGAATCTCTGACCTCTTGCCAACAGAGGCACGGCCCAGCATGGCCCTGACATGCTTCATGCCCAGTGAGTGATGGGGCCACCTTAGCACAGGTCGTCTTCTCCAGCTCCTCCTTATACTGGTGGATCTGCCCCTCATGCTCCCTTCGCAGCTGCTGCATCACCTCCGCCAGCTTGCTCTCAAACTCCTTCTGTCTCCCGGAGTCGACCTCAACCAGCCTCGTCTCGTGGCGGCTCCTCATCTTCCTGATCTCCTGCGGGCAGTTTAGAGGAGTGGCTTGAAGATTCACGGATCACGGCCACTCACCCGCCATCCTCGACTGCTTGGTGCTGGACCACACCAACCCCTCCATCCTGCTGGAGGACACAGCAGCTTCACCTGCCTCTGACGACATCAACTGGACCTTCGCATTTATACCTGGGCTACAATATTTTACTTTAAATACTAGGCCTTTGTTATTCTTGGCTTCCTCTGCTGCCCCCAGGAGGATGGGTTCCCCCTTTGGCTCCCGAGGTTTCTTCCTACTAGCAAGTTTTTCCATTGTCACTGTCGCCTCTGGCTTGCTCACTGCTGGCTTTAGGCAAGGACAATGTAACTGTTAAAATGGCCTATATGAGCAAATTTGAATTTGAATGGAATCTTTATGGCTAGATGAGTAAAGCGCGACTGACTTCACACACAGGAGTTGCCCAAACTTCTAACACGTCGCCATCAACTAAGCTAGGGAGAGGAATCAACCCCATACCTCCTCACTGAGATGTCTTTGGAAATCCATCTGCTCCCGCAACGTCTGAACCTGGTTCTCCAGGTCCACCCTTCGCAACATCTCTGCATGGAGCTGAGTCTTTGCGTCCTGCAAGGCTGATTCCAGCTGGTAGGTGAAACGTCAGTTTGCCAGCATGGGAAAGGAATTTTATGGGAATGAGCAGCGTTCCTTTTGGGCAACAAACATCAGCTCTTAAATATAATGCATCATCCATCTAACACTCCTTTGTCCTAACTACATCTCCAGTGAAGGTTTATGGAGAGGTGGCCCATCACACTATGGGCTATTTAATGATACAGACTCATCTAAACATGTCTTTGGACTGTGAGGAAAGTCAGACATTCTAGGGAAAATTCACGAGGCGAGACGACAGGCGAGAGCATGATATCATACACCAAAAATAAAACCTACAGTGGAAACCTGTGCCTTCAGCTCAGAGATCTCATTTTCTAAGCTCCGGTTTCCAGCCAGTACGTTTGCAAACTCCGCCTCCTTGGAGTTAAGAGCGGCTTCCAGGTTTCTCCACCGGCTGACGGCGGTAGTCAGTTCCGACTCCTTCTTGTTATTCCTGATGAGAGAGGATCCACACAGATGTCACCATTATCACAGAAAGCTTCTCAAGCATCTTCACTGTGATCGGTTAGAGGTTAAGACTAGTTATTCCAAGTCACGCTGTGAGGCACCAGACAGATTAGTGTCCTGTATGATAATCGCATCAGTTAACGTGCAAAACGCACAAGATCATGTGGAACTCACTAAACATTAAATACATGCATAATACTGAAACTAATAGGCCTGCAAACACAATTGCTGGGTCTTTGATTCATGACGATTAAAAAACCCCGGTCCGGGAGATGCACGGACAGACGGTGGCGGATACTGGACCGGTACCTCGCCTGCAATCGCGCATGGTCCTCGGAGAGCTGGCTCAGCTCGATCTGAAGCCGGGCCCTCTCGTTGGCAGTGGTATCCAGGATCTTCCTGGCATCGGCGAGCTCGGTCTCGTACAGCAGCCGCATACTGCCCACCTCCCGGCCTCTGGACTCCTCTTTCTCCTCCAGCAGAATTTGCATAGAGGACTTCTCGTTCTCCAACTGCCGGACCTGCTCTATATAAGCGGCCAAGCGATCGTTTAGCTGCCGGAGCTCCTCTTTCTCCTGAATGCGGGTGATACGTGTAGGACTGGAGCCGGCACCGGACGGGGACACCGCAGCCGTGCTCCGCCTAGTCGTGCGGGATGCCCGGCCGGTAAAAGTGGACGGCGAAGAACTGGCAGAAGCCATCGGAGCTCAATGCACCTGCTCGTCCTACGCTTATATCGCCTTTATAACAGTTCAGTTGTATCTGATAAAAACTGGTCTGCCGGCGATTCCACCACTTTGTAAACTACGCCATCAACCTTGCTAGAGCAGTAATAAAATCCAGAAAGGCGTGGATCAGTAAGTTATACACCCAAATTCACAGTTGGGAAGCCAAACGGCAAGAAAACTTCCAAAACATTAAAGCTCTGATAATGCGGCGCTACTTCAGTGCATACTGAAATACATTCCAGGTTCAAATGAATATTACTTGCTACCAGGCAACAACGTGGAGCCCCTCCGCCGCCAGCAGCTGTTCGGAGTGAGATAGAGTAAAATTAGGGTGAACGATGACATCACACCGTCACAAGGTCTCAAGCACGGCGTGCGCGGTGCCGGTCTATTTGAAGGGGTGCGGCGTGCGCGGCGCCGGCATATTTAAAGGGGTGCGGTGGGGTCGCGCAGCTGATAAGCCCAACAGTGGATGCCGTTTACGGCTTTAAGTGAGGAATGCAGTGTCAAAGCTGGACTTCCATTTATAGTAGAGAGGCTACTGCGGTAAACGCCAAAGAAAATGGTGCAGTTTCATGGACATTTGTGTACAGTAGTGCCCATAAACTAATATAACATCCTGAAAAAATCGTTACATCGGGTATTTGACAATACTTTGGAGGATTCTTCATTAAATCTAGGGAAACACTATTTTATTATTTGAAGTATACCGCATGATGTGCAAAATGGTGATGTGAGTTTGGAATCAGTTTCCTCCTGATGTAGAGGATACTCGGACCTTGAATCTATTCAAATCGGCGATAGATTCAGTTTTACCATCACTTATCGTTTCCATCGTATACAAATTTAACACAACCTTTTGTGAGTGTGCGGTGCCACTAATTTTCTTTACTCCTTACACAAAAATGTTCTGAGTGCAGAATAAAAAATGATTGGTTCAGAGTGATAACCAAACGGACTGCAGAGGAGGCGGGATCCAGACATCTGATTGGCTAGTCCCACCTCTACTAGCTGCTTAGTGACACTTAAAATTCTTGATTGGGCCATGCAGCCCAGTCCTGACGTGACCTACAGGCATGTTATGTTTGCTCTGGTCAGGTGAGATCTGAGTAACAGGGAAAGGCCCATAGACCAAACCTGTCTATGGGCTGTGCCTTGTTGGGCTGTGCCTTTTTGGGCTGTGTTGCTGTTCTGCTTTCCAGATAAAGCTGCAGATGACGGTAAGAGGAAACAGTGAGGCCTACTCTCTTGCTCAAACACGCACAGACCGGGTCACAGCAGTAAAAACAAAGAACTGCACCTGAGCTGCTGTCCTGGTTCTCTTCAGTCTGCCAGTAGGAAAGGGGACTGCTCTCATAAAGGTGCAGGGCAACATGAGATCAAGCTGGCTGTGCTTGAGGCGTCATAGTCAGCAGGATCCAATCACGATTCAGCATGCCCAAATCACTGCCAGTCATGCCAGGGCAATGCTGCTGGGGCCAGGGGTACCCCATGCCAACCAGTACAACTGCACACCATTGGCCACTAGGCATCCAAAGCACAGACAGCACGGGCACCCCCTAGGGGGCACATGGGTCATGCAAAGATGCTCCTAACCATCAATAAGGAAGGTGTGTCTGTTTAGTTTTACAGATATCATTCATTCTGTCCTTTGCACTTAGAATGGGGACAGTATATTCAGAATCAGAATCTTTATTCACACATCACCAAGGCAGGTTGAAATTATTTGTTGGTACAGCTGATTAATGTTAGGACTGTAGCAATATAATATTAACAGTTACAGACAGAGAATACTATACATATAGGGCACAAAATACCCAACTGAGAGGAATGAATACAAGGTATGTTAGGTTAATATTAATACATATGTATAGACAAGCAGTTTGCATTGTGCTCCATAGTGTCTTGTGTGGAGAAAACATTACTAAGCATTTCTATGGCATTTAGTTTTAATCTTATTGGTCCGTTTATTTGTTCCATTGCACTATTACACTATAAGTGCATATGTGTTTATTAATAATTAAACTGTGTCCATTCAAAGTGCAAAGTGTAGAATAAATGGCCTACTAACTATAAAGCTAAATGAGATGGATATGCTCAGTAAAATGTTTTAAACAATGGAATGTGCTGGACAATGTACACTACATTGTCAAAAAAAGTACTAATTTGTATCTTTGAGGGTGCAATAACTTGTCACTGGGGCTGTACGCTGAAGGGTCTGCCAACCGTACCCTAGCTGTAGGTAAATGGGCTTTTTTAGTTTAAAGGTACAGAAATTGACTCTGAGGAGCATTTTTGTACTATTGGGGCTACGGTAATGTTGTTTGTATCTTGGGAAACAAAATTGTACCAGTTTATTTATATACATATATGTAGTAATAATTGCACTGTTTCCATGCACCTGCGGTGACTGTAATTGAGCGACAGCCATTGAACATGTACATGCAAACATCCACCTGTCCATTTTCTGTACCTGATTGTCCTGTTCAGCATTGCAGGGGGTCCACAGTCTGTCCCCAGAACCTAAAGGAGAAAGACAGGGAACAAACCAGGATGAGGCGCCAATCCATCACAGGGTGTCAACCCATCACAGGGCACGCACGCACGCACGCACGCACGTACGCACGCACACGCACACACACACACACACACCTATAGACAATTCGGTGACTCCAATTAATCTCAGCATGTTTTTTAGACTATGGGGTGGAAACTGGAGTACTGGGAGGAAACCCAATGACGGCATGGGGAGAACATTCAAACTTCACATACATAGAGCCATTGCTGTTCTTTAGCACCCCACAATTAAATGCAGTGTGTTCTCTTCCATTTTTCTTAAAATTAGACTCACCAGCAAAGGTCTCCCGATTCATGAATCTCTACTGATTAGAAGTGACAGCTGAAAAAAAAGACCGAAATCTTGTGAATGCCGGGTGAGCGGAGTGTTATGCCGTTTGACGAGCAGTAGAGGGCGCAATATCTCCATTTGTGGCTTATAGCAAACTGCTCCAATGTGGAAACCTCTGTTTAATTGGACTTTTTATGAGTCAGCATTTGCCACGATAGAAGTAGTTCGTGTGGTATTAATTCTATGTTTAAAAAGATTATTTGGGCTGTATTAATGAAAATAGAAATACAGAAAAAGGTGGTGTGCTGTGGTAATTAAATCACCGTTACAATGATAAGAAGGTTGTTGGCTCAAATAGGGTCAGCAGAGTGGTTTCACCATTGGGCCCCAGAGCAAGGCCCCCAACCCCCTACTGCTCCATGGACTGCCTGACCCTGAGAGTTGCTTTGGGAAAAACAACCGGTAAGTAGATTAAAATGTAAGCAAAAGTGATTTAAAGACCTCTATCACCTGTAAAATATAAAGATATTGTGTGGACATCGTACTGTAAAAGGGCGCTATCCCGAGTCTGCGGTCTGCATATAGGCCTACCGCATAGGGTGTATGCTGCATACACTATCAGGCTGCGCTGTTATGAATTTAACTTAAAAGTTAAGTGGCTCCCTGCTGTGATTTAAACAACCAGGGGTGCATTTCCCAAAACAATCGTTATTAACTACTTGCGTAGTTCGAACTATATAAGTACAATGCAGGTGTTTCCCGAAACCATACTTCGAACTACTGTAGGTTCGCCGTGAGTCGGATCAATCAGCTCTGAAACCATGGTAGTTCGAACTACGGAAGTCCCAACTAACGTTGTTCGAACTACTGTGGTACGACGGTTTTGAGAAACAGTCGTACTTCGGATTTTGGTTAGTTTGACCTACCATAGTACGATGCATTGTTAATGCTAACTTCCGTCGTTGTTTGGTAAAGGCACCCCAGGCCGTTTGGCTGTTTTAATTCCACATGTTAAGAGCTGCCCCAGAGTGTCATTAAAAAGTTGTCTCCATGGTAATGATTAAATGAAACCCAAAAATAAGTAATGATGTGGCGCCTGGTATAAATGCTACTGACTGCCATCTAATAAAGAGGAACAACGACAGGAGGATCGGTCAAACAGCCGACGGTTCCCCATCTGACGGTCCTCGTGTTCACCACCAACTCTGACTACAGGTACTTCTGTTTATTGGATAAACGGTCCTGGGAAATGGGTAGATAGATGGGTGGCTTTTGCGTGGCCATTTCAAATTGTTTGGGCCGTAGATTTTAAGCTTTTTCAGTTAGGCCCAGTAAAAAAAAATCATTAGTTTATCATTCTTTCAATCAGAAACAAGTGATGAGGGAGGGCAAATTTATTTTTTATTTTTATTTCTTAGACATGAATGACATGCCCGGTGTTTCAATAGTGAATGAATGGTCGTTAAACTTCAGCAGTGCGTGTTCGGTACTGATCGGGAGGGAATATAGAAGAAAGTAAGCTGGGGTGGAAGAATACAAATGCGCGGCAATTGGTTTCTATCGTCTGCCTGTGAAATTTGTGAACGCCGGCAGTGGAATTTACACAGGAAAACACACTTAAAAAAATAATAAAATCAATGCGGGCTAAATTCGCCACGCGGGCGAATAATAAACTAATGATTTTTTTACTGGGCCTTATTTGAAATAAAACGCAAGTTTCATTTCTTTTTACTTTAGATACACCTGCAAGCTTTTCTTTGTAGTGTAAACCCTCAGTTGCTTTGAGTGTAATAAATAACAATAGGAGCACATCCACCCCATCCATCCATCATTGGTAAGGGTTTTGGCAGTCCTGTTTCTACCAGACAACACTGGATGCCAGTCTACTGCAGATGCACAAACTCAAAAACACTATTATGAACTTCTGGCAATTTAAAGACGCCAGTTACCCTAAATGTACGACTTTGTACGGTGATACCGGAGTAGAGGGACACCTGCGGAATACGGGGAGATCATTGAAACTCCACACACACAGACTGAAACACCTTGCATCCCCAAAGTTGTACTTCTCATTTCATAATGATGGCAACAAATCAGTAACAATACGTAGAGACATTTTACCTAAATTTTTGAGAATGTCAACCCCCCCTCCCTCGCAGCTCTCTGATTCTCCCAGTGAGGCGCTTGCAGCCGCCTGGCGGAGCCGCGCGGCGCATGAACCGCATCCTCTATCACTTCATTAGTTTTAATTCCGCCTCGAGTCGGGATGAGACATATGCCGGGGAATGCTCTGCATGCGAGGTGCATTTAGGAGGAACACCAAGATTCAGCTCCCGGCCGTCACCGCTTGCTTTTATTGGTACATCATTTATGCGTGTTAGTGCGTTGGGATAATATAGTTTTGTACTCGAGTAATAAAGAGATGACGTAGATATCTTCCTGAAATATTAGTCTCCATTCAACCAAAGGTAAGAATGATGTTTTTAACATGTTAAACTCGCTATAATACACATAAACATGATGCATCGTAAGTGCACCAAATCGCACCGAGGGTTTTACCCATCTGACAGCTAAATTTACTGTTTATTATTTTAAGAGGAATATTTATTTTATACCCATATCTTTTTAGGCTAATCCAATTTAAGGAACCGTATCACTTTTTCCCCGCCAGCCGGTTATATCAGAGGACCTTAGTAAAACGACTTTAGCATTGGAATGTAAATTCACGGCGCACATCTAATCTAATCTCGTTGCTCCCGGCTCTTATTGCAATTGCATTTGGGAAAACAGGTGTATGTCCATAACAACCTATGGAGTGTTACTTTATAACGTAAATGTAAAGTATACGAAATATGTTTAAATATGAAGAGGTCTTGCTTTTCCCTGGCGGTATGTTTTAGGGAGGTCCGCTTCGTCTTTTAATAGCGTCTGGCCGTTTTGATCGCCGGGACTAAGGCTCCGTCGCTCGGCGTGAGAAGCGCTTTCAGACAGCTACGGTCTAGCAAAGTTAATCTTCGCTTTTACACCACAGAAACCAAATTCTGAGATGTCTGGATTCATCTTAATATAAGGCAACTTTAATCAAATTATTTACGGATTCTTCGCATCAATGTTAGGGGCTTATAAGGTGTCTTGAAGTGGGTAAAGCATTTGAAATACCAGGTGTCTTATAATGTGGCTCCCTTTCAGTCACTTGTATTTTATCACATAAGTGTGAAATATATGTCGTGCTGGTGATACTTCATTAGGCTAGTAATACTAGTTCTGTATCTTACTCGTTCTAATTACCATATTATGCTAAAGGGTGTTTTTATTCCCTATTTGTTCTTTTAGAGTATTTTAGTTGCAATCCCGATTTTATAATGCCTGTGAGTTATGTGAATATTCCCAGGTAGTGCTATTTACTGGTGGTGACACTGGAAATTTACGATGAGCAGTCAGACGGATTTAGCAAACCTGTTACTTTTCCCTTTTCTTCAGCCTATAGCACTCACATCATCGTAGACTCTTGAGGTTACCATAAGGGTAAGTGGACAGTTTGCTTTCTTTAATTTGATAATCTCTCCGCAGATGATGTAAGAACTGTTTTCCTTTGGTTTAATGGTTTAAAAAAATGAGGTTAAAATAATACTCAGATTTAGCCCGAAGCCCTCAGGCTGTAAATTCTGTTTTCATAGTTAATTAAAAAATTTATTAAGTGAAATTAAACCAAGGGATTAAAAAGGGGGTAATCTCTGTGGTGAATTATGATGGACAAATAGATCAGAATGGCATTATAATAATAATAATTATTATTATACCACGGACATGGTATTTTAAAACATGACTTACACAGGCCGAAGTTTTTCTTAATCAAAACATTTTACAAAGACCAGTCTTTCCAGGGACACGTCTGTCCGTGTACGGACAGGTTGACGATCTCTAGGTTAAATCAAAGCCTCCCAGCACAGAAATGAAATCAGTTGGGTTGCAATGTCTGGTGAGGGTGTCTATAATTTTATTTTCACAGCTAATGATCTAACAATCTCTAGGTCTGAATAAGTGGAAAGTCAGCGGCAGAAATACAGGCCAGTACAAAAGTGAGGGAAACTTTAATGTGAGGTGAGCGACTAAACGCATGTACCAGGCAAAGCTTATTTTAATGCTGGGGTAATATATCTCAGTTTTAGATAGTCACTTAACAGTTCAAATTTTGTTTTATATTACAATGGAAACTTTTGGCTTTTCTGCACATTGTTGCCAATTTTCTGCACAATTCTGACTTGAGAAAAGTTCTTTAGCCCTATACATTTCAGGACTTCATTTTATCTGTTGTCGATCCAGAAGAGCTTTGTGAGCAGGCCTGTTTTACGGAGATACTTTCTTCTTTCTCAGACAGAAGTGAAATGTGGCCCGGACACCGCAATCCGAGAAGCGCGGTGGTGATGAAGGTCGCTCTGCTCTCCTGGGAGTTCTGCCTGGCCATCTTCCTCATCTCTTCTTGTGCACAGGTATCAGCATTTAATTAAACTGGAGACTTCAGATGTTAGTAGAATAAATAAAACGGCCGGTGGGACGTTGAAGAGACGTCCCCGAGGAGCCAGAATGAAAATTATCTTTTTATTGACGTCTCCTGTACGTCCAGTAGGCATACTGGGTCGTGGACCGAACGACGCTCGTGTTTGTTGGCATTATATCCATGGATTGCGGAACGGGCGACAACTTTTGGAGCATTCAAAAGCAAACAGACAAGTGGGTATGACCCAGCAGCCACGCCAGCCGCGGATTCTGTTTAGCCTATTAATACTCCACACTGCGCTCAAGAATGATGATGATGCATGTGGGCATTAATGTAGTATTTCCATAAATGCTTTCAGATTAATCCATGAAATAGATATGAATTTAAAAAATCCTTAATGAAATGCTCTTTGAAAATACAATTTCCTTTTTTTTTTTTTTTTCTTTTTTTTGCAAAAGGGATGTCTGTTTAATGGATTTATGAAGTAAAAAAAACTCATGTGTCCCACATGTGACCGTGGCTAATGTCAATCGAAAGGTTTGAAAATAATACTGCAGCAGTATGCAGCGGTATATTGCAGTGTGGTGTGTCACATGGTCACATGACCTCACCATCTGGTCACTCCAAATCAAACGCTCAAGTGACGTAGCAGGATGCTTGTGCAGCAGTGAGATGTCAGGTTGTCTAAAAACGCATCAATTTTCCTACTTTAAAAAGTATTTGCCCCCAGGTCCCAACAGTCTACTCTGAATCTCTCAACTGTTTTAATTCAGATTTTTAAATCAAGGGTGTGTGAGACTGATCATTAATTTGCAATGATATTAATGGAAATACCTTAACGGAAAAGTAATGGCTTCCGTGCAATCAGGGTTCTCATGCATGTTTAAATTGCCTGTTCGGACTATATTTCATTAAGAAATTTTAAAATGGTCATTTGTCTCATCGCTATGACAACAGTACCGGATTGGTCCCTGCAGTTCTCATAATGTTTTAATTTGTCTCACGCAATTTGCCAGAAATACCACCGGTACTAAGCATCCTTTATGGGAATGTTGCAGAAAAACAGCTTCTCTAAACTGGTCTGATGCTGACCCTTGGTGGGGGTGGATAGGGGACCCTGGCTAGATGTGTGTGGTGTGGTGTGTAGCCTGTCACAGTAAGGCCCTTGATCAAGGCACTTAACCTTCCACTCAGGCCCCTAACCGTAATCTCCTATAAGGTTACTGGCTGAACCTACTCCTGACCTCAAGTTTTCCTCACTTGTATCACATGGACTAAAGTTTCTGCTAAATGAAAGAATATTATATTTAAAAGAAAGCGAGTCGGAGTGGCTCAGTGGGCTTAGTCTCTGGTTCAAGCCTCCACCTCAGCATGACAGCCACATGCTTGTGGGTCCTTGAGATAGGCCATTAACCCCCACCTAAAGGTCCCCACATGCTGGCTGAACCTGTGCTGAGACCCCCCACCCCCCAAGCTATGGAGGGCAAGATGAAGTCAGCGAAGAGAAGCAATCTACTTGTGTATTTGTGCAAATGGCAAATAAAGGGTTATTGTAAATGCAGAGTAAACTTGGAAATAAGTTATTGGGGTGAAAATACCTGCTCCATGATGCTGTGATGTCATGAAGGTGCCTCTGCTGCGATGGCGTTAGAGGGCTGACGGGCATGTGCTTCCAGTCCCTGTGGTTTGCAGGATGGCCGCATGTCCTCTGTGTATTTGCACAGCTGGAGTCTGACTCAATGATGAAAATGGGGGGGGGGTGTTTTATCCTCCACATGATGTGGACATGGGCCTTTTCCACTTGGGGAGGGGGTTAGGGATGTGGTAGACGTGTCTGGCCAAACAGTAGGCAAGATCTGGCCAAACAGTAGATGCGATGAAGCATGGAGGGAAGACAATTTGGAATAAGATTCTTCTGGACGGGTGTCTCAGTGGTGCAGTGCTTAGCTTTGGTGCCTCACACCTGTGGGACCAGGGTTCACGTGTCTGCCATGGGGTTTGTATCTTCTCCCCGTGTCATTGGGAGTTTTTCTCTGGGCACAGAAGATGGATGGATGGATTCTGCAGGAATATTGGGAATATCAGTCACATTGAAGGCTGTCTGGATGGCCCCCATCCTCTGGGCGTTGTGTCTTTTTGGTGTATTTTTTAAACATCATGCCCTTCGTCCCTCACATTTTTGTTTCACAACGCGAAGCAAAATCACATGCCGGGCCCAGCTGAAACAGACGTTTGTTTTTTTTTTTTCAGTGAGCTTTTGCAGATTTTTCATCCATTAGATTTTAAAATCTGATAGCATTAATATGAGACCTGCAGAATATTTTCCAAAATGAAACATAAGGAATAGACTTAAGACTCCACAGATCATATCTAATATAATGAAATTTTTATTCCCTGAATATGCCTTGTCCGACTGGGTGCTACCTAATCTGTATACTTACCATTCGGTCATGAATTTTATCTTTATATAAATTTGTTTTTAAAGGGTTACTGATGTGAGGTTCCACAGTCCATGTTTTGGCAACTGGAATGACTTTTTATGTGGTTCTTATTAACTTGAATTTCATTCTTTACTTTTACTATTAACTCCGTAACCTGTGATACCTCCTGGCTGCTGTGAAGTACCTCATCCCTGATTCGGATCTATTTCCGGAGGACTGAATGAGTAGCTGCTTGTGTTCTCAGTCTAGTAGATCAAACCCCGACTCAATGCAACACGAATATTTTTCTTTAAAGCTGGGGAGGGACTCTGAATGAAATGTATGTGAGGTGGAAAGGCCGGGTTACTCCACAGGTACAATGTGGCATCACGCCTCTGGCTGCCGTTCTGTATCCTAGAGTGAGGACCCCTGCAGCCCAGAATGCTATCTGCTGCCTGGCTCTGATTAGGTTAGGTTAGGAGATCTAATAGTCACTGCTGTTCCGGTTCTGACGGAATGGCAGCAGCCCCCAGATGTCCTCTCTGCAGCACTTGGCGTCAGTTGATAGGGTGAGAGAACTTGAAGCTGAGATCTACAGCTAAGGCTGAAGCTTTGAGCAGGATCTTCTACGGAGAACGTCTCTGAGTTACCCCCTCAAGTAGTCTGAATGACTTGGGTTCAGTACTTCATGTCCGCCCCCATTACCCTCTCTCTGCCAGGCTGTCAGTGTGGGTGATACCTTCCATGCTCTTGGCCACTAAGACTATAGTTAGGTCCTCAGGAGAGTACGTCTGGTTTCTGATTGTAATTTTAAAATGGCACCCTGGGTTCCCGCCAAGGTTTGGAGGCTCCCGCCCCCTGGCTGGGCCCTGTGCTCATCAGCTAGAGAGAGGGGCAAGGTAGGGCCCGGTAAGACTCTGTAGAAACCTGCTCATCAGCTTTGTTTTGTTGCTGAGGACCGCATGCCAAAAGCCCCGCCGCTAACGATAATCCGCCTTCCATCTGTTGATCCAGCACTAGATGCTCACGGGAATTTTACTTACACAAAAGTGTTCTGGGCAGAACTAAAAACAATTGGTTCAGAGAGATAACCAATCAGATTGTAGAGGAGGTGGGTCTAAGCAGCTAAATGAGGTGGAAACAACCAATCACTCTGAACCAATTATTTTTCATTCTGTCCTCAGAACACTTTTGTGTAAGCAAAATTCCCATGAGCACCCCGGGTCACTCAGGCTTGTAGTCTGTTCCGGGTAGCAACGGGGAGTCTGTGTCACCCTGTAAAAAGCCATTTATCACCAGCTTTTCCCTTAATATGGTCAAGCTGAAGTCTTTACGTTCCTGGTGGTGGTAGACCATCAGATGTACCCCTGTGATAGCCTTAGTGTATGTTCACATTACAAGCCTATTTGTCCAACACAGATATTTTTCTTAGATCGGATTTACCTATTGTGACAGTTTACATTCATAATTACAAGTGACCTATATCTAACTGTAATATGAACGCATATGTCCTCCGAAACGGTGCGCATGTTCACATTCATACATTTTTGCACGTGTCATCTGTTACACTAACAAAAAAAAAATACTCAACACGTGTATTGGCAAAAAAACACATGAATTTCGATCTGCCCGTTCAATGTTCGTGTAGCATGATCATAAATCGGATACGTTTTTGATCTAGGACCACATATGAAAGTGACTCAAATCTGACTTGAAAAGATCTTATTTGTGTTTACACATAGCCTTGAAAAAATGGATCTGAGTCACATCCTGCCAAAAAAATCAGATTTGAGTCACTTCAACTTCTGAATGTAGTGTGAAGGTAGCCCAAGGGTGAGGATATACAGGGAAACTTTGTGAGCAATGTTGCCTGTGCACTTTCCCATTGATATTGGGTACTAATTTATATTTGAAAAACTGTAATCAGCAGTGGACAACATTTCGCAGTCATCCAGATCTAGATAAGTTTCTCTTTGTCTCACCTGGTTGGCAGTTGCCTGGGAAAATTGCTCAAAAAATTGCTCTGTGTATCATCGCCTTCAACCCTGACCTCCAGTGTCTCTGGGTGCCCAGGTGAGTCTGTCTCATCATTGGCACCCTCCCTTCCATCTCTGTGTTGGTGAGTGAGATCTGACCCGACACACTGTATTTACCGTGAGTAGCCTCTTCTGTGATATTTGTCTTTTTTTCCTGGAAGTGGGATTTGTCCATTTGGGGCTGGCTGAGTGCTAATGTGTGCTAGTTTGAGCTTTTGGAACCACACCAGATCACTCGATTTACTGCTGTGTTCTGTACAGTCTTTCACGCAGAGTATCACAGTCTAGGTTGTCAGTTTTCGAGACATTATAAAAAAGGGAGGTCCTTACACAGTTATTATTGAGTGACATTAAGGGCCGATGCACGACGAGTGCCTGGTCTGGGGGCAGGGGGCTGGGGGCTGGCCCTGGCTGGATTCTAGATAAAAAAACCGTTTGTCCTCCTGCTTTTTTGCTTCCATGCAGCACCCCACTACCCCAAAACACACACCTGGCCTCCTAATGAATAGAAAGCAGAAAGATTTAAGTGAAAGCTGGCCCACGCTAATGGGATTCCTGCACGAGCCCATTAATGCCGATCGCTTTAGATACTGACTGTTAAAGACCATCAACATTCACACCTGCGGTGTTTGTAGCATTAATATACCCATATTAAATTTGGTCGATTATCTGCTTATGCTAAAGATACTATATTAATAGCCTTTTATCTATCTATCTGTCTATCTATCTACAGTGTGACTTTTCATACATAGCATGCAGCTTAAAGTGCTTTACATGTGAGATTAAAATTAGAACCAAAAAAAGAGAAGCTACATAAAACATGCAACAACTGTTCAGGAATACATCTAAAAGTACAATAAATAAGCAACAAAAAACAAAACATCAATAAATAAGCAAAGAATATTTCCAGTACAATATTATGGTTACTTCAATAAAACAGTGAGGTAAAGAGAAAATGAATAACATAGGTAGTAAAAGAAGAGAAGTACCAGTAATACAATAATGATTAAAGAGAATGGAAAACGAAATGAAAATAATCAAGCACCATGAACACAATTAAAAGCCAATATTATAACATGTTTTTAATAACTTTTTAAAAGTGTGAAGTGACTGTTAATGCTTCTCCGATGTCTTCTGGCAGTGTGTTTCGTAATTTTGCCACCAAAAGGCTCACCTCAGAAGCTGGGAGTGGTAGATGGCAGCACTCTAGTGTGAGCTAGTAAGGTCAGTAATGTATGAAGGTGCTTGACCATTTAGTGCTTTAGAAGTCAGTAAAACTTCAGCACACTAAAGGAATTTGAGGAAGAGCCTGCTGTATGTGTATTAACAGTATATGGTACCCAGTCAGTAAATAAAAAAATATGTACTAAGTTATGTAGATGGCAGTTTCATTCTGTTTCTTTGCTGACTAACTTTGTACTCTCAAATCCTTGCTTGGGGGTGGGGGGGCATTACTGATCCCATGCAAGGTTTGGAAGACAAAGGCAGTCTCTCCCGCGGGTACGGCGAGTATCCCGTTGTTAGTCCCCGTGTCTCCTACAGCCACTTTGGGCCTGCATTTGTGGGCTGGCCTTCTGCCGGCACACGCGTGGCTCTCTTTCCTTCTGGTCGGTGGGATATCGCTACTCAGGCTGTGTCTGCTGCCGTTCCTTTCCGGAACTCATAAATCACTGGAATGTACTGTTTGGGCACTTCTACCAGGAAGCTTTTCACTCGTGAATTCTGCTGTTTAACATATTGCTCAGCTTGGTATTGTCCTAGACTAGACTTATTGTCTTGATCTAACTGAAAGGCATTTGGGTTGGTTTGAACATTTATATGGAAGATGCCACGAGGATTGGGTTAGTCTTCAAGGCTTTTGTTCACTGCTGCTTATTGTATAGAGAAAAAAAAAACAACAAATCTACTTAATAACTGAAACATCCTGGTCGCTGGATGTCAGTACAGGATTTATAGAATGCCTTTTGTCTAGTTTATTGAGTATACATTCAAGAACAATAGCAGGGCTGGAAAACAGATTTTGCCGGATTATTCTAGAACACAAGCCCATGGTTTGGTTTTTGGCTCCGCTAATGAATATCGGAGCGATTAACATTGTGATTTATGTCCTGTGGCTGTGGGCTGATTTGGCCAATAAGATCTTGGACAGTATGTCTGTGCAGCTGAACAGCGTAATGTCTGTCAGCACGTGCGTTTAGCGTATGTGTGTGCGGGCGCCGCATTTAAAGTTCACCCACGCATGATGCGCCCCAATGATTTTCTGCGCATGTAAATCCAGCTACACAATGCTTGACACACTCAGACACACTCTAAAAGCCGCTAAAAGTAATTTAAGAGCAATCAAGGGTGATTGTAATATACCATGATATATCGTTAACATGCTAAACTCATTACTGATATCAAAATGTTTACAGTCTCTGTTGCGATTAGTGTTTGTTACTTGAAAAATATTGTTTGATCCCTAACTCAGACTCCATTTGCTGTGCATTTCCTGGACTGGTCTGTTTAAGGAGTTCAGTTAAGAAGCCTTGTGGGGATTTTGTACCAGATATTTTGTTTAATTTCTTCCCTGCCCTTACAAGACGCCGTAAAAACGGGGCTTAGTAACTACCTGTTCATGCACCATCGCAAGCCTGACACAAGATAAAGGAAAATGGCATTACAGAAAATAAAATTCAATTGTTGTGCATGTGTGCTGGGAGTGCCTAACTAACATCTAATAAAATCTATTCATGATGTATCGGATGTAAAAACTGTAGAAGAAAGAGACCCGTAATTCTATAACTAATTTGAACACAATGGTTAATGTTAGGTGGTTTCAAGGTGAAGCACAAAACCCTAAGAGGTTCTCAATCTCCTGAAATCGATTTAGCTAGACTACATCTACCACCAGAAGGTAAAGGCCTGTAAATGTAGATAATGCCCTTGAATTCCCGCAAATATTCACAGATGACATGTCTTTGCTGGCTCACCCACCTACTACCACGTGTAGACTGTGACTGTCAGAGCATCTCATCCCTGTGACTGTTCCTGTGTGCATTTATGCATTTGCTGTCTTCTTTAATTTGCAGATGTGTGCAGGCCAGTTGGAAAATGCCTACTTCCTTCCAGAATTTGCGCTCTCCCCCCAGGGGAGTATCCTGGAGGACACGACCGGTGAGGAGCTCGTGACGTATCGCTATGACGATCAGGTCAGTTTGCCTTCGCAGTCCGCAGGGGCTTTGCCGTCGAGCACCCACTGGGGAATCCTCGTTAACTGAACACACAAGGTCACAGGGAGTATCCGCGGCTGCTTTCAGAACAACTTCTACAGACCCAAAGAAATGTCTGTACTCATTCAACATAAAGAGAAATAGGTTGCTATATGCATAATTTTGCTTTTGAATCCTGCTAGGTTTGGATGTCAGAAGTGATTTACATGAGTTTACATAGTGATTTGCACATATATTACCTTTGTATTCATAATTTGTCCTAGTGAATATTAGAATGGATTTAAGGGCTTTGTGCTGTTTACTTGACAGAAGCCAAAATCCCCAGAAGGGGTTTAGTGTTTAGTTGGTGGGGGGGGGGGGGGTTAGAATGGAGTGGACAAAAAGTGTGTGTGGTGCAGACACAAGCTCTCATCAACACACTGTGATTGTGAGGGGTTCTTATTGTTCGTAACAGACATCTCCATCTCCCGTCCTTAGCTGGTTGGAAAAAATAGGAAAAGGTTATAGATATTTATCTTTTATTTATATTTATTTATACTTTTGTCAAAAGTCATGCCACTTTAGTGTGTGTGTGTTCCTTTATGCCGTATAAGTTGTTAAAACAGAAGTGCCTCACCGCCGCAGTGCTGCTCTGAAAGTGCTCATCACTCCACAACATGCACACGGACACTCACACCGGAGCCAGCGCGATCCTGTGGATTGCAGGAATGGTGAATGACGGCCGAGGGAGGAGAAAAGAACAATTTCCTGTTTTTCGGGCCCTGTGTGTAGACAATGGATTGGACACAGATGTCAGGGCGAGGCGGCGGACGGTTAGCGATGTGGAGAATTGGCCTGGTCTGTGGTGCTCTGTCCTCAGTGGCTCGGCACGGGGATCGTCACGTATCATGTGAATGCTTTCTGCGCTCCCAAGCTGCCGCCGTCGTATGGGGTCGAACTGTACGGTTTGAGGTATCCATCTGGGCCTCTGTTGTGACATAGAAGGATTTTGTTTCTTTTTGGGGGGTTGGAAAGTATCCAAGTTTAATCCCCTAAATTCAGTATGTATAATGTATATGTGGGTCTCAGAAAGTGCCTTGTAAATGCTTCTAAGCACACAGTTCTATATACATGTGCAGAATCCAAAAAAGCAAAAAATCCACTACACCTCTTGCCACTGTGTGTTTGTAAAGTGACCTTTTAGAGTTCCTGATCTGGAGCGTTCAGATGTTTTACAAGGACGAAGGACGAAGTGCAGGTGGAATTTTGATGATTTAATGACCGTCTTATGGTCTAGGGTAAAGGGCTGGTTGATGCGGATATTGCCATAAAGTGACCTGTGGTAGATGCTCTGTGTTGGTGTATTACCAACAGCCTGCTTGATGGAGCAGTTGTTTAACTATTCAGAGTAAAGCCTGAACTTTCTTCTTCTGAAATATGATGGCAATTGTGAAGGCGGGTGGGGGGGGGGTCAGGTGATTGTTTGCCGAGGTGGATAATTCAGGTCCAAAAAGTAAAAGTCCAATCCAGGATTTTGTTTCAACCAACCAGTTGAGTATAAAGAGTCACAGTTCACAGAATACTCAACTGGATGGTTGAAACAAATTCTTGGTCTTTACTCTCTGGAGCTGAATTACCCAACTCTGATCATTTGATAATTCAGGTCACCTGCTCTCTCTCCAAGGGAGTTTGTCAATACTTGACTCTGCTTGTGTTCCTGCATACCCAACAAGAACAATCCCATGATTCACTGTGTCCTAAGTCCGTTCTTGGGAGACAAGTTAGCAATACTGCTCTGGTTAAGAACTTAAGTAAGTTCTTTGTGTTCTTGGTATTGATAAACAACCCAGGTGTCCGCCACTTGGTGAATGCGGGGTTAATGAATGTTGATATTTATTTTGTTTCAATGTTTGTGTTCTGAGAAAGGCACTTATGTTTCCTGTTCTCACTGTGTCTGCACTTCCTTTGCCCCCCTACCTGATTCCCAACACCTCTGCAAAGCGAACCCCTCTCTCCACACAAACAGCCCTTTGCTGGTTTACCCCACGCTGCTCTGGTCACCGTCCCGACACCGCCTGACTTGCCCGTGGCCTCAGTCGTCTTTGTGATGTCTTTTCCTACGTACTGTTGTTCCTTGTTTTTAAAATTGAATAATAGGTATCCCACCCCAAAGCGACATCTACAAGCCAGCAACTTTCATTATTTACAAACTAGCCCTGGATACAGCTCCACATACATGATCTGACAGACACATTTGGCCTTGTCTGTGACCAGGTCCCTCCATGAGACTGTGTCCCGTCAGAAGCAGCTGGAGAGTGAGTCCAGAGATGGGTCACATTCCTGGGGCTTAAACCAAGGAGTTCAGACCGAGATGCGATCGGGGAATATGTGAAATTACTGTTGAAAAATGCAAGATCCAGAAATGAAGAAAAATGATTTATTTTCCCTGTGTAGTAAGACTGGCCAACTTATTTATTTTCCCTGTGCTTTCTTTTTTTGCGAGAAATACGTTATTTGTACAGAGAATACAGTAATGATAATATTTTACCTGTTCAGTACATACTTGTCACATCATGGCTAGCAATTCAGTTCCTCAAAGGCAAGCGGGTAATCTCTTTACCCTTGAGACAGGGTGTGTCTGTGTGTGTGTTCAGTCTAACAGAAAATATTTAAAGAAATCCATAGTACGCTGTAGTGATTCAAGTTATGAGATTCATGGGTACAACAGCAGGGCCCAACTTGGAACCCAGAATCCTTCTATTAACATCACCTTGACCTCAAGCTACCCCTTGCCTGTTATATTCATTTCAAATTTTTATTGTCATGGGAACGTGGTGCTTCCTGCCAAAAAATACAAAACAATAATAATAACAGCAATAAATAACAAACAGGGTCACAGGGGAGACCAGGGCCTGTCCCAAGCAGCACAGGGCAGGGGAACATTCCGGAAGGTGTGCCAGGTCATCACCAAACCGTATGTCTCCGGTTTGGAGGATGAATCTGGAGACACCGTGGAAAACCTGAGCAGAAAGGGGAGAACATGCAAACTCCATGTGCACAGGATGGGGGGCGCAGTGCTGCCTCTGCACTGCACATAAATAATCGCATCACTCCTGTAGGCCAGACTCCACACAGACAAGAGTGAGAACTGTTGCATTTCTTTTCGGTGGGTCATGGTTGTCTCTGTGATAATCATTCTATTTGATAATGCTCACAAAACATGCTAATGTGTTTAAATCCTCAGAATAAGTCTAGCAGCTGTACACTACTGTCTCAGGGATGCAAGTCATGCATTAAGAGCAAGGCGGCTTCAGAACCCTGTAGCACACCAGCCTCTAAGAAAGGACGGGCCTAGCTGTCCCAAGCACTGGGGGCCACCTGGGCATGAGCCACTCCACGGGGGTAGATTAGCACGAGCTCCTTCTCCTTGCCACACTCCAACTGGGGTCTGTGTGACTCCCTAATAGGTGCTTACAGGTATTTTCTGTCCATCAGCCTCCTGAAGGCAACTTCTCAATTGTGTTTGAAGGCGGTACTTGGAGTTTTTAGCTTGGATCATTTCAGGTCTTGCGGTAAGTGGTTTTCTGGCTGGGAGCTTGGGGGCTTTTTTTCTCCAAGTGTTCCAACTCTGGTTATGATGTTCTGCCTGGGAGTCAGCAGTGCCTGGTCCTGTTATTAGGGCACTGCAATTGCTGGCAGAATGCCCCGTAAACCAGTTTGGCGTGAGAGCTGGCCCACGCCCTCTGGAGCGAGAGGACTGTCACGGGAGCAGAGGCATGGAATCCTGTAGCTTTGGGGCTTCGGAAAGGTGGGGTCACTCCTGAGAGCGATGATCAGCGGCCATGTGCAACTCTTCGTTTTAATCCAGATGACTACGTTGTCCCCTCTCTGGCCCCACAGTTGCCCTTCTCTGGGGATCTAGGCTGGGGAGAAACTGGAAAGTCCTCCTGGAATGCGAAACAGGTCACTAAGGGATCCAGCCCATCTGTTACTACGGAAACTATGTGTGCGGCAGCCTCCTTCCTTTTCAGGCATGTCCGCTGTAGACGTCCTGCTGAGAAGGACAGACGCCAGGGGCCTCCTGCGTGATGACAGGCTTCTGTCAGGCGTGTGAGGAACATGCACACTGTCAGGCCTAAGCTCCATCTCCTCAGCTCCATCAGGGTGGCAAAGGGTGAGGCTCTTTGAAGGGGCTGTAGTCTAACACGTGCTGAAAGATGCTTCAGTGGAAGATTAAACAGCTTCTCGGCTTCCCCCGGAGATTCATGTTGTTGGTTGAGAGTTAATGAAGCTCTCATTTTCATAATTCTGTTCTGGTTGCTGCTCATCCCCATAATTGGTCAGGGAGGAGGACTGAGATGTTGATGCCTTCTTGTGATGTCTCCTTGGTGCTCCTCTCAAGCTGATGTTGGCTTTGGTCCTCAGAGTGGGTGTGCGGTTTAGGCTGGGTTTAGAGCTCCCCATTATGAACGGGAACATCAGACAGTCTACAAGGGTGAAGTCGAGTAGGTGCCAAGGCTTTGATGTCATCCAATCAGTGAAATGAATATCCCGTAATTGAGCTGACATTCTTGGCCGTGATGCACGTGACCATGTCCTGACATGTCAGTTTTTAAATCGTTCTTTTCCTTGCTGAACACTTGATTGACTCCCCCCTATTCAGGCACTGTTGTCTGTTAAGGCACCGCCTATGACCGTGGCTTCATTCAGAGCTCCTATTTGACATTTTGTCAAGGCCAGTGTTTCCCAACCCAGTTCTTGGGGACCTACAGATAGCCCACAATTTTGCTCTTCCAGCTTCCTGCCAAACAGTCCAGGTTTTTGCTCCCACCCTGCCCCCTGCCAGACACTCCCAGACAGTCCGTGTCCTGAATAGTCCAGTAGGAAGCTGGGAGGGAGCAAAAACAAGGACTGTCTGTGGGTTCCTGAGGACCGGTTTGGGGAACACTGGTCAAGGCTGTTTAGCCGATAACTTATTTGGTCGCCATGGAGCAGAACCCTACTTTACCTCCCTTCTGATATCTCACATTAAACTAAGATAGTTGTTCTGGGGGCATGAGTTGTCAAGTGATGTATGAATCATCTGTGTAAGGGGTGACAGGCTGCAGTTCTAATGAGAAGGGTATTGGAAGCTTAAGGGTGGGCTGAGGCGGGTGCAGGGCTCTCGTAGCTGGTATGTCCAAGTAAAGCTTGGTTTCTTGTTTCATCTTTTTCTGAAAAAGTAAAACAATCTCGCTTTTAGCTACAGCATGTTAAGAATTTATATTTTGTTTTGACACGGCCTTCAGTCAACCTGATAATCCTTTAGTACATTCGACTTGTGTTTGGGACCAGGACTACTGGGTACAAGTCAGTTTGGGCGTATCTTGATATTGTAGCTGTCCATTACTTACTGTATAAGTTACTGTATGTATACTTTCTTATAAGTTATATATGGACAGTGGGTTACCAAACTGCAGCCAGTGCTGCCCCTGTTACGCTAAGCAATACACAACCTAACGTCCATCTGTGTCTGCTTTGTGGTGTCTCTTGATCAGTGTATATTATTTACTATGGACCTTGGGCATAAATGCGATTGAGCGTGACTCGGTTAGGCCTAACTCTACGTAAGAATGTATGCCAAATGACACATAGCTATTAAGTTCCTTTTCTGCTGAAACTGCTCTAGCCATCCATCTTCTGTCTTCTTGCATTTTTTTTTGTTGAGAACATCTGTGTGTGACTTTCCTTTTAGAAGTGAGGAGTATTTCAGTACTCCTGCCATCATGCATTCACTGTTCCGCCATGGTTGTGGCGTCGAATCTGTTCCACCCGGTTCAGGGGCACTGGTTTGCTCAAACAGAGCGTAACATTGGGCTGATCCTCTGGCATGTATGATAAGAAATGGCCTGGGAGTGGCCGTTAGACACTCACATAGACACTCTCCCTGATCTGTTGTGGCTTTCGGAAGAGACAAGCCTCAGCCCTCTCAGGTCCCAGGTACCCACAGGTTATGTGACTGTAGCACGTCATGTGATGGGGGTGTGTTACAGGTGACACCACCAGTACACATTCACTCTTGTTACCTATCAGTCCTGCTGCATCACCAGTGCTTCCTAAAGAATATTCAATGATCATTAAAAGTACAGGCTTAAATATTTAGCTCATTCTATGCTTTCCTTCAATCCAGTCCAAGTCAGCAGGATTAAGTATTATAAGTTGGAACTCCACACAACATGGGGAGGGCATGCAGACTCCACACAACACGGGGAGGGCGTGCAGACTCCACACAACACGGGGAGGGCATGCAGACTCCACACAACATTGGGAAGGCGTGCAAATTCCACACAGCACGGGGAGACATGTCCGAAGAAGAGGGGGAAGAATAATTTTCACGCAAAAAAAAAAACATTTGACATCATCAGGTGATGTTTTGGGTTTTGATTTGTATTGGGAGTTTTTTGAGATTTAAATAACCATTGATTTTTCTAGCCATGTAATTGAGAGTGACAGTGGTTACTTGATGTTATTTCTGGTAGGACTGCGGTTGTAATCATTCATGTTCAGTTTACCAATGCATTTAACTACTTCAAGCATGTACATCTCATATCTTTCCCTGCCTGGTGTGTCTCTGGGGAGGTCACTGTAACGTAAAAACACTTCTGCTGAGGCCACAAGCCTCCGCTGCTCTCTTCAGATTCAGACTTTTAGAGAAGAGCCATCATTGCTGCCAAACAGCTGATCTACGGGCCAAGACACAAAAAGCAAAAAAATAGATTTTTTATTACTTATGAAAACAAAATAAAGTTCTGTTTGTTGCACATTCTCCTCATAATCATTGCGACAAATAATGCAAAGCCCCCTTAAATTTCGGTGCCGCTTGTTGCTTGTGCAAGCGGAGCACCCGGCCAGATACAAAATGATTAGCTGGGACATCTGTTTTTAACACGTTCCCCCTTGTGTTTATTTGGATGCCTGCCCTGTATTGAGCTGTAAAGTGACTGGGAGAGGGTCTCGCCCCGGGCTGCTGCCGCGCTCGTGGTGTGGAGAATGAGGAATGCGGCATGTGTTCGAATAAATGCCGAGATGAAGTTTCACAGCCCTGACGCACACTCGCATATGCTGTGTGTGTGTGGTACATCTCTGGTGTATTAAACCACTACTTGTCACATAAGCACTCGCACACGTACGCACACCCCTCAGGTCTGGTTCCTGCTGATTGGTCACACAAGCTTGGTGCCGCCCGCTGTTCCTGATCCTCTGTTCACAGTAGCTCACACCCCAGCCGTGTGCCGATAAGCTTTTTAACCTGTCTGCTGAGCCAGGGAACCGGCTGAGCAAAGCGGAGGGTGGCAAGGCTCTCACAGTGCCGTTCTTGTCACCACGGCCACACACTCAGTACCATGAGTTTAATCACATTACCTAGTTACCATTTTAACTATCTCATGACTCCCTGGTAAATGCACAAATAATTGCTCAGTAATAGTACGGATTTTAATTCTAGTTAAAGTATGTCCATAAGTTGCAGAATCTATTAAAAATCGTGCTTTCTGTTTTAACGGGCGGGCGCCCGGAGCGCCGGCAAAAGCACAGGGAGCGAGGTATCGGGGAACATGGGATTTAATTCCAGGAAAAGGCAGGCAACAAACGAACTGACCAGACATAAAACGTCAATGACCGGACTGGGGAAACAAACAGAAACGCAGACTAAATACAATGAACTAATGACAACAATCAAGGACAGCTGGTAAACACCGGGAATCCGCACTGGGTTAACGAGGGGGCGTGGCACACGGGAGGAGCAGACGATTGGGGCATGACACTTAAGAAGTTTGTCATTCATGATTTCTCAGTTTCATTCTTGAAAAGAATAATTGTCCATTTTTATTAGAGTGTTATGTACTGTGCTACATAAAGAATACCACTAATTCTTTCTATGTTCTATATAGAATTCTATATTTTTCATGCGGGCCTAAGTGTTTTTTTTTTCTGAAATGTGGCGAGACGGGAACAGCATTTGAAACAGTTCTTTCTGAAAACCAGAGCAGGTGGTAGCAACACCAACGGCGAGGCACCAAAGGGCGCGGGGAATCCACCAGCTTAACGAGCGCCGAGTAGAAGGTGAAGAAGGTCTAATGAGTTCCTGACAGCACTGAACGGGATCATAAAATCCCCCTTTAATTTGTCCCCTTCAGTAAGACGGCGCAGTAAATAACCAGTGTGCCAGAGAGCCAAATACTGGCCGACAGAAGCTTTAATCTACCGGGGATGCGAAAAGGCACAAAATGGGGGGGGTCCGCTGTGGATCTGCCAAAGAGTTTTAAGGGAACGCTTTCAGGTTAAATTATCCATAAAGTATTCTGAGCAGTAGCATAATGTACTGATTGTTTCCTATGCTCCAAGAGGAGGAGGGCAGGGGTAAGGAGCTGATCTCACAGCTCGTCTCTTAAACTCCGCCCACACGTGAGGGGCGAGACCTCAGAAACTGGCCAGCCAGTCATGGTGTCTTTGGCTTGTGCATCTTCTGCAGATTTGTGGGGTCACTAAGTCCTGGGCTTGGCCATGATGTTGATGACCTGCATGCAGCCCCACCCTGTTTCAAACCTTTTGAGTTGATTTTTTTTTTCTGGCACAAACGAAGAAATTTGTCCTCAAATTTTTTAGTTATTTGCAGTTTAATTGTTTTAATTAGATTTTTACAAACTGCATAAACCGAGTGACACGATCCTTTCGTCACTTTTCCATAAAGTTAAGCCAGCAGTATTTTAGCAAATACAAAAGGTGAAATATGATGTCTGAAGCAGAGGCCTCAGTTTGGCTGCTCTGTAGTGCCAATGATGTCCCTGTCAACATGAATCCTAAATACCCCCCGCTACTAACCTTGAAAGCACACTTCAGCACTATGGCTTCGCTAGTAAAATTCAATAAAATGCAAAATCACTGTGCACCCCCACCAGGTCCCAGCCTCAGTGACTGCTCAATGTGATTTTGGCCCCCTGTGGTATTTCACTCTGCATAGCCACACTGCCCCAGTCCCTCAGGTCCAGCTCATGCCTCCAGTTGCTACCTTTATTATCCAGACGTAAACGGGTCACTGTCGCACTGTATCAACGAGACCCAAGCCCTGAATTTTCCACCGGATTACCCCATCCTGGGAAGAGGCACCGGGCATGTCGGTTAGGTGACTGGAAATTGTGGGGTGTCTGCTGGTCCCAGTCTGACCCCTTCTTTCCCTCCATTTACTCCATTGACAAAATGACACAAAAGCACCGGTGTATAACATGGTAATGGTTTGTAAAATCCCATAAAAAGGCTCTTTGATTCTTATTCAATGGTAAATTAAGCGCCTAAATTGTATCACAGAGGCCTTGATTTGAATTTGGCAAGCGCTCTTAAAAATAAAAGCTAAATTATGTCTCTAGAGAGGCTAAGAAAATGTTGGACTGATGAATAGAGTAGATAGCTTGAAACACCTTTGGATGGAGCCTTTTAAAGTTTCAAGTGCTTGGGCTTCAGTACTGAGAAAAGCAGCAATTAGTAGCAGTTAAAGGGTCCCCCTGCCCCGACCACAGCGCTGCACTTTACGTCATGCATTTGCGTGCGAAGGTCCGACTTTGCGTCAGATTGCGTTTTGCTGTGCTGAGGACCGCAGTGGCCCTGGCGGTGGAGACACACACGCGATGCAGCAGGAACTCCATGTGTGGGTCAGGGCTTCCTCACAGGCTGCAGGGGACGTCCGATCGCTCCCTCGGCTTCCCACTCTATGCAGGAATATAACTCTAGTAACTTTAATTAAAGCGTTAATTAAAGAAGTATATTACTGAGTGATCAGTGTTTAGCAAAGGGTGCTCGTGTTCCTTTGATGCTTGTTTGGGGCACCCTAACCTGGCAGTGCCGTTCAGCCTTGTTTATGATGAGATCCCTACATTTTAGATGACGCTTGCCTGGGGGGCTTCCTTCCATCTCCGAGCAGAGGAGAACGGGGTGACCAGGGAGTTTTATATCCACATGTCTGTATTGTTTGGTTGCTGGGTTTGGGTCCAACAGAGGGCTGATGGAGAACGTTTAAAATCTACACCATACCATGGATGGTTATCTTCCAAGTTTCCTCTAGCTTGGGGTTCAGGTCTGAGGTTTCTGGTCCCCTGCTTAAAAGATTCTCACACCCAACTGGGCCAGTCATTACACTCCCACACCCCTTTCACAATTAAATCACCACTGTTTGTAAATTTCAGTATGGAGCTTTCATGCCCAGAGATTCCCTGGGCCCAGTCTGCCGGTGGAGATGTTCACTATACACGGTGATCTGGACTTTCCCGGTGGAGATGTTCACTATACACGGTGATCTGGACTTTCCCGGTGGAGATGTTCACTATACACGGTGATCTGGACTTTCCCAGTGGAGATGCTCACTATACACGGTGATCTGGACTTTCCCGACGGAGATGTTCACTATACACGGTGATCTGGACTTTCCCGGTGGTGATTTGCAGCCACATCACACAAAATTGGGCACGGGGCCTGTTGCCACCATGGGGTCGTCTTCCGAGTCTTTGTGCGTTTAGGAAATCTGATAAATCTGATTTCCTGACACACAAAAGCTGTTTAGGGGAATGGTTACCTGAGTAACGGCCCTCAGAGGCGAGGGTCAGCAGTTATTGATGGTCTTGTTTGGGAAAGCTGAACGGGATTCTGGGAACACTTTGGCAGATCGTTCATCCTGGATCCTGAAGTCTTCTCCAGCTGACCTGCTCACCTTCTGTGTGTGTGTTCAGCATTATGTTCTCTCAAAATCAAAGTATGGAAATATCAGTTCATTTAGACCTACCATTTCCGGGACTAATCCTGTATCTCTTAATGTGTTTTAGACCTTTAATGATCACTAGGGTATCCTTATAATTTGGTGTTGCCAGTTTTATTAAAGATTAACACGATATTTACTCAGTATCAGTTGATAACATCAGCTAAGAGTACTCGCGCCAGGTGACCTGATGGGGGCAGTAGGCACTTCTAACAATAGCTTTGACGTCACCAAACTTTAATGTTATCAGGATTCAGTCACTAGGAGATTTGACCAGGAAAAATGTCCTCAGAGATATGTTGTTTTTTTTGGGTTTTTTTTCCATTAATGGAGAATTTACAGTCACGGTGCTGTTTATTCAACCTTGAAAAAAGAATAACATTCTTGGCTTGGAAAGACCGGCTTGAGCCTCCGGGGTCAAACCCATCCCTGTGCTAACGCTACCTTAGCAGCAGACAAACGAGCTGCCATTGCTGGCCCTCTGCTCAGATTCTTATCTACAATGCCACTTATCTCGGTTTCGTGGTATCCGTCCCACTTTGGGGACGCTCAGGTGTCCATGAGAACCCTCTGCGGCTCGGCACGTCTGGCCCACGGGGTGATAGCAGAGTGCGGTAATGATAGTGGCCGGCCAAGGAAGCTTTGCGGAGTGACTCGCTGCTGCTGGTTTGCGCTTCTGCATTTCCCCCCCGTGTGTCTTGCTAAGACATACAGGCCCAAGCATGTGGCCGCTCTGCACGCGTGGAGGCCACACCTTCAAAGTATTTATCACTGTCCATGTCCAAAGGCAGACGGTTATGTGGCATTAAGAGAATTATTTTCAATCAAAATGAGTCATTCACTTTGGGTAAATAACTAGGAACTTCACTCGTCACAACACAGGGTTTCCATGGGTATTTAAAAGGTCTTAAGAATTCAAAAATCCAATAATATGAATTTAAGGCCTTAAAAATGTTTTAAAATGTCTTAAATATGATTTTGACAGGTCTAAAGAATTTGATTGGATTATGAAGTCTACGTTACTTTTATAAAGTTGCATAAATGTGCTCTTGGGAACAATTTGTTTTGATCACGCTGTAGCAAAACTACAAAATGAAACTGACATGGAACAAATGACCACTAATTGCCAACCGCAAACTGTGTAGCCTGGTCAGAGCCTTTTGGAGCTCACTCCACTAGTGTGTCACAGTGCGCAGTGTGGGCTGACGCTGCATCTCCTCTCTTCAGTGAAAAAATAAATAGACAACTAAATGTTGGTGCTGAATGCGATTAATTTATTTTGCAAGTCATTCTGGGGCTCTGAATTTCCTCCATATCCTCATGGTCTTACAAAAAGTCTTAAATTTAGCTTGTTGAAAAGTCTGGAGGAGCTCATAGAAGGACAATGACCAGAGCCATCAGCTGTAAAGCACCCTCCAGCAGAGCTGCCCCCCAAGCCGTCGGCGCCTGTCTGAGCGCTTATATAACCGGCAGGATGGGGTGGGAACTTCTGCATCCTACCAATTTCCCGTAGCTATAAATCTGAGAGCTTTCCTGGACAGTGCTATTTCCATAAACCTGGCATGTTTTATTGCTAATCTGATCAGGACCGATTACCAGTAAGGTTATTTAAATCAAGTGGTTAGTATTTATCTGATGCTCATCGTCAAAAAAAATAGTTATTTAAAGGAAAATGTATATAGGGTCGTCTTTCAGCACCAAATAGATACACGTGCTGTCATAGAAATATTTTATTAAATTTCTTCTCTTTTCCTCTTTTATTACTTGAAGCAGCAAATACAGTGTAACAGCAGGACAGTATATCATTTAAATAAATTGCCACAGGCTATAAGAGTAGCTAGAAACAGAGACCATAGTCATCCATGGTGCTTTAACTCTGGATGTGATATGAAATGTGATACAGGGATAAAGATGTCATATTTTTGAAGGAATTCTTATCAGCCCACAAATCTGCAAAAAGGGATCGATTTGAGCCTTGAAAGTGCCGCATGCCATTTGATTTTCCAGTAGTGCAAAGTTTTTGTTTAGTCAGCGGTCCTGAAATGTTTATTGAAAATAATCATCCTGGCCAAATGTTTCTTACTGGAATACTGCAGCATAATTTGAGTTTCATACCAACTTTTAACCCTGATGTTATAAACTCCCCTGGAAGTTTTCTCTTCTGTAATTAGTTTTGATAAAGTTTCATTTGCTGCTTTTATTTGTCTCCAAATGCAGTATGAAATGAAGCTGGACTGCATTACTTCATTAATTTTTCTTTTTTTGCAGTTATATAAGGGGCTGCTAATGTAATATTATGGTCTGTCTCATGGACATTATTAGAGTGTTTTCAGTCCAGCTCTCGACTTCAAAGCTGCAAGCTTTCTCTGGTCTGGATAATTGCAGTTAATTTTGTAATATTAGCCTTTAGTCTGACGACCTAGTAATGGCACCAAATTGGCCAAGATCAAATATGCAGCAAAACCAGTGGTGAAGAGTGCATAGTGAAGAGTCCATAGTGAAGCAACCTTCACCTTGGAAATGCTACCTTAAAATATAATAACTATATTTTTGCAGTGTTGCTAGTTAAATTAAGGTTTTGGTTACCATTAACATGAATATGTGACTTTTGCTGAATAAAGTTACATTGACTATACCAATGGTTGCCAACTTTGGTCAGCTGGCTGGAGTGAAATTTTCAGTTTGAGGCAAGACACACGTATTTACACGTATGTAGCAGTTTTATTACCTTGTAAACAGTCTGTAGCATTTTCAAAGTTCCCCTGTGCTTTTGATGTAGCAAATTTTCTTGCATGAGCGTGAGAGTCTGAAAGCATGAGTGCCACACCAGATGTGTGAGAGTTGGCAACTCTGGTAGACCTTGGGGCGGGGGTATTCCACAAAGCAGGATTTGTCATTTAGCTGGGTTAACTTAAGCCATGATTGTCTAATAAGAGTTTTGGCAAGGAACATTCCTATTGGACAATAATAACTTCTAGCTTATGTTAACCCAGCTAACTGACATATTCTGCTTCATGGAACACCCTGCAGGTCAGTGTTGTGTGGATGAAGCTCTGGAGTTCTTGCCTATTGTGGCCCCTCCCCTACCCCTGTTTAATATGTCTACACACCACCCTGATGAATGGGTGTTAAGCCGTACAATAGGCTAATGCAGCTGAAAGTTGATCAAAGTGTTTCACATAGACAGCCTGCTGTTTCTGGGAATCGTATCTCTGTGTTTTCAGTGATTAGTTTCAGTTAAACTTCATTCAGCATGGGTTGTGGGAACAGGTGACTTGGCAATATAAAAATATAAGTTTTAAGCTTTTACTGATGCTTTTTGGTCTAGTGTACACCATTTCTAAAATAAAATAATTTTATGACTACATGGCAAATTCATCATCTAGAGATGTGGACCTGTGTCTTGCCAAAGCATACCATGGCAATTTTCCCTGCTGCAGATTTTATTATATGACTTTATTAATCATCATATTTATTATCACGAAATGTGAAAGTTGCATTTTTTATACGACGTCTTATAGGACTAATGTTATAGTCAGTGGGATCTTTATTACGGGTCACCAGAATTGTCCCGCTCCATTTATTTAACTGTCCAGTCTGGATATCCTCAGTGGTTGCCGTAGCAACTGGCAAAGGTCTTAAGGTTTACATGAAGGGGCTCCTGTAATTCAATGTCTGAAGCTGTATGGGAGAATGGCCTGTTAACCTGTCATATTTAACACCAGCGCCATCATTAAAATCACTTAGCCCATTTCTTGTGAAATTCATGGCACCCACTAATTTCCCTAAACGTGAATCCCATGCCCCATGGATTAGCCTAAATCTGCTTTTCCTTGGGGGAGAGGGGAGGTAGCAAGTTTGGTACCTGTTTAAAAGAATGATGAATGTTCAGGCTCAGGCTAATTGGTTCATGAAAACAACAACATACATCTATGTATCTGGCCATGTGCCCCCTACAGGTAGGGATGAACCTTCCCTCTCCTGTACTTTGGGTCTCAGGCCGGCTCTCGAACCAGCAGCATAGTCTGCGTGCTTACGGAGCTGTATGATCACCGTTGTGATTGCATTCAAACTTCATTTTCCTGTTTTTATTGGAACCTACAATCTGCCTCTTTTGACTTAAACAGGAATAAGTTGTGGTTCAATCAAAATAGGCATTAGTTTACATTGTTGCCAAAAATGACTTTTTTATGTTTGGGTTACTATAATATTGCACAAATAAAAAACACAAACAATTTTTTAGCATCAACCTTTCCATGAAAAACATTAATCAAGAAATTATTTTTATGCCAGTTGCTCATCATAATGTGGACGAGTAGATGGTGTAGAGCTCAGTATTAAATGTGGGAATGATTCTGCTCTCGTTTGATTTGCTAACAGAAATGTGTAGCCAGTGTCAGCCATCTGGCACTGACTAAGAAAGCTAAGTCTTCCGAGCTTATCGCTTTGTGGGACTTGTGAGTTCACAGAGTACATGAGCGCGTTAAATCTCTGTGTGGGTGTAATAGCCAACGGATGTTATTTGTTAAGAAACAAGCAGAGAAGCTGATGAATTTGCATGTTTTTCGTAAAAATAATGGTGCAGCCCAACTGCTGCAGAAAAAATGCAGCTATTTCGACTCCTTCGTAGGCTTGCTCTCGCATTTCAGCCACAGGACGCGTGAAGACATGTCATGTCCCCTGAAGACGTGAGGATGTGGTGTGTCCCATGAGAACGTGACCTGTCCCATGAAGAACTGAGGACATGACGTGTCCTATTCTAATCGTGGCTCCTCCCCTTCTGCTTCTGCCCATCTGAGGCTTGTCAGGGAGCCGTGTGCTCCTCGCCCCACTGGTCGGGCTGCCCCCATTTCCCCCTTTTTTCTAGGGGGGTACATTACTCCCTGGAGCCCTCCTGGGTTATTTCCTGCTGTTTTGATCGCCACAGTAGGACCATTATTCATCGGGCCAGTGACTTCATGGAAATTCTAGACCTTTTCAGTGTTTCGAGTGGCTCATTTCATTTTAATATTCTGTCATTGCCAGAGTGCCCCCCCCAAAACCCCCACCCCAATCGCCCACTCAGTTTGCTGAAATATCAAATGAGAGGAAACACGGTGTACTTTAGCAGCTCTTTATTAATTTTCAGGAATTTTTCATTCTCTCCTCATTTGAAAGGCCTTATGTTTGCCAACACCCTTAAATATGCCCAGAACCCCCCAAACCCCCCCCCAACCCTTGGTTGAGGAGTCAGGTTAAGTGGTATTTTTAAAATTTTAAGAAAATGTTGGCGATGGCAGAAATATACCAGAGAGATCTGTACACCCTCACATGGCTGACACCATTGGCACCATGAGTTACATTTACCTGCCCCGAACCTTGGACGTGTCACATCTCCATGGCTCTCCCTGGATTTGTTGATATCCATTCCTCTGGTAGCGGCCTCCTTCATGTCAGCTGTCGCAGCACATATGCGAGACTGACTGGAGGCCCGTCTGATAAAACACCATGACGCTGACCATGTGTATCGAGCCTGATTCAGCTTCACAAAACCCAGTCAGCCTGGGTGACTCAGAATCGCATGGCCAACGGCTAAATAAAATCACGTTTTTCTGTTTAAGTACATTATTATAAGCTGTTCCCAAGTAATGAAAAAGGAAAAAAACATGCAATTTGCCATTACTGATAACATAATTCATCTTCCTTTTCAAAATTGGTAATTGAGAGATGTTCCAAGAAAAGTGTGTCTGAAAATAATGGATCAGAAAATCAGCTGTAAATAATGTAAAAATGTCTTCTTTTGGCTGATACTACTCAGCCATAGGGTGTGGCTTATCTGTGATGTCTGAGTCTGGCTTTTTTTTTTAAAAAAAAACTAATTGCCATATATTTAATTCAGCCACATTCGTAATCCATTTGCTAACTTGTGTAATCAAGTAAGACTGCATGACTGTTCTTTGCGTCCAGCTGTTACGCCCCATGAGGGCTGGTCTCTGGTAGGTTGGGAGCAAGGTCTTCACTATGGTCCCGCGGTCTTCCTGCCTTGCCGTTGAAGAAGAGACCAACTAGACAACGAATGACTTGCAGATGTGAATTAGTGGGAAAATGGATTTGATTGACCTGCTTTTATTTCTTGCCTCATCTTGCAGTTTCATTTCGAGCACGCTGTCCTGCCTTAGTGTCAGCGTTGGGTAGCATTTTGATGCTACAACGGGAAAGGAAAGAAGAAAATGAGCAGTTTAAGCTGAACATGCACTGAGAAATATGGCTGCCGCTTTGTCTCGTATTTAAAGTCTGCGTAACAAATGCAGCACTTAGAGAAAGGTTAAGAGTATTAAGTCACATAAGAGTTTGGTCGCTATCTTTTAGTCTTAAAACAAAAGCATTATTTTTAGCTCTGTGGGGATTTGTACTGTTACTGTGAACTCTCGATTGCACAATCTTAGGTGGTTAGGTCATTTTGTGGGTAAAGTATGCAGCATTAATGTGAAATTAAGTGGAGGTGGCTGTCCTGAATGTCCAGGTATTAAAGAATATTGACTCTTTATATATACAAAATGTAAAATTACGTGGTAGTATTTCACACAAGCAGTGTTGATTAGACTCACATGTAAAGAATGACTGTGAATGTATTTAGCATTAAATCATCTTTTTGAGTTGCTGTAAACTAATCCGTTGACCAAATGGCACATTGCTGAAATCCTGTAAACTGATACTTATTCTGTGATGGTGATACAATAGGCTGGGATGTTTAAAATGGGTTGTAGGGAGTCTGAGGGGAACCACAGTCTGATTTAAGATGATTTAGATTTAATTGACCGCTTGGCTGTGGTTAGTGATAATTGGTTGTTCTCAGGGTGGTTTGAACATGTTCCAAACCTGTGGTGCTCATGAAGAATTCCAATGCCCCCCCCCCCCTTTCTAGAAAAAACACAAGAGTGTATGATGATTGTTCTGGAATCAGGACTTTAGATAAGTGGTGTTCCGATCTGTGCAGATGCCAGCGTTTTGGTACTCTACGGGCATATTCTTACAGCGACCATTTGATAAGCAGATTAGTAGTATGACTAATCGATGGTGGGCTTTACCGTTAACAGATAATGCAGGCTCACCATACTGATGGTGGGCTTTACCGTTAAGTACTCAGCTGCTGACCGTTTACCTCCTTTAGTGCTTTAAAGGACGGAACATTGAGACCATCAATAACAAGGACGACAAGCAAGGTTTCCGAAGGTAAAATGCTGTTAGTCACTTAAATTCACACTTTTTTTTTAACCGCACAAATCTGTGAGGCTCCGCCCAGCTCGCAGTGCACCCTGGGAAGTGGACAACATCCATGTGTCTATGCACTTGTCTCCATTTGGTAAATGTTATATAGTTTGGTCTCTGTGTTTATAGATGACCCTGCTTTGCTTGGCCGGAGCCGCCGAGTCCTCCGGAGCGTGTCATCGATCACCCCACCGCCTTCAGGAATTATTCTCTTTATGCCGAGGTTGAGCGGTAATATACAGCGTGCGTCTGTCCTATTTATCAGTGTGAGCTTACAGATCCTCCTCTATATGTAGAACAACCACTGATAAATTAGTGCCTTATTAAGTAGACTGCAGAACAGCGCTGAGCTCAGCTTGGTTAATGTTGCGCTGGTGTGCGTGTTTGGATCTGGAGGGTTTGTGAATTCTTGTACTTACACCATTTGGGAAGGAAGGGGGTAGCTGCAGGAACAGTGAGATGTGTGCACTTTTTGTTGCATGCTGTACACGTCTTGTTTAAAATGGCAGCTTAGATTAGTATCTGACAGGTATGTGATTTGTCATTTTTAGCATGTCATCAACTGTATTAACAGAAACGTGCTCATGTTACGAGTTTATGGGGTCAGGGGGCATATATCAATTTTTGTTTGCTTCTCATATCTGCTTGTGAGCAGCTGCAGTGTAACAGATGCCAGTATTATTATATGCAAATGAGTCCGCACTGTTCCTCTCAGAATTGCATGGGCAACAACAAAGCATCACATTTATTTGATTATGGAATCCACTGTTATGAATGAGTCTTTATGAGGCCACTTTGGTTAACAGCCCGCGTGGAACACGGGAGTTAGAGATGGGAGACTTTAATGTTCGAGGAAACATCCTTCTTATTTAGTGACAGGATCACTATCATCATAAAGCACACAGGACTAAGCAGTCTATGATTTCACAAAAATGAATTCACAGGTGATATTTCTGATTCTTAACATTTTATCTTATGAGTATAAAATGACTTTAGGAATAAGTTAAAAAGGCAAAAAGATGATAAATAGTATAATACTAAAAAGTATATTTTTCTCACAGTTCTGCTTATCATAAGTGCTGGTAAAGGCTAATTTAAATGTTGATGATTCAGAAAATGTAGGGAAAAGTACATTTAAAAAGTAAAAAACATACGTCTCCCTTGGCTGTGAGATTTTGTCCCTGAATTTGAGTTAAAGTTCTGTTTTTGTCTTCTCTTGCGACCACGTGACTTTTAAAATGGAATTTCATAACCAGCTAATTAGATATTTCCATTATAAACATACAGTCATTAATGAAGACCTGCTGTCTGATCACCAGAACCATGGGTGCGTTGGGGTCAGCGGCGACCCCGTCAGCCTGTGCTTCTTTTGGCTGAAGGTTGGTAAGCCAGGCTTACTGCTCTGCTGTACTGCTTTGCTCCAAGAATAGAGAGCTTCGTGCCTGTGGAAGCGGGACTGTAGGAAGGATGAACTGAACAAGAGCACCTTCCAATGTAAACATTAACAGGCAATATGTTTCAGATTAGCAGAGAGGATGAGTTTAGTGGTTTGATGGATTCTGAACGCTGTGTCAGCGCTGGGACCTGGACAGAGAGTTACATTAAGCTCTAGCGTCTCTAAATCTGCTATAAATCTAGTTGCCCAAACATACAGTCTACTTAAAAATGAATTGTTATGCTGTTCTTAAACATTTTAAATATGTGTATTTTTCCTTCTTTACGCTATGAAATGCTGATTACATAATCAAAAGGTTACTCTCTAGTCATATCTCAGGGCTCTGACCAGGTCATTAATTTGCCTAATTTTGGATAATCAGTATAATTTTGAGATATTTTGTTCAAGAATTATATGTCACATGGTGTATTGTTTGGTAAGCTATCCTGGTCAGCTTTGCTAATGTCCAGGAAACTGGACCCCAAACTCTTATGGTGAACCATGATCCTAAACAGTTCTGTCATCTCATTCTGCAAGTTTCTTCTGCTGTCTGGTCCCGAAGCTTGTTTTGTCAACTTAATATTAGTCACAGTGTTTCAGACAACCACTGATTAACATGTCTGCCTTTAATGCTGAAGAAAGCTGGTCCTTATCACTTGTTTTCCTGAGGAATCCACATGTAATTATGATCTTAGCATTTTGGCAACATGGATCCCAGTTGCCTTCACCCAGCAGACTGACTCTGAGGGTTTTGCCATGAAGAATGATAACGGAGAAAATGTCCCCCCAAAGTCACACCTGAAGTTGAAATAGGGACATACAGCTCAAAACCAGAAAATGATAAATGACAAAAACATTATTCTTCTGTTTTGTTGGAAAGCGGATTGGACTTATTGGTAAGGAATAATTAATTGTGTTACAGTTAAATTCAATGAGAATTCCCTGTAAAGAAATACAGATGTGTGTATGTGTTAAACTAATTATTAAATGATTTTCTCAGCTGCAGGGAGTGTGGAAGCATAACTTCACCAGCTTTCAGTGGCTGTCAGACACTGACTGTGACGTCATGCATCATGTGACGCTAAGTATTTAATATTACAGAAGTTGCTCTGAGCACATTCAAGTCAGCAGTGTGGGAACATTTTGGTTATCTAGTGGACTATAGGGATGACAGTTGTGTTGTAGACAAAACATGATTTTGTCCTAAAACAGAAGACATCATCTCAACATTGATCTCAGCAGCACATGAAAGATTCATATAAACCAGAATTTTCCCCCATATTTTATTAATCAAACCCCCCCCCCCAAAAAAAAAAACTGAGGTATGAACCTAAACCTTATCGCAGAAATCAAGGTCTGAACCAAAGTGCAGATTTGAAGAACTGTTACACCCTTAATAGGTATATATAAGTAGCAGTTCATCTGGCTAGGCAACCTATATCTTGTCTTTTTAGTCTGTGAATGAAAAACCATAAATTAGAAATGTGTCATAGTCCTGTGACCAAAGCAAAGCCAAAAATCAGTCACTATGGCAGGAAGTGAGGGCAAACTAAGAGGTCTTTATTAGAGAATGACTCAAGCATAAATAACACTAGCCCTGACACGTGTTCATGCTCTGCTTTCACTGGCCTTCCACTCCCCTCTTACTGCCTTCCCAGCCGGCCTTCTTCTTGTCCACTCTCATTACTCCGATGACTGCCAGCTTGGCGTCATTAGCACTTGCAGGCACCGGAGCTGGAACTTCTCTCAACGGCTCCTCGGAAGTGTCAGAAGACAGGCCGGCGTCTGCAAACTCCTCCTCCTGTACAGTCGAAGGCTGCCATGTTTGGTTTGTGTTTCAAGCGCACATTTCTATTCCCCATTACACGTCTGTCCTGAACTTTCAATTTTGGGTTAATAAGGCATTCTGGATGGCATGAATTCAAGTGTGCCCCTTACTGTCTCACCGAGATCACCTTGGAGGCCTTAGGAATACATTTAATGGTACCATCTTCATTGAAGTGTACAAGAAAAACCAAGTTTCACATGATTAGTACTTGAGATGTCACCAAGAAAATAACATCAGATCCAAAACTAACAGTTAAACTAAAAGCCAAGACTCCTTATGTTATGGACAGACATGATGAAAGATGGATGATCTACATTAGGTTTCACAACAATGGGACTTTATTAAGCTCAGAAAAGTAAAACCACAAGCAACAAAAGCAAGTAAAAGACAAAATCTAAGGCACAGGAACAACCATATTAGACTAGCAGCAAACACAGAGCAACAACAGCTGTCAACACAAAAACAAACACTAGGGCTGGGAACAATAAGATACAGGTGAGGATCATAATCATGAGGGACTCAAACACTAGATAAGGGGCGACCAGTGACACCTGCTGGCCAGGCAGGGAATGATTCTGAAACAGAAATAGCTTGCTTAAGTTCGGCATATTTTTCAATTAAACTGAAACATTCCATGGTTCTTCCCTGTTTTTCATACAGGCTGCATGTTAATTGAGTCCATTTGTCCACAGTGGTCTTGCAACCTGAGCTTTCAGCAGTAATGTGTATTATATGTCTAGATGTATTTTGTATCCAACTGTTTCATTCTTTTTACTAGAAGTTTATGAGCAAATCATGCATATTCCCTATATTTTTTGTATCATCAAACTTCATGGAATTTTCTTGTGATTTTAGTTTTTTTTCCCACACTAAAGGAAATACTTCAGTAATTAGAAAAAGATCATGTTGCCTTTGTACTGATGGGTGTATGTTACTTCTTTTGCAATCTATTTCTAGTTACATAAACCAGATTTTGAATTGCTTTGTGTTTTTTATTTTTGAGAGCCTCTTATTTGGAAAGGGGTGGAGGTTGCCTTGTAATTATCATTCTGCTGGATTGTATGTACAATGCACGCACGGCTAACGCGTCAGAAGTGCACATTCACAGAGGGAGGACTGGGCACTCACACAGTTATCTTGCAGATGAGGTTTCTGACTTTGCTGGCCCATAAAACCAAATCTGAGATGGATTTCTGTTCGAAATGGCTGACTTTCTATGCCGGTCTAATGTATGGCCTGCCAGTAGGTCTCGGAGTACTAGGTAATAGCTCTGTGAAAGATCGCTTTGTAGAGGCTGTATTTGGGCCATTCCCCTAAAGCAGGGTTATTCAGTTCACGGTCCTCGAGGTCCGAGCCCTGCTGGTTTTCCAGCCTTCCTTTACCTGTCAGTCAGGTGTGAAGCCCCTGACCAATCAGAATCAGTGATTATTAAACAACTACCTGGGAGAACCGAAAACATGGCCTGGATTTGGAATCGAGGTCCAGAGTTGAAGAACCCTGCCCTAAAGTGTGTTGGTATCAAACCCGCCAGCTCAGAAGACCATGGCGTCCTGACTTGGCAGCTTATTGTGGTGAGGTACAAATCATCTGGAGGTCTAACCCTGCGAGATCCTTCTTACTTCCTTCTGTCAGATTACTCTGCCATGTTATTATTCATTGGATCTATTGTTAGTTCTTTGCATGCACCCAGATGTGACTGATGCTGCATTACATTTACATTACCTTGTGGAAGGTGCTGAGAATTGTGGATCAATCTGGTAAAGCCTGTCAAACCCTGCTCTCCCGGATCCAGACACACCAGTCTCAGGAATTTTCCCAGTGGGCTGGTTTTCCTTTCATCCCTAACCTTGACATTATATAGCCTATTTATCAGAGGTGCCCAACCCATTAGTCGATCTCAGTGTATTCCCAGTCCAGCCAGTTAGTAATGATTGACAAAATTTACTAACAGCCCCCACCCCTTCAGTGGGTGGCAAAATATACCAAGGAGACGCCCTTCAGCAGTAAACTCCCAGGCTTTTTGCTGTCAGTGCTGTTTCCCAATTGGTGTCAAGGTCAGTGCTTGAAGTGGGCCGGAACACAGCGGGACGCAGTTCCGGAACTTCAGTATTTTCGTCTTTTGGGTTCCGCCACTTTTTTTTCGGCATTCCGGTACTTACTGAAACTTATCCGATACAGCGACAGTGGCCCGAGAATAGACAATATCACAAGACCGATAAAGGACTACATTACCCATGAGCCACGACAGTGCCCTTTCATATGCATCCACCGAGTCCCAACCAATCGCATCAGGGAAGAAATGCAAACTGTTGCAATTTATACTGTGAATATCATGATGGCATTGTTCACTGAAAAACTGAATTCAAAAGATACATTAAAAATTAGAGTTCCTGCACTTATTTTTTTCCCACTTCAAGCACTGCTCAAGGTGAATATGTAGCCCATGCCAGGTAGCAGTGGCTATGACGTAAGGGGAATCCGGGAGAGATCGCCAGCCCATCATAGGTCGATGGAAAAATAACAACACACCTAAACCATGTTTATTTTCTGGGCCAGGAAGCTGGAGTGTCCAGAGGGAACCCCTCGCAAATACAGGGAGAAATGTGCTGACTTTACACTCATGACAGCCCTGGAGGTGTGAGGCCACAGCAAGACCCTCTAAAGCGCTGCGACCCAATTTTTACCATATATATCAAGTATAGGTCTAAATTAACACTATGGTGAAGCAAGCAGTACACTCCGCAATTTGTGCCAGTCTATCATATAAATCTGATTGGATGTGCCAGTGAATTTTAAATTAATCATCTGTGGTTTGGCGTCTTGGATTGGTTGAGTGTTTACTTGTTTTACACTATGCAGTTGCAGACTCAACACCGTTAATATAGGATAATCCCAGGATTGGGTCTGGGAAATTTGATCATGGATCAGCTTGGGAGCTTGTAGGTTTTAAAATGCTTACATTTCCAACTCCTTTCAGAACTTTGGGCTCCTTTCAGAATTTTGGATTACGGGTTGAGGATCTCTGCTCTAAGGCACCATGCCTTTTCGCAAACATATTTACTCCCTCAGTTGTGTTATTAAAAACATCTCAAGCTATACATGAGTGTATGTTTCTTAAAGAACAAACATATCAGTCTATATTTCAAGTGAAAGCTTAGCTCGGGCCTGTTAGAAATGTACTGGAGTTTAAAAGATTGGTTTCACTAGTCACTAGTCATGATACCTTTTAAGTGTGACCTGGGCATGTCAATTTACAGAAATGTTCTCGTTAGGTCAATGTCACATTTCAACAATAATTTTGCATTTATCATCTCTGTAGACCCCCCCCCCCACACACACACACACACACACACACACACAAACCACAAGCAGAACTCTTAGTACCTTAAGTTATAGACCTCATTTTAGATGTGTCTGTTTCTGAATATTTTCATGTTTTATGGTCAAGCAAGCCTTTGCTGCAGCCATGGAGGTTGACAGATATCCAGTGCAATGAGGCAAAAACATTGAGGATTCTGTTGTCTGAGTTGGCACTGAGGTGACGTGCTGTGTAGATGGAGTGGACGCTTGTGTATAGGGCTTCCAGAAACCCCTTTTTCTAGCAGAAGTGGCGCCTGTTTCCTGAGAAGTGAGACAGTGTGCCGGGTGAACCTGTGTGCCGACCGCATGTTGGAGAAATGTGGACTTGGCACATGGTTGCAGCGTGGAAGCCACCTGAGCAGCTGCAGGATCTGTCCATTCTGCAGGGTTTTCATCCCACGTGTGACAGAGCAGGGACCCGTGAGGAGATCTGGCTGCTGAAGAACTGTTTTCATTGGCAGGTATCAGCCCAGACGTTTAACTTTGCTGGAGAAGGCTCCGCAAATCGGTATCAAATTGCAACAGAGGTCCTCCAAGATGAGGACCTGGATCCACCCAGACACACGTACGCTGACACATGTACATTTGTGTTAGATAGCAATTTTTTATGTTTATTTTAAAACGTATGTAACACTCAATCTTAATAGCAGCAGTGTGGGTTCTGTGGACACTGACGTGTGAGTCACTGAAAAGCCATAGCATAAAGAAACAGAAGATGAGAAACACTTGAAAACCTGGACTCACTGAGAGATACTTGCTGAGAAGGATGAATGTTGGTTTTTTTAGTGTGATCTCCAGTGGCTGGGATTAAGAGCCAGGTCCATCCACTCAGCAATTCCAGGGATTTCAGGGCTGTCGTGGAGTGTGGCATGTGTGTCATTGCTCTGTGGTGTGGTGACGATCGGTGGGTTGGGATGAGCACAGGAGGCTAGTAGGGGCAGAGTATGACTCTGTGGATTAGAAGTATATGTCCGTGACTGGATGGTTGCTGGTTTGAATCCCATGGCTTACAGAGTAATCATGAATATCACTAGAGCAAGGTCCTTGACCTTCTTTATAGACGCTGATCTTGTGCCCTAACCCCCATTTTCATTTTCACATGTGTGTGTCTCACAGAAAGCAGGGAGGGCCCTGAAAAAACCATGCAATTCATGTACGGCGGTACTCAAACGAATGGCAAATACTAAATACTGTACAGCAATACTAATATTCAAATGCCAAGTACTAAGTACTATGTAGTAGTACTCATACAAATGGCAAATATTAAATGTGTAACAGTACTCATACAATTAGCAAAGACTAAATACTGTGTAGCAGTACTCATACTCATACAAATGGCAAATACTGAAGAGTACAGAATGTGCTTTCCTTAGCTATACAATGGCACTGACTTTCCTCCTTCATCCGCTTGCTGTGGACTCCAGCTCCAAACAGGACTGTGTTCCAGAAGAGCTGCCTGGATTTTCTTTTTCCAAAGAGTTTTCGCCTCGGCTCCTGGCTCTCGCCATTTTCAGACTCCGTCCAGTGAAACTTGAATCTCCTGGAACGTGCTCTTGTCCACATGGGCAGTGCCAGGTCAGGTGGGCTTTGCTGGGCAGGGAGCCCATGTATTCTGTCCCATGGAAGGCACTGCTATGAATGAACTTCGGGGTGCAGAGACTCTGCAGATGCTCTTTTGCTTGCTGGGATTTTCCCTAAAAAAACTTGTACTTTGCTTCAGCTTCTGGCACCGTGGAAGTTGCTGATATAATGGCCTTTGTGGAGCCAACTTTCCTCTTATTGGTGCAAAGTGTGCCAGGAAAACCCAGGTCTTGCTTGGCTTGTAAATACAAACAAGATATCTCCTCAGAGATAAGGCCCGGAAGGTTCTGGAAGTGGCTGCCTGTTCATGGTGGAAACGGCCTTTTTCTGTGCCACAACGGTGGGGAGGCACTGTGGTGGCCTTACCGTCGTCCTCCCCTTGCCCCCCTGGCCATGTAGAATGAGATGCTGTTTACAGGATTCCAGCCCCACCTTGTTAAGGCCCGGAACCGTGACTTCGCCTGGAATGTGGGCCACCGTCAGCACAGACAGGACCTCTTTGTTATCGTGTCCAAAGCCCCAGCCGTCTGTTCAGGCCTCCCTCTTCAGATGGGCTGCAATGCTGCCTCGCTGAAGGGAAAAAAATACCCCCGTCCAAATGCGACCGCAAATATGTTTTTTTTAAGCTTCCTGCCATTAAAAGTTTGAGACACTTGGTACTGCCATATGCTGTGATGTAAATTTAATTTTGAACCTGAACCTGAGTTAGTGCCAGCTGAAAGACATTTGGCTGCTTGAGTATTTGTGTACCATGCTTAATAAATGTCCTTTTCATTTTCACATGAATACTGATGCGTTTTAGCAGAGTAGAGGCCGCACTGTGAATTGTGGCCCCCGGCTCCAAGCCGCACTGTGAACTGTGGCCCCCGGCTCCGAGCCGCACTGGGGACTGTGGCCCCCGGCTCCGAGCCGCACTGGGGACTGTGGCCCTCGGCTCCGAGCCGCACTGTGAACTGTGGCCCCCGGCTCCGAGCCGCACTGGGGACTGTAGCCCTCGGCTCCAAGCCGCACTGGGAACTGTGGCCCCCGGCTCCGAGCCGCACTGTGCGTCCTGAGAAAATAAGTTTCAGTGAAACGGGATGCCATGGAAGATAAAGCCGAATTATTTCCAGACCCTGGCAGAGAAAATGTACCTACTGTAAGACTGTCACCCTCGTGCCACGATGCGTTTGGCCAGAGCACTAAACAGCCACCCCCCCCATGCCAGCTGCTGTCATTTCTGCCCTTTTCCATCCATGATTAAACATGCCCCTTGACGTAGGACTGTATTAAATTGTTAGCTTAGTTAATGCAGACAGAAAGCCTGTCCGCTGTAGCTGCATGCTTATATTTTTCTCTGGCCTTGGATTGATGGTCTTTCCTTGAGTGACTTGCTTGAATAGCTGGTTGATGTTGCACTTGCTGATAAACGTGATTTTCCTAGCTAGGCCCCCCCCTGTGCTTTCTGCTACTTGCTGAAACCTCGATGGTTGTTGGTGGTATATAGAATATGTATGGATGTGTTCTGGGGCGCTGTGAATGGGGGTTACCTTAGGTCGATTCCAAGTGGCTGTGAATGACAGGGGCCCTAAAAAAATATGGAATATAATGGTCTGGGTTGGGGGCCCAATCTGCACCCCTGGATGTCGCAGTTACATCATAGTCTCAGTATAACAGTGTAGATTTAAGGCTTTGCCTGGGATGCCTGCAGTTTTCGGTCACCAATGATTTGGTGGAGATTGTAACATCCTGCGTGACACTGTCTCCTCTGCAGGCCTCAAGGATGACACGCTCAGACGAGGACGGCGACGGCGGCTGGGACGCCTGGGGAGGCTGGAGCGAGTGCTCCCGGACCTGCGGGGGCGGAGCCTCCTATTGCCTGCGCCGGTGCCTCAACGGAGAGTGAGTGTGTCCACAGGCCCGGCCCACGCACCTTTCTGTTACTCGCTGATGTCCGCGGCTTCTCTTTCCATCTAAACGGGTCTGAGCCTCGGTGGACCGGAGCCCAAGTGACTTTGAATGCTTGGGGAGGCAGTGATGCTGCTGGCTTTATGGCAGGGGTGGGGGGGGGGGGGGGGGGGGGGGGGGGGGGGGGGGGGGGGGGGGGGGGGGGGGGGGGGGGGGGGGGGGG
>JABFEA020000010.1:7133085-7144296 GCA_019775915.2 Cyphomyrus plagiostoma | reverse complement strand
GCAGACAGTGACCTCGCAGGGTGATGTCATAGAGATCGAGGGCAGACAGTGACCTCGCAGGGTGATGTCATAGAGATTGAGGCCAGACAGTGACCTCTCAGGGTGATGTCATAGAGATCGAGGGCAGACATTGACCTCGCAGGGTGATGTCATAGAGATCGAGGGCAGACAGTGACCTCTCAGGTTGATGACATAGCCCTTGCCGGCTCCCAAATCCTGCCTGTGACAGACCGAATGTAATGGGGAGAACAAAAATGCGTTTTGACTGTGAGGCATATTGTATTATCAGAAGCTGTAATGGAACATTACATGAAAAATAGTGCAGCGTTCAGGCCTTAGCCCTGAGTTTAGCTTAGCATGAAGGAGCAGGTCTGCGTGGATGAGTGTATGAGAGACCCTTACTCGAGTCGTCTTTGAAGAGAAGAGCCAGCTTGATCTCACCTCCAGTCTGATCTCTCCGCCGGTCTGATCTCCCCATTGGCCTGATCTCCCCGCCGGTCTGATCTCCCAATCGGCCTGATCTCACCGCCGGTCTGATCTCACTGCTGGTCTGATCTCCCCACCAGTCTGATGTCACCACCGTTCTGCCCTCTGCAGGAGGTGGGCTGTGACCGCCAGCTCTGGAGCGGCGCCAAGGAAGATGGCTGTGGGGTGTGTGGGGGCGACGGCTCCACATGCCGGCTGGTGAGCGGACAGGCCTCCCTGCACATCACAGTGGATGAACGTAGGTGCATGAGGGACCCGCCGGTGCCCTCCAGCCTGCTTGCCACAGTCTGACACCTGCTTCGAGCACTCGGATCTGGCCCAATGGGCTCTAGGCCGGATCTCTCTGATTCTGTTTCGCTTCTAGGCCCGGTGCTGTTTGCTTCCCTCCAGTCTACACCGGGTCTAGACAGAACCAAGGAATCAAACACATTCCTCTGTTTTCCCTTAAACTCTTAACATAGTTGTATCATTTATTTATATATATTAAATGCATTTTTGTTTTGACGACCAGTGCAGAGACTCTATAAATTTCCATCAGTAAATGTAAAAAAATTAGATTTCCTATAATTTCTTTGTGTATTTTTAAGTTATATATCATACATTTTCTTGTAACCAGTACCACACAGAACTGACCCGGCTTCATAAACAATCGCAAATGGGCCATAATTACAGCCAATAATTACTACGTTAGCAACTTCTGTCGTTCGAACTATGTAAGTACGACGCAGGTGTTTCTCAGCCATAGTTCAAACAACAGAGATAACGATACTGCGGACTTACGTAGTACGATGCATCGTTCAACGACGCAGGTGTTTCTCGAAACCATAGTTCAAACGAATGTTCGCAAACACTGTCGTAAAGTTGTGTAATCCGAACTACAACTCGCGAGCTGTAGTTAGAAGCGTAGTTCCGGGTAAATACGTCAGCGATGGTCGAAAATACAGTCTAATAAGGGTATAGTCATCGTGTAAGTAAGAAATGTAATAATATTTAATACATAATGAATAATTTAGCTCTACGATCACATATAATGTGAAGTCATTACACTAGTTTGAAACGTAATTGTTGTGCTGGTCTCTGATCATAAATACGGTAACTGTCTAGTGAGCAATAGGGAGAAATCTCAGACTGCAAAGTATTAATTAGCACAGGGGTGGCTAATTTTATCCAGAAAGAGCCGTTAGGCACGCAGCTTTTCGCTGCAACTCTGTGCTTAGAGTAGAATGTAGCTGTACCGATCGACTGAAGAGTTCGCACAACTGGGTTTGAGCAACTGATCGAACGGTTATAACAAAATAACCTGCAAGCACACCAGTCCTTTCTGGATAAGATTGCCCACCCCTATAGTGGCATATGCAGTTAGTGTGTATTGCTTGGTAAAGGATGTTATGTCCTGTATAGTATACTTCGCCATATATTGGGAAAAAAGGGAAATAATAATTTAAAAAACATTAATAAAATTAAAGGAAAATAATAAAACCCAAAAATAATTATAATAAATCATTATCCCTTGTATGCCTACATGTGTGCATTTTTAGCCCTATGCAGACCATTGGGTGTTGTGCAGTTTATTCATTATACAAATAACTTAAGAGGGACAACAGTCGCCTTAGAAAAGAGTACAGCATTTTGATGAAGTACTCCTTATTCACTTAACAGCTGTTATTGCCATAATGGAAGAGTAGAATGACAGTACAGCAGTCAGATACGAATCCATGCCTTTGTACTTGGGAAATTACGTCTGTAATGTTTGGATGTTACACGCACCTATGTGTATTCCAGTCAGCTACTAACGTTCTGTAAGCGATAACGTCGGACCAGGAATTTGTAAGTGGTCGTAGTGTGACTGAAACACAATGAACTGCAATCAACGTAACTGCAGATGGAGCGTCTTTTACAAAATGGAGTCTCATAGCTAAAAGTTCTGTTTACCACTCCGAGAAGCGTTGCATTATTTTGGGGCGATTGCTAATTATTATATATTTTACACAGTTCGCAAGTTTTTGTACGCGACCGGCTATGAAAGTACTTTGTTAGTTACGCACGACTTGCCGTGAGTCTGACAAATCCGCACTGGAACCACCGTAGTTCCAAGTACAAAAGTCCTAACTAACTAATGTGGTTCAAACTACTGTGGTACGACGGTTTCGAGAAGCAGTCGTTGTTCGCATGTTGTTTAGTTTTAACTACCATAGTACGATGCATCGTTAATGCTAACTTCCGTCGTTGTTCGAGAAACGCACCCCAGTTTGGTGCCCTTGCTTGTGTGGGCGGCCCGCAATGGCTGGGGTTATGAATGTCGGTGTAATGTGAATTCATTGTGGTTTTTAATCGCGGGGGCAGGCAGGGAAGAGGGGAGGGGGGGGCAGGCAGGGCTTAGAGCTTGTTATTCGAAAGGAACTACGAGTGACTATTAGATGACACTTTACCATGACTGTAACCGCGAAGAGAATGTACAAAGTGTTCCGATACGCCTCCCTACTCGAGTTACTCAAGCACCTTTTGTTTTTGCTCGTCCTGAGAGACGTGCATGGTAGGTTTCCCAGCAATCTGCTGCCTGTCCCGCCGCGTTGGACATGAGGCTGCCTACGTCCACGGACCTGTTCCGATGTTATAAGAGGACTTCTCAGCTTCAGTCTGCGGCTCAGCACCTTTCACAGCTGCCAGCCGCCCCGGTCCAAAATTCCTGCTCGGCAGATCGGCACGGGTGGCTGGAATGGGCTCCGCGGCGGCCCGTTTGGGGTTCACAGCACCGTGCCATTCATTTTACAAGCCCCCTTTTTAAAAAAATTATTGCCTAGGGAGCTGGTGCAGGTGCACTGCACTACCTGTAATGGTGACGGCCGCCTGCTGCATCACCCTGGGCTCCACACCTCAAAGCTCTCTGCTCTGCTCTCCTCCAGCACGGCCGTCAGACGCTGCTCTTCTGGGGCGTGGCATGTCTCAGGTCACAGCCTCCCGAAAGCCTGATTATCACCATTATTACTGTCTGTTTGTCTGTCTGGGAGGTTCACCTAGAACCTAGAATATGTGCCTGGTTCCTGAGGGACAGAGGAGCCACGGCCTGTACATCCATAGACCGGCGGTATCTCACGATTCCAGCTCACTAATCACTCAGTGATACCTGTCATATTAAAATTGCCAGGCTTATAACCACAGGGGACAGTGGAGACCCCCACTTACCCTGGGGTAGTGTGTCAAGTTGGGGTCTTTGCTTGTGTTAAGATCTTGTTATTGAAAACTTCTAAAGAATGTCCCTTGGAGTGCCTTAGGGTATCTTTTAAACTGCATCTTTTAAACCTTTTTAAAATTTATTGGTGCTTTTAAAGGCTTGCAGGCACATTTCCAAAGTTATTTCTGGGGTACTGCTTAATCACTGGCAGTCTATCGCCCCATAAGGGCACAAAACCGGTTTCTCGCACTGGAAAATAGCATTAGCATTTATCCCCCTTGTAAACCTAACGCCTCGTTTAAGAATGATATTCTTTCATGTGCATTCAGTGCCGAGGGTCGTAAAGCTTTTAGCCAGGCGCAAGTGTGCGGATCCATTTAGCAGAGTCGCACGAAGTCCTCTGAGGCCCTGCTGTGATGAAAAAGCCATTTCACAGATGTGTTGCTGTTTTTGTATGAGCATGTGCCCTTTTTACTGAGTATGGTGCATAGAGACCCCCCCCCCCCCACAGTTATGATGGGCCCCACCTACTGATGACTTCATAATCGCACACCTTTCCCCAGAATTCAGTCCATTTCATTGCGTTACAGAGGAGAATTTCTCCATACTGCTCTAAAGTCTGAGATACACAATTATGTTGCGCACAGACATGCATCCAGAGATGCATGCAGGTGTCTCCGGCTTCTTTGATACATAACAATGCAGGTACCGTGAGATTTTCCTGTTAGGACCTTCCTGGAATTCCACAGATTTGCACCGAATCATTTTAAAATTTCTATGTCATGATTATCTCTAATGCTAACAGGACGAGGAGGTTGGCAAGGTCACACCTGCAATAGCTTGTAATGAAGGCTGATACTGTGGTTTATTTGTTCATGCTAAAGAACTCTGAAGCTCCTAAAAGACTGTGATCACTGTGATTGGTTAGATCTGTGTCCCTTTGGCACACATGAGCATTTTTTCCCGTGATCATCCTATTGTAGGTTTGAGCCCCAGCATTGGCAGGATAGTCACATCTCTTTGCCCCCCCCCACTACATCCCCAAACTAACTCTCACCTGCATATGTGTCTGTAGGGTAGGCCAAGTAAGAATTTTCTATGTGAGCATTCACCAAACATCACTATTTTATTGGGAAGTACATATGAATCTGTCCCATCGATTGGGTGTTAGCAGCTTGTGAATAATTCTGTTGTAGATTTCCCTTCATCTCATAATTCTAATAATCTCCCTTCCCACAATGCACTGCGGCTGTTGGAATTAGTGGACTGAGAATGGGGTAAGTGTGAGGCTGGGATGGAAACATCATTCACAGCTCGCATGAGGGCGATTGCATGTGCCGTATAAATGCCTTATGTGTGTGACTGTGCTCTCTCGGCACGCGGTCAGCTCGCGTGTGTGCGTGCAAGAGCTGTTGGGAAACTCTCCTTCATTTGCATTCATGCCTTGCAGCGCTGAAGACTGCGGTTGAGGTTCCTCTGGGCAGCCGTGGCTTGGGGATCACAGCCAACGGAGCGGGCCTCGTTAGTAAGTACTCCTCACCTCCGTTGTGGGCTCCGACAGGCCGACCGGAGGGAGAGGTAGCCGACCTCTGCTCCGCTCCGACATCCGAGATGTTATTTTAGTTATGTTCAAATTAGGTGTTAAGAAAACACAGCATCGAGCCGCGCTTTTAGGAATCAGAGGTGTATTGGCAACGCTGCCTGAAGAAATTTAATAATAAAATATTCTGAAATACAGCTAAAGTGATACGGAGGTAACAAACGTGTTAGCTGCCATTCGGACATAAATCATGCAACAGCTAGACTGGGGGTCACCAGTTTTTTCTAATATAATGGGGTGTTTTTTGCTTCTGGTCGTCTGGAGAGATCTGTCTGCCCATTTACGCTGATGTCCGGAGTTGTTTTTGTTTCAGATAGAGGGTCATAAATGGTAGATAGTTATCCTCAGGTTCTAGGTTAGCTTTAGGTTTAAATACCAGATGATCGTGCAGCTGCGTCGCTTTGAGGCATCATTCAGCACCTCCGTCAGCTGGGCGCGTCACTGAGAATCAGTGCAGCAGCTGTAAGGAATCTGTCTGCCAGGGACAGGCTTTGTAATGCAGGCCACGTCTGTGGACGTGTCATTGTAGAAAACGCTGGGAATGGGGATTATATAGGGGGCAGATTCGGCTCCACCAGCGTTCCGGAAACTCCCCAGGGACCCATCTATGTGATCAGTCTCCCTTGGGCATCCCCAGGGTCAGTGTTCAGGAGCTCCTGGGAGAGGGGCTGTGGAAGCATGGCATGGGCCCAGCTATCTAACTGTCACACCCCCATCCGCATCTCCCTGGTGTTCCAGCATTTTCTGGAAGCCAGCAGCCCAACAAAAGGCTGGCCAGTCAGTTTCCACGGATGTTTTTTTGTCAGACGTTCCAAAAGTAGATTTTGACTGACTTAAAATGACTTTAGCAGACGGTTTATCTGTTATCTGGAAAGCCGGCCTCCTTCTGCTTTTCCATTAAATCATTACGTCGTCAAAAGCCGCAGCGGGACCCCGAGGCTGTCGCTTCATGAGCTTGGGCAAAAAATCACCAGGAAGTCATTGATAAATCCATGATCATATTTCCCACTATTGTAAGTTTATGGATTATTCATAAACCCTTTCGGGATTCGGTGATACAATAATGACCAACGCTAAGGATCTTGTGACTCTGTCTTGTTAAAGAGAAATCACACAGACTGAATAATGGTTTGGGGCCTCAATGAATTTGACAAAACTTTGAACTAAAATAAAATCCTTTTGGTAATGTACCCTCCTCACAATCACCACTGTGAGAGAACTCAGTGTGTTTATTTAAAAAATACAATAAATTACTCTTTAGATGTTTGTTCAGTGGCATGTGTAATGTTGCAATCCTGAAAATCTGCACATAATTATTAGTTACCCGAGAATTCTATGGATGCCTGATTTGTTTTTACATGCTCTCTGTGATTGATTTTATTTCTTGTTATTTTTTCAGTATCTCCGCTAGTTAAAATTTCTACTTAGTAAACTTTCCCATGTCCTTAAAAGATATAACCTTGCATCTTTATTCTTGAACCTGAACTTCATCTACCCACAATGCCTTGGTCCTCCCGTGAGGTGCCTTATAGGCACACGGGAAGTGAGCGCTGGGCTTTTCTCCTGACACCACAGGCCGCGTGCCAGGACTCAGTGCGAGGTGCTGATGGATCTGGGCTTCTGCTTTGGTCAGCAGCTGTTCCGCTCTCCCTGCCTTGGATATGTTTCGTGGCCGATGAAGATGTTTGAATGTCTGTCATTAACAAGATGCCCAGCAATGAAGGAGCCTTTTGCAGTCACTTGTTTCTCACTGCTTGAAAACAAAATCACACCTGAGCTCCTGTGATGGGTCGGCAGCTATGTATTGAAGCCTGACATGTAGAATCCTGCCACGCGCACGTGTGTGTGTGTGTGTGTGTGTGTGTGTGTGTGTGTGTGCATGTGCTATGTATATATATTGATGGGGACCAAATATCCGCACAACATGATTTTTATAAAATTCAGTGTCTGCAATCAAAAAACTAACGATGGCAAAAGGCTTGTGTTTTGTTTGGTTACTTATGGTTAAGGTTAGACCTGGGTAGGGGTTAAGATTGTCATTGTTGGGATAGGAATGAATGAACAGTCCCAACAAAGGTTTGAATACAGACGTGTGTGTGTGTATTCCAGTAATCGAATCACAAAGCCTCTCAGGGCACAGAGAGCTGCACAGTTTTGGCTCCCCGGGATGGTACTTCATAGGGAACACTGCCGTGGACTTTCAGAGAGACGCCGACAAGCAGACGATAATGGCCGACGGACCCCTGATGGTAGACTTCATTGTCAAGGCAAGGATGAAAGGAAGGTTCTAGATTGTCTTATGTTGGCCAGAAACCATGCGCCAGGTTATCTGGGAATGTCATATAGCCTCCAGCGGAGAAGAAAATCATATTGATTTAAAAAAATTTATTTGACAGGACGAGGAGGTTGGCAAGGTCACACCTGCAAACCTGTAGCGTCACCTTAAACCTCTAACTGTCCTCTTTAAGAAAGAACAGGCATTTACAGAGTGGCATGTGCAATATGAGAGATTTGAGCAAAAACATAATGTCCTCTGGGACAAAGATGAATTGCTGGACCTCAGGAGGAAATGAATGGCATAATTAGTGAATGTGTGATTTTTTTTCCCTGAATAAATACACATAAATATTCATTTTAATTTATGCACTGTAAAATTGGCATCTTCTTCTGTTATATCTAAAAGGTTAATTTACACTGCCCGTCCAAAAAGAAAGTTACCCATTTATATCAGCAAATACTTAAGAGCCAATGACTGGATCATTATTACAGCTCAGAAACATTATGCAGCAATAAAGTGAAGTCAGCTGAGTGTCACGATCCATGTTGGAGAGCGAGCGGGCAAGCAGGGGATCAGAGGCAGGTAGTCGGGCAAACGGGGTTTATTTCGTCTGACAGGGCACACGGAGACCAACACGAGGAAACATCAATGACCAGTCTGGGGAACTGAACTCAGACACAGACTAAATACAGGGGAAAAGCTATGAGTAAGAGGACACAGGTGAGAACAATCCGGAAGAAATGCAAGGTAAGGAGGTGGGCGTGGCACACATGAGGATCGGACGGATCTACTGAATGGCCAAGCTTCATTGGGTTTGAATTGTCAAAGAGTGGTTCAGGGAGCATGAGGATGACTTGGTCACCACAGAGTTGTGACCTTAACCTCATTGAAGGTCTTTGGAATGTGCTGAAGGAGGCTTTATGGAGGTTCAACTCACCTGTCAATACAGGATCTTGGTGAGAAATGAATGCAAATCCGGATGAAAATAAAGTTTGAGATGTTGTATAAGCCTGTGGAAACAATGCCATGACAAATGTGCACCATAATCAAAGCTAAAGGTGGTCCAATGAAAAATTCAAATGGCGTCTGTTTTTTTGGACGGGCAGTGTATGTTCTCCTTTGAGTGTTGCCATTGTGATTGGAGTTGTTTGGATGAGTTTGGAGGAGACTATGCCAGCAGTTATGCTCAGGAACATTATAGCGCCCCCTGTTGGGCTGACTGACCTGTGTCTGTTACTAACTCGCAACCAGAGCTGTAGTTTTGGTTCTGGAGAGCGAAAGTCCGGACCAAGTTTTTGTTGCAACCAACCAGCTGAGGACTGTGACTCCTTATAACTGGTTGGTTACAACAAAATCTTGGTCCGGCCTAGCGCTCACTCTCTAGACCTGAATTGCCCACACTGCACATAACTACTCTTCTCTTCAGGTCAAGTCCACGACGCCTAGTGACACGCTGGTCCAGTTCATGTTCTACCAGCCCGTCCGATACCAGTGGAGAGAGACCGGCTTCTTCCCCTGCTCCGTCACATGCGGCGGAGGTCAGCCCCAGGAGCGTGGCTTCGTCCCGACTCTGACCGTCGCTTTCTCCCACCCCCTGCCCCGTGGTGACCTTGTCCTGCCGGCCCCCAGGTTATCAGCTGAACTCGGCCGAGTGCAGGGACATCCGGCACAACCGCACTGTGCCGGAGCACCACTGCCGCAGTCACCCTGAGAACAGGAAGCCGAAAGCTAAGCTGCGGGAGTGTAACATGGACGCCTGCCCAGAAAGGCCAGTCTGCTTATGGGGGGGGGTACCAGCTGACCCAGTACCCGTCTGTTGTCATCATCTGTCCATCATCATATTTCTAAATCAGTGTTTCTCAAAATCTTTGCTCCCTCCCAATTCCCTTAGAGATCTGGGGGTTCCCCAAGCAGTGCTTTGAGAAACACTGTTCTAAATCATTCAGTACATTTCTGTTTACGCTGTTTAATCTTCCTGTATAATCTAATATGTAAAAGACTATTTTTTTTTAATGAAATGTTGTGACCCCCCCACCCCCCACAGTGACGGCTTCAAGGAGGTGATGCCCTATGACCACTTCCAGCCCTTACCGCGGTGAGCTGCCCAGTGTAAATCCCATGACACGGTTTTTCTTTCCTTCAGGTGAACGCTTCTCTTGCTGGTACATCTGGAGTAGATTACACTCTCCAGGCTGCAGCAATATGGCTCTCCTGCCCGGTGTAGTTTCCATGTGATGATTACAATCTCTCCTCAGCTGAGGCATTGGGTTTGACACCACATCAGCTGTAGTTATCCCTGCCAGAGGGTCCGTCTTCTTGTTCGGCCCAGCCTACAGGATATCTGTTGTCTTTGCCCAGAATGGCACTTGCTTGGCCAGCCTGCCCTTCGCATGTGATTAGCGTGAGCTGGAGAGCGTGCAGGGGACATCCGCTCATGCCGATTAGGGTTCCCCACGGTTGTTTTCTGGCTGGTTTGAAAGCCGAGATCCACTGTGGACCTATGGCCGTTTGAGACTCCTGGGGTGGGGCTTTTGGGGGTCGATCCTTGCTGGGTGAGGTGTCACTGTGCAGCCACATGTTTGGCGAAGGTCTGGATGGGGCTGCCGGCGAGCCTGCTGTGCACCTTGTCCCTGCAGCTGGGAGCACAGCCCCTGGACGGTGTGCTCGGCGTCCTGTGGTGGTGGAACGCAGGAAAGGGGCGTGGCCTGCGTGGAGGAGGATGTGCATGACCAGGCGACCCAGGTGGAGGAGTGGAAGTGCATGTACTCGCCGCGGCTGGCCGTGCAGCAGCAGTGCAACATTTTTGACTGTCCCCAGTGGACGGCCTTGGACTGGTCTCAGGTGAGGCTGCCGTTGCTAGGCACCCCGCTACATGCGTAACTGGCCCAGCCTGTTAGCAGGGCATCGCATTTCCAGCGTGTTGTATTGAATGCTGCATTTATGCCGGCTGCGGGCCACACTGTGGTGCTGTAATGGCTTGTTAATTTTCCAGTGCACGGTTACCTGTGGGCGTGGCTTGCGTTACAGAGTGGTTCTGTGCATTGATCACAGAGGGCAGCACGCTGGGGGGTGCAGCGCCGGGCTGAAGCCTCCCGTTAAAGAAGACTGCCTGGTTCCCATTGCGTGCTACAAGCCCCAAGGTATGGCGTCAGGTCGGCCCCTGGCTGGCGGCCCCCCCGGGGAACTCATTAGCCGTGCCATTCGCCGACCTGTAACCGGGGCTCCGGTTTGACATCCTCCTCATGGGGGAGACTGTCCAGTCCTGTGCATTATGCCGATGGGTGGCAGTCATGCCCACATGATGGCACAGGTGTTTCCGGGCCTGTGGACTGAGGGCCTGTTATCAGGGAGCGCTGTTTAGCTGCCCCTATTCTGCCTGCAGCGACTTTCGCCCCCCCCCAGTGTGACGTTGTGTGGTCTGGTCTTCCAGAACAGGTTCCTATGGAAGCCAAGCTGCCCTGGGTGAAAGAGGCTCAGGACCTTGAGGAGCCACGGTCCGCCTGGGAAGAGCCCATGTGAGTCAGCATGTCAGCCCTACACCCGTACCTGTGTATCAGCGTGTCAGCCCTACACCCGTACCTGTGTATCAGCGTCGCATCCCTACACCCGTACCTGTGTATCAGCGTGTCAGCCCTACACCCGTACCTGTGTATCAGCGTCGCATCCCTACACCCG
>JABFEA020000010.1:7110252-7121310 GCA_019775915.2 Cyphomyrus plagiostoma | reverse complement strand
AAGGCACAGGGAGATAGAGGGAGACAGGGAGGGAGGAGTGAAAGGGACAGTGAGACAGGGAAGGGGAGAGAGAAAGGCACAGGGAGATAGAGGGAGACAGGGAGGGAGGAGTGAAAGGGACAGTGAGACAGGGAAGGGGAGAGAGAAAGGGACAGTGAGACTGGGAGGGAAATGCATAGTGAGACAAGGAGCAGAGACATAGGCAGGCAGTGACAGAGTCAGAGACAGACTGAGGTACAGAGTGATGTGACTGAAGTTAAACCCATATCTTTGTCACAGAACCCCCAACAATCAGAGTCTCCTCAAGGGACATGTCTGACCTGGAGGGCGCCGCCCTGCAGGCCACTGTGGGGGGGCAGCTCAGTGCTCGTCGCGGGGCCAACATCACCCTGGAGTGTCCCGTTACAGGTCCGTAAGATGGGGCACGTCCGATTGCAAACATTGCGCGTCTGATTGTGGGGGTGTTGTGGGGGGGCACCAGTCAGTTCATTTCAGCTTTAAAGTCTTTATAGTTTTTTAAAGTCTTTTAAAGTTTTTGTTCCTTTTCGTGTCCACAAATTTTTACAAATATCCTGTTGTATTTTTCTTGTTAAGATTAATTAAAAAGAACCATTGAAATATCAAAGGCAACAGCTACATACAGCAGTTTGTGATTTAGCTTAATTTTGTTTCGTCGTAATTCATGATTTTTTCTTTCTTATGGAGCATTTGTTTATCCAAAAATTGTTTACAAATGAAATCATTTGAGGGGGCAGGATTTTTAACAAAACCGCCTCAAAAAACATCTTCAAACGATTGCCATTTCCATTTCGGATCTTTGACTCACAGACGTTCCCGAATGCGAAAATTAGATCAGGTCCAGGTGTCCCACCCATATCTCACACATTGTGACTGAATATCAAGAGGTATGAAGTCTCATTTAACAAATAGCTAATTTGTCTGGTCAGGGGGTTATTTATGTTATTATTGTGTGTATCTGTGTGTGTAAATGTATTTATGGGGGGGTTTAGTAGTCGTGGTGCTGAATTGCCCAGAGATTAAGCTACAGCACCCCCTATGGGACACAAAAGCACAGGACATTCACCTATGTGAGTCTGTGAGAAGTGTACCCTGGTGTTCTGTAGAAGTTAGCTTCACACTGGTGGTATTCTAGTTAAAACTTGGCCTTACAGCGAAGAGGTTGCTGGTTTGAATCCCAGTTAGGCCCTGGTGTAGTGCTTTACATGATAAACTGTGCAAGGCATCTCCATCATTTAGGGGACTGTTTGCTCTGCTTTGCTTCAACTTGTTCAAGAGTGAAGATGAATCAAAGAAACTAGTTATTTCCGGGGTGTTAAACTGCAGTCCTGGGGGGCCGGAGCCCTGTGCAGCTTAGCTCTTTCCCTGTTGCACCACAAATCAAGAGCTGTGCGGCAATTAGCACAAGTAGTTGAATCAGGTGTGTTAAACAAGGGGAAACCCAAAAATGTGTAGGGCTCCAGTCCCTCGGGACTGGAGTTTGAGACCAATGTGTTATTTTGGTTTAAATTATATTGCTTTCTGATGGGCATAGTAAAGTTTAATTTTTCTCATTTACACCAATGCTTGTATTAGCCCTTGGTGTCATGTCTCTGTATCGTCTTTCAGGTGTCCCGCAACCTTCAGTGACCTGGAGCAAGGATGGAGGTGACCTGCCCCCAAATGCTGTCCCTCTGAGGAGAGGCTCTTTATTCCTCCACAACGTTTCCATGGAGAACGTGGGGTCTTACTTCTGCTGGGCCTCCAGTCTGTTGGGGAGGTCTGTGGCCTCCAGCCTCCTGCTGGTGTCGGGTGGGTTTCAGATATGCCCGTGTTTAACCCAAGCCTTACGGGACGCTCTTGGTGGAAAGCACCTTGTTGTTTGTGAGATGTAGCCCCCCTGTCATTGTCAGACCTTCAGGATGATCAGGTTAATGGCAGGTGGGCATCCGTCACACTGAGAAATGTAAACACAGAGAGAGTTGCAAACGCTAGGCTCAGGCAGGGGCTCTTAAATACGTAAAATTATATGTATAATATTATGTGAGGGGACCCAAGGTGACATTTTGTCAGGGAGCCCAGAATTTCTAGGTAAGTCTCGGGCAGCTTCTCCTGGGCTGTCTGTGTTACAAAGATGTAGAATGTGTGGAGAACATAGTAAAATGTTTACATTTAGTTGGTCAGCTGATCTCATGATGTTCTGGATCATGATGATGTTCTGGAGTGGTTTTGGGTAAGAACTTCACTCAAGGGTTCAACAGCAGCCCCCTAGCCAGGAGGTCTTTAAGGCACGACCCGCAGGATTGACATGTTTTGTGAACAGGAGCTACCCAGGGCAGGGCAGAGCGGCCACACAGGAGCCAGAAGAGGGTGTTGATGGCCTCTCATGTGGGTACTGAGGTCGTTGCCAGACACGGGGACATCCTGCAGATAGGTTGGTTGCCCCGCTGAACCGCCCATGCCGGAGTCAGCATTGGCTGCAGGTCTCACCTTCGCCTACCACTGTTGTTCTTGCCCCCCCACCAGGGTGTCCAGTCCTCCCCAACCGTACCCAGGCCATCAGGTGGACCTTCCAGAACCGCACCCTGCTGGTTTCCCATGGCCCGCATCACAGGACGCTGGTGGGGGGGCGCTTGCTGGAGGTGAACACGCTGCTGGCCAGGTCCAGCGGCACCTACGCCTGCCATGTACCTGCAGGCCACCTGAGGACATCGGCCTGGGCCCATGTCCACCTGGAAGGCGAGTCTGCCGCAGGGAAACATCCTCACCCAATACCCTGACACTCAATGGTGAAAAAATAAGAATCCTTACAACCTAAGTCTTTCGATGACCTAAATGTTGATAAAATGATCTGATAGAAAGTCACTACAGTTTGTTCTTTGACCATCGTCAGAAAAGCGTTCTACTTCAACAGGAGCAGACATGCCCAGTTAAAAAAAATCTTATGGGAAACTAAAAGTACAGTCACATTGTGCAAAAAATATTTGCACCTTGTTCTGTTCCATTTTAGCTGATTGACGCGATAAGTGCAAAATTCGTTTCTGGTAGCAAAGTGAATTTGCAGGGCATTTTCAGTCTAGGTTCAGTTAAATGAACTTTGACCCACAGATTTGTGTAGCTACACCAATGTGCGGGGGATGGGGTTACTGCCCACAGCTCCCTCATTATCACAGCTGTGTCTGGACACCCCCTGCTTTTTGAATGCAAGCTGCCTACACAGGGCTGCCGACATCAGTCTGCACAGGCATTTACATATATGTAACAGTTTATTACATTGTAAATAATTTGTAGGTTTTGCAAAGAATGCTTTTTATGAAGCTAATTTTTGATTCATAATGGAATAGTATAGATTTGCTGTTAGATTTCTTCCATCAGCATGAGAGTCTGGAAGCGTGAGTCTCACGCCAGACGCATGACAGTTTCCAGCCCTGTGCCTGCATATGAAATATTGCAAAATGAAATTGCTGCTGGATTGACAGTAAGTATTAAGATGCAGCTTAAGGGAATGAGCTAAAGCATGATTCCGAAACATTTTATAAGCAGGGTTTGATAAGTTGTATGCCACATTGGTAGAATAGAGGGTTAAATGTGGCATTTCTCATCATATCAGTCCATATACATACTTATTAATGCTCATTTGCACTGTTATGAAAGAGAAGTTTCTTAATAAACATATAATGACGGAGAAGAACTTGTGTACCAGTTACCACAATACCTGATTTTAACACAATATCTGTTTCTAACGCAATACCTGTTTGTAAGCCAATATCTGTTTTTATAACACACCATTAGCTAGCGTGCTTCTTGCATGTCTTTCCATATGGTATTTTCATAAGTAACGGTATTCCAATATTCTGGCTGAAGAAAAATACCGCGGTATACCTAAGACCTGTATTCGTGCTCGACACTGTGAAGACACTGTATATAAAGTGTGACCGTATCTAAACCAGCATTAAATCTGAAATTAATAATAAATAAGATGCAGATTAAATTATACATTCAGAATTATATTTTGAAATACTTGGATAGACTGTGAGAAAGATTGCTTTGGAATGCTGGGTTTTGTTAGAGGTCTGTATCGTCCCATTAGCAGAGAGAGGGTGTATGAGGCAAAGCAGATGAAAAGGGTCGTGTCTGATCAGCCCCTCCGTGAGGAAAGAGCCATGAGCCAGCCCCCCCGCCCCCCGTGCGGGCGGCCAGTGTGCTTATGATTCGCTGTTCATCAGCTGATGATGTCTTTTGGTGAGCAGAGTTGACCTGGAGCCCAGGGGAGTGGACTGTCTGCAGTGTCACCTGTGGGTCAGCTGGGACCCGTTCCTGGAAGGCTCGCTGCGTCGGCCCTGGGGGAGAGGAAGCTTCTCCTTCGGCATGCCGTCACCTCCCCAAGCCTGAGAGGAGGCCTCAGCCCTGCAATGTACAGGACTGTCCTCCGAGGTGTGCTGATATTGGGCTTTACCCTATTGCTGTATTTATGAACAGAGAGCACCATCTAGTGGGGGCAGAAAAAACAGCAAGTGGTTCATAAAGCTACATTTAGCCATTACTACCATTACCTGATTGCTGGATTGCTGTTGTTCTGTGTATAGTTACGTGACACAGACAGAAAAGCACAATCCTTGGTGACCAGCATAAGTGACGTGTGCTCACATCTGGATGTTATTTTTATGCAGCTGGGGGGCCAACTCGTGGTCTGGTTGCTCCAATTCCTGTGGTGGTGGAACCCGGCGTAGGCAGGTGTCCTGCCTGCAGCTGAGCTCTTCTGGCACGGTCACAATCCTGGCTGACTCCGCCTGCTCCGGAACGCAGCGCCCTCTCCACGTTGAGGGATGCCATGGACACTCCTGCTCAGGCTGGTTTGCGGGCCCCTGGGGGCAGGTGAGTCTCTGCCCTCCTGCCGTAGCCATGATGATGGCCAATGGGAATGACGGTGTCATGATGTCACACTTCTGCAGTGCTCCGGACGGTGCCTAGGCCCTGCCTCAGCGATCCAGAGCCGGCCAGTGATTTGCAAGCATCACAATGGCTCCACCCTCCCCGAATCTCACTGTGATCACAGGAACAGGTGTGTCACAGACCGATACCTCTTAGTTAGCTGGTGCAGGATATCATACAGGTCTGGCTGAATGTAACTATTACTGGGAATTACAATTAAAATTAAAATAAAAGCCTGCTTTGCTTCACTTCAGCGTCGTCTTGCTTTCTGTTTGTGATAGGCTCTCACAAATAAGATTGACTTTAGAAACTATGCACTGATTATGAAGCCCAGCTTTATTTATAGCCCTGAGCTTTTTGAAGTACAGTCGTCCCTCGCCACTTCGTGCTTCGACTTTCGCGACTTGATCGCGATGATGAAAATGATACATCGCTACGCATTGGAAGCATCTTTGCTCTTCGTAATTAAATGTACAATAACAACAATATGATATTTATAACATCTAATATTTTGACGTTACAATATATGATAATATAATATAATATACACTCATAATATATTTTATTATGAGCGTAATTGTCATGACCTGCCTGTCTGAGCGTCTTGTGTGCCACGCCCCCTTATTAACCACATATGCAACCCCGATTGTGACCAGCTGTTTTCTGTCAATTTGATTCAGTTTGTCCACGTCCACGTCAGAGTCTATAACCGCAGGTCTGTCATTGACGTTTTGATGTTACATGTTCCTGTGTCCTGCATTTAGAGTGATTCCAAAGAAACCCTTCTCCCGTTCCTGCTTCCGTGTCCAGCAGTCATATAGTAATGGTGACTAAAGGGTGTTACTTAATGTGTAGAGGGCTCTAACAATGTTAAAAACCGTATTTAGAAGGCCGTAAACAGGTTTCAAATGCTCTAATTACAAAAATATTTGATTTCTAAAGAATCCTACTTTGTGGATTTCGCCTATTGCGGGTTATTTTTTGAACGTAACAAATGACCACTGTACATCATATAGCAAGATCCTCTGTAGTTTTTTGAGTTATGAATTGTAAACATTTACCACAAGATTGATGCTTTGATTGCAATACCTTTGTTTAACTCTGACCTCTGCTGGACAGTCTAGGAATTACACTTTGTGCAGGTGTTGAGTTGTGGTGTTGGTATATTGGGTGCCTTTAGGTTAGTCTCCACGCGGAACTGCACGTCTGAGCAGTGCAATGTGCAGTGGAGGGTAGGGCCCTGGAGAGCATGCAGTGCAGCCTGCGGCAGCGGGATCCAGTCACGTAGGCTGGAATGCATCCACAGGAGGACAGACATGACCCTGGCACACCAGCGCTGTGGGTGGCGGCGACGGCCAATCACTTGGCGGCACTGTGTCATCACTTCCTGTGCCGGTAAGGCCTGCAGACAGGCAATTAGTCAGGGGCCAACTGCCCATAATGTGTGCCTTCAAATCAGAATTTTTTAATGGTGAAATGCTTACACAGGACTGGAAGTCAAGATCGCCCACTGGCTTGTGGCAAGTGATAAACAACAAGGTGTTAGATACAGCGGAGTAGAAAGAAACAGAACGCTAATCTGTTAAGTTTTTCGGTTAGTTCCAGCTGTTTGTACAATACAGGTTCTTTGAATTTCAACGTAAATGTACCCTGTTTTTGCTTTCAGGTGCAGCTTTTTCATAACGCCTTTTATTGTATTTTAAAATGTGTGATTTGTGTGATGTGAATCCTCTACAATATCTGGACTGACGTGAGTGGGATTATTCTTACCCCTGTTTAGAGACACCTGCTGATTTCCTTGTGTGTTCCTTATACGGAAGTCCTGTGTCCCATGATGCTCTGCCCTTTGTTGTGTTTCTTCCCTCAGATAAATGTGTAGATTCGACCCATTACTGTGCTGCCGTGAAGGAGCTCAGCCTGTGTGTCATAAATCTGTACCAGCAGAGGTGCTGTCGGTCCTGCCAGGGAAAGGAGATTCCACCCATGCAGTGATGAGATCTGGGATTGGTCGAGGCACGAACTGGACAGCCGATGAAAATAATGGACTGTGTAAAAAGAAAGACTTATAGATTGCTAATGTTCTGCCACTAACATCAGTGCTTGTCAATAATATTGCTGTATATATGAGGTGTATGTCTTTTGTGTCTGTTTTTTAAGAAGATGGTGAAGAGAGAGGTGATTTGTTTTTAGCGTAGGGTAGAGGGTGACCCAAGCAAGAGGCCCTGACTGATCCTTCCAAGATGCTTTTAATGTCATCACATCTCCCTCACATTTGCTGGATGGTCTGATGAACTTCCTGCATCGCCACCTGTGCCATGGCAGTATTGTTTTCCAGTTCAGGGTAATATAATCGTGCTGTTTATACTTGCTGCCAACATAATGCTCTCACCATAGCAGAGGCTCAGTGCCCAAAGCTTGGAAGCCTGGCTTGATATTATAATGGCGTTCAGGTTGAACTAGAACGAAAGTACAACAGCTTAGCTCCCTGTGAAGCAGAAGCCTTCAGACAGACCATGGTGTTTGATGGAGATGCACAACAGGGCAATGTGTCAAATCCTGTGAGATGACAGGAAATGGTTAAACCTCTTTGATTATGTTAAGAAAGGCATTGCAAGAAAGTTCTGTATTATAGAATATATTCAGTATTTCACAGCACTGTTTCTATGCCTGTATATAATGTTTGACAGTACACTGTATAAATCCCACTGCAAAAAATTAACAAATGGTCAATTTTTAATGAATTGGCCAAGTCTTATTTTAGGTCCAAAGATTTGATAAACTAAACACAGAAAAGAAAAGGGCCTGTGGTTATGTGCTCAATTTTAAAAAGTGTTTTGAAATGACATTCTTCTCCTGGAAACCTTCCTTACTGGCACCAAATCATTCACTGCGTGTCTGGTTCAGTTCCTATCAAGCTGAGGACAATGTGCTTGGTGGGAATCTACAGTGCTTGCAGATGTGAACTGCTTGAACTTTTTTTGCAGACACAGAGAATGTGACAAAAACTTATTTCCGTGCCAGTTAGATTGCTTTACAAAGATTTTACAAACTAAAATGAATGTGAAAATGTATTATGAACAAATCAAAAAAGTGAATAATGTTTCTCAGTGTTTTTGGAAGAGACAGACTGTATGTGAAGGATCTCAGAAAGGTGCATGGATTTCATCCGGCCACCAGGGGTCACCCTCACTGGCAGCTGGTGCATTCCTAGTAATGGCCTTTTTCAATTGTGCTTCAAAACCTGCCTTTTATATAGGACTCTTAAAAGTGCAGTATTGTACTTTTTGTGTTAAATGGCACTTTATTTTCTTATAACCAAAACCTGAAGATTAATGTATCTTTCTGCTCTGTATCTGAGATTTAAGGCCGAGCACCTTCCAAGTGTAATGCAACTTCCTGCTTCCTGAGGCGTCTTCCTGGCCTGAACTTCCTGTCTGCTTCTGATTAGCAGGCTAACCTGCTATTAGGCACTGGGACCTGTCAGAGAAACTGTATTAACAAAATAAAGACCATATTACCACCAAATCCACTACAAACCTTGTATACGCTCTTTATTTTCAATACTCTCCAATAGCAATTTTTGTGCATGTTTAAAAAATATGTGAATACACTTGTGGTAATGAATTCATATACCACATTATTTCATTCTAAGCTTGGCACATATTAATTAAGCTTTCCTTTGAATATTTCAATACATAATGCTATAACTGTACTTGACATTTGTTCACATTATAAACATGTCAAATGTATTGAATGAAATCATGTCCTAATGTAATACAGAACGATAAAGAATGGTGTTTGAGTAAAATCAATGTAATGAACTTAATTGTTAATTCTGTAATATTTTGCAGAAATATTTCTTGTAAATAAATATTGACCTGTTGATGTTTTTCCATTAACCCAACATTCTATCTGTGGTATATTTATGACGGCTTATATGTGACTTTGATACCTTAATACATGTGTAATAATGATGTTCACAATAGAGACAACATTTTGGGTGACTTTTCAGCAAATAATCACGGATCGACTTCATGAGCTCGCAGCCAGCTCAGTAGCCAGGATCTCAGGTGCACTGGCCTCATCGCTCCTTTCCTGAGAAGACAGCTTGCGGTAGAACCTATGGCCTCGTTCATCGCTCTCCTGGAAGACGTAGCCATGAGGAGAGTCAAAGCTGGCTGGGCACATGTCTGTCTTCTTAGCTGTGAACTCCTTGCGGTACATCGTTCTGTCATCAAATGGAGACCGTGTTCTCATGGGGACATTTTTGGGCTTAAAGCTTGGGTTGGGTTGGATCTGATGCTGGATGTAGTGCAGCTTAGAGGTAGTCAGGGTCTCCATCTTCTCGCTGGCTTTTGGTACTTCTTCTGGCTTGCTTCTCTTCTCTTGTTTCTGCACCATCCATGGTCTGAAGGTCTCCCCTGTGGTGGTACTGCCTTGGAAAGGAGCCGTGGACCTCTTTGCACGTGAAGCAGGCTTGACAGGGATGAGTGGCTGTATGTTGTGTCTGATAAAATCATTCTTGGTGGTTGTGCTTAGGTCCATGGGTTCTGTGGGGCTTTCGTGGTCCACTGATTTTGAGAGCTGTGGTAGAGTCACTGGCCACTGCTGGAAACTGTCCCGGAATTCCGTGCGACTTTCAAAGGGGGCGTCCGAGGTTGCCTTGGTGACCACTGGCTTGCAGCTCTCTGGCGACTGCCCAGGTAAGCCTTGGAAGTCTGACTGGTGGGTGGTATGACCCTGAAAGGGCTGGTTGTTGGGCTTGTTCTCCTCGGGGGGCCTGACATACCTGGCCTCCAGAGCGTGAGGAACATATGACATGCGGTTGCTGGTGAGGCCGTCAAAGGGGACGCAGGAAAGCTTGGCTATGCTGGGAGGTTTAAAGCTTTCCCGAGGAACCAGGCCTCTAGGAACAAAAGCATCCTGGAATGTTGTTGCATTTCCAAACTTTCCAGACGGAAGGCGGTAGGTAAATTCTGGTTTCACCAATTCCCTCTTGCTAATTTCCCATGGTTGGAAATCCTCTTTTAAAGAAGGAATGTTATATAAGTGAACATCTTTAAAAATGACACTGAAGACCTTTTTATGTAAAAAAAACAATAAGGTGATTTGGTCATTTGTATTCTAAAAAAAGTGCTGCCCGGTTTATAATTACTGTACATTTAGATCAATATAGAATGGATACATTTTATGTTCCAGCAAATACTTTTATTAAAGTAATCAGATGAATGGGTACAAAATGAACCTTGGAATTATCACCTTTGTAAGTGGGCAGCGTGTCCAGCCTCCCCTCATTCAAGGTGGATCTCCGCGAGGGTCTGACAGGTACGAACGGCCGCACCTCGTATGTGTTGAAGTCCAGCTTGTACGTCGTCCTGAGATCGATGTCTCCGCTCTTAGGCCTGTACTCCACTTGCTGTCTCACATACTGGGGTGTAACTTCATGAGGGATGTAGTCGGACCTGGATGAGACCAATAGGGAAGACATTTAACCCCTTCATATCAGACTAGAAGATGTCAGTTTCAGGGCACCTATAAGCACGTAAAATCACTTGCATGGTTATTACTTGAAGGTGCTGGTTCCATCCATTCTCTCCCGGTTCTTCTGGTACTCCAGCTTGGGTTTTCTGCTCTTGGGGGGGGAGTAGGGCCCATATGATGGGTATTTCTCTGCATATTCTGTCTGAACATGAACCTTGGGTCCCTTACTGTAAAAAGCAGTGGACTGTTGTTTGCAGCGATGACGTCTGTAAGGACAGAATTTAATTTCTTCAAACACCAGAGGAGACATCTTGTAAATAGAAAAGCTTGACTGTTGACAACTTGATCAATGTACCACCTAAGCTTGCAGTATTCATTACAGTTTATTGAGTTTAAGTTTTGAGTTTTATTGTCAGATGTGTTCTGGGGAACACAGTGAAATTCTCATCTCACAGGTGCATTTTTAGTGACAGGCAAATGAAGGGACTATGGGACCAACAACGGTGTTTTGCTTTCTTCATAGTAACAGCAGATGATGCACCATAAACATGTTACATGGCTACATCCATCTATCCATCCATTTTCCAAACCGCTTATCCTACTGGGTCGCGGGGGGTCCAGAGCCTATCCCGGAAGCAACGGGCACGA
>JABFEA020000010.1:7088918-7102985 GCA_019775915.2 Cyphomyrus plagiostoma | reverse complement strand
CCCCCCCCCATGGTTTAATTTCATGGTTTTTTTTTTTTTTTTTTTTGGGCTTTTGTAATACAACATAATCCCCCCCCCCCCCCCCCCCCCCGAGTATACAACATAGGCTGCCGTTTGTGTCCACTTCAGAGCTTTGATCTCCCCTTGTTCGGCAGAAGTGATTTTTTTTTTCTTTCTTAATTGGTATCCCTGTGATGCGTTGAACCTCTCGATTATCTGGAGCAGAGAGACAGCTGTTCCTGTTCCGCCCTGCCCTACCTGCCCTGGTATACTTGGGTTAGGACCAGAATCGGAAAAAGCGCTATGTATCTATATATCTACATATGACAATGCAGTCAGATAATTTTTGCTCGACGGTCGTGTGAAGATGGAAAAACTGTGGCTGATGCCCATCTAGGGGGTGAGGGGGTTTGGCATTGAGACAAACACAGCTCGGTGTGGGCTGGCTGATGCCCATCTAGGGGATGAGGGGGTTTGGCATTGAGACAAACACAGCTCGGGGTGGGCTGGCTGATGCCCATCTAGGGGGTGAGGGGGATTGGCATTGAGACAAACACAGCTCGGTGTGCAGCCTATAACCTTCAACCCCCCGTCACGAGGCCGGCATGCCGGTCCACGCCATGGCTCCCCGACGATCCATCATCGCCTACCACCAGGCAGATGAGCTTCATCTAGAAAATTCACATCAATACCAGCTGCCTTTGACCCCGAGACTCTGCCCATCAGCTGCTGTGTTTCGCCTCCCTGCCAATCTGCCAACCAGGCGAATCTGCGGTGACCCCAAATACGGTCCCATCCACTGACCATTAATCTTCCCCAGTATCGCATAGCACTTCGGAAGACGGCGATTAAGTAGCTGTGCCGCTCGGGCCTCGGCAGTTAATTACAAAAGCGCAGGTCGGAAAGTAATTGCTTTAACAAATTAGATTTGGCGAACACACAAAAATCAGATGTGAGAGATTAATTCTGAGTTTTAGTCTATGATGACTCTGACTCCGTAGCTATTAAAAAGCACTTGATTATGTTGAGTTTCATTAAGAGCCCGACACTGAACATTGGGGATCCGTTTGAGGAGGGAAAACATGTCACTGGCTTTCGAGAGGGGAGAGATAACGGGGACGTTGGTGTCACTGCCGTGCGCTGGCCCGGGGAAAAGGCCCTTGAAGTAGCCCCTCATATGGAGTCGTTCTGGGCAAGGCGGACTGAAGCCAGAGTCATTTCTCTGGAACAGAGCACTCTGGGGGAAGGCTGTGTAACTCGGCGTGCCTCATTGACCAGGAGAACACAGAAGGGATTGGTGTTTAAACAAAGCACGCCAGTAGTAATTGGAGGATTTAGTTTGACCCTAAGAGTCCCGCAATAAATCCCTCAATTACCTTAGTGGGAATCGTCATAGCTGGCAGCGCTTGGCTCGAAGTCGTCTTGGGCGCCTTTGATTCCATTCTGCTCCCATTAATTTTTTTTATTACGTCTTTTAAGGCCAAAGGAAAAAAGCCACTGTTTGTCCAGCTTGTCCTTGACAACATTTGGAGTTTGTACGAGGCTGTCGTCACCCGAAGGTAAGGAGGACGCTCGCTCGCTCGCTCGCTCACTCGCTCGCTCTCTCTGACGTCCAAAGCGTGAGTTGTCGCACGTCGTTGCTGATGGCTTCCTCATTTACCCCGTAGGGACAAGGAGAAGGTAGAGAAGGTGATCTCCTCCCTGGGCATCAGAGTGGCGGCCCGAGACTCCCGGCACTCAGACCCCAAAGTACTCCTCAGCGCCATCTGTGGCCAGTGGCTGCCAGTGTCCCAGGCTGTCCTCAGTATCCTTCTTTGGGGCTTGTCAGCACCGAACTGCCTTCCAGCTCCTGCTCAGGCCCAAAGGGAGGATGACCTGGTTTCTTGTGTAGTGTGAGCAATAAATCAGCTCGGGAACATCGGCGGTCTAATTTAATATTTTCGCAGGGATTTCTGAAAACATCGCCCCAAAAAAGTTCATTTATGTTTCTAAGTGTGACTTTCTTGGGCTTTGGGTAGCTGACCTGTTAGCTCTCTGCTGTGCTGTGCTGTGTACCGTGTAAAGTATAGCTGTAGAAGTGATTAACCAGCTGGTTTGTGCTCGTCATGGCTGGACTTCTCACTGAGGAAGCCTTACGTCAGCTAGCTTATTGTTGGCATGTTGAAAATGTTGGGATTCGCTTTGTTGTTGCTGTTTATTATTTATGAGCGTGCTTTCAGTAAACACTGAGAGTTGCAGCCTGTCTGTGCTGTTCTCTCTGTTCTCTCACGCCTGTTCCTCCCCACCTCGTCCACATTAAATAGCTCCCCGGCAGTGGAGGACACCTTTACGCTTGTCTTATCTCAAGACGCCTACAGCCAAGACTGTTTCTCATCATATTAATAGTTTTTTTTTTCTAAAAAAAAAAAAAAAAAAAAATCATTCCTTGTATTTTCTCAGCGTAAGAGAGAAATAATTGAGCATGAACATTTTAAAGAATAGAAACAGGGAAAGCTTTCTGTGCTTTGCAGATGGCCCTGCCAGGAAGGGGATACTGGAGGTCCTCCGGCTCCTGGTTAGGGTACCCACAATGCACCCTTCCTCCGAGCTTTCCTCCTTAACCCGGCCCCGCAGCGATGGTGTGCGAGAAGCTGCCGAGTCCGCTGGACATGCCGGCAGACCGGGTGGAGAAGCTCATGTGTGCCGGAGCGCGGAGGTTCGACTCCCTGCCGCAGGAAACTCAGGACCTCAAGAGAGGTGATTGCAGGAAGCCTGAAAATATTTTACTTTTCCCCTCTTTGTCTTATTTCCCAAAGCTGCTTTCTTTTTTGGGATATATTTAGTCTTTTGCTCTCTGAAGCTCTTTCAGATGAAACTTTCAGGCAGCTATTTTTTTAAGTGAATTTTTGCTTAAAGTTTCCGCCTGCCAGTGTGTCTCTGGGGTCTAATTGTTCTGTTTGTGGCTCATCCGCATCCTCATATTTCCTGTAAATGCGTTTTTCCGCTTGACCTGCATGTTTGGTTTTCCGGCCGAATCGCTGCTCCGCCTTCCTCAGAGATTCCCTTTGATCCGGGCCGGATCAGCACCAGCGGCTCAGTTCTGCTGTGACCCTGTAGGTGGAGGATCAAACTACTCCAGGCCCGGTCCGTGTTTTTACATGTGTACACGTGTCACTTTATGGGATCTGCAAGCCCTCCGCTTGGCCCGGCAAGATGTGGGTTTTTAATGTTTTATTTAGCAGATTTGCTGCGGGCCCTGATGGCATCGTCAGTCTCCCTTATCCCATTTCTGCTCCCCTTGCAGGATGAGATTTATGCGAGCTGTTGCTGAAACGAGGCCCGGATTTCGGTCTGGAGTTTGCCACGGCGCTTTCCCAAATCTGACGGTCAATCGCTAAATTGTCGCCAACTCAACATTCTTTGATTTGGATGGGTAAAAGAAAACGAAATGAAAGAGAACTAAATGTCGTGCCGGTGGATGGCTTTGGTGGTCGCCAGCCGACGGTCCACGTGTCTTTGGAAATCCGCGGTATGCGCGTAGCGTCACATAAGAGAAAAGGCACACTGGTGTCTAGGGAAGCCGACGCTGTGATGTCATCAGGAGACGCCCCACTGCTGTATGTCCCTGCCCACCGCTCTGTCGCAGGCCTCCTGGATATCAACGCCTTTTGCATGCAGTTCTAGTTGTCGCACGTCTGTTGTCCTGTATCTAGTTAAAGCAGGATTTCTGCTTAGATGGAGTGATGCCCCATTCCTGTCTTCAAAGTTCATTTTGCCGCCTGATAGTTCCAGGTGATGGACATGGGGCAGTAAACCAAGCGCAGAATTTTTTTTCACTTTACAAATATGATGCGCTAAACTGGTATTTAATGTGGATTCCTATGACAATTGACACAGACTTTTCCATTCCACTTTTTTTTTTTTTTTAAATGATGATTTAATGGTGATACAGCCATTTTAGCCGATTTTAATGGATTTTCAGTTAAAGGATGAATGGAAAAACAGTGTGAAATGCACACGGTGGAGTGGGCCCCCAAGAATTGGGGCCCCATAGTCTGAGTATGGAGGCCTCGCAGTGGGTCCAGAGTCGCCGCCGAAGGGGGACTGTAGTCTGATTACAGAGGGCCCCGCAGTGAGCTTCCGAGGACTGGGACCCCACAGTCAGAGGATGGGCCCCCGTGGTGTGAGGACGGGGGGCCCCGTGGTGTGAGGACAGGGGGCCCCGTGGTGTGAGGACGGGGCCCCTCGGCTTGCACAAAGCCGTCCTCCCTTCCTAAACTTGTGTGCTTCTCCCCATTCTCTTTCCAGCATTTCTGGACTGTAAGAGTGATCCGGCGACTCCAGCCATCATTTTTGTATCCAAGATGTTTGCTGTTGACTCCAAAGCCCTGCCGCGGAACAAGCAGAGGTATGTGGAGGATCTGACGTGATTGGCGGGTCAGGGACACCGTGCATTAAGGTGTCCATTCTTCAGACGTTAAGCCTGAGCACAGGAAAAGCAGTAAGCGGTAAGGCCACGCCTCGGTGGTGCCTGCCGACTTTTCCCAACATCTGCCTGCGGCTCTTCTTGGAGCTCCGCCCACTTCCGCAGAATCAGACGGCCTGCCCCTGCCATTTGCCCCTGTGTCCCCACGGCAACTCAGCCTCATCAGCAGTGACTCCTTACGATTTCTGTCCCGTTCGGTCAGTTCTGATCACGGCATGTTCGCGTTTCCCGAAGATGGGATGGCCCGGAATTCCCTGCACTCAGCATGACATTGATAGTTTTTTTTTTTTTGTTTTGTTTTGAGGAAGACTCTGAGTCGGCGAGCACATGCGGCAGATAGAGGCGGGAGGTCTCACCGCTGTGCTGGCGGAGGATGCGTTTCCCTGAACTCCGCACTTCAAAGGAAACCGCAAGTCGCGCAGCTGTTAGCCAGTGCTTTGTGAGAGGCCGCTGTTCAGACCACCGGCACGGAGAATCCCGCCAGTAAACCTCTGCCAGCTTCGCCATCTTTGTTCGTGTACCTTGGGTGTCGCGCGGCCTCCTTGCCAACTCACTAATGTGATTAGGCAGTGAAGCACGGCTCCCAACTCAAAAGGCAGGGGGGGGTGGAGCAGGGGGGGCCAGGCCTCATTACTGAGAGCACGTCTCCGTGGGGAGACGCGGCAACAGATACGGGACCATTAGTGCTCTCGCTTTCACACGTGTGCCACATGTGGGGGCCACTCTGCGCTCACACTGCCACTCGTGCGGATTTATTGCCGGGGGGAGGCCGAGAGAGAAGGAGAGAGAGAGGGAAAGAGATGGACAGTGAGAGATGGGAAGAGGCAAGGAGAGAGCGAGGGGGAGAGGAGAAGGGGGGGGCCGAGAGAGTAATAAGAAACAGCCTTGGGTTTCCAAACCCAGGAAATATTGTCCATTTTTCATTCTCCTAACAAGAAAGCCGTTAAAGATGGCCGAGTTCAAACATAATCCAAAGCTGCTGAAATGGAGTTGCGAAGCATCTGGAAGAAAGATCTGCCCCTTGGTTTGGCAGAAGTGATGGGGGGGGGGGGGGGCAGCAGTGCTGCTTCCCAGGCCGCTGGTGATGTGACGCAGGCAAACATGCGACGTGCAGCACTACAGATGCTCGGTCAAGCATCAAACGCAGGAAATGCACGTTTGTAGCATGTTTAAGCACATGGCAGCCTCTTGGACCCTTTTGCGGCCAGCGCAGTGCCTGCGTCTTTTGCACGCAGAGCTGAGTGGCTGCTCTCTCATCTTCAGACGGCGGGCTGAGAGCCATCGACTGATGCTGATGGTAATGCGGTGGTGCTGAACAGCGAGAACTCGGCTGCACTGCAGGCTTTCTGCACGTTTCACGGCAAGCTTGTCAGTCAGGCTTCATTTAACCCTTTCACATGTTTCAGGGTAGAAATGGGGTGAATGTGTGTTTGTGTTCATGAAAAGCATCAGCGTCATCTTTCTTACCAAGATTGCCCAGCTGTGCTTGTTGCTCAGTGATCTTAGGTGGGAGTGTTATAGTCCGTTTGAATTTGCTGGATGTCTTCTTCCGTGTTTTGCATGACCTCTCCTAGACTTCTTGGAAATGAGAACCCTGTGGCGGGTTAGGGGGTAAATTTGTATTTTTTCCTTGGTGTTTTTGCTCTGAATCACATAGTCAGCAGCACAGATCACATGACAGGCGGAGAGGGGGATCGCATCGCGCCAAATCTCAGCCGTAGCTGTAACCGTCGATGTTCTACATCCTGTCATTCCACACGGATGACCAATGGCCAGGCTCACAGCTAACTTTTTTTTCCTGAACTTGCTGTAGCTTGTAACGTCAGGCTTCATCAGGAATAATTCCTCCCTGCCACGCACTGATGCCTAAAAACATTTTGTTTGGTTATTTTTAAAGCTGGTCTTCATCTCGCTTGTTGATTGGTGCTAAATTCCTTCGGCACTTATAATCAATGCGACTGCTGTCGTTCTGCTTGGTGCTGTCTGGAAGCATTCCTCCTTCTTAATGTCTACAAACTTCATCAAAACAAGGGGGGATCTATGACTCGGTGAAGTATCTGCTGCTAGCACCCCCCCCCTGTCATCCACCCCCCGCCCAGGCTATCTATCTATATATATATATATTTATTTATTTGTCTGTCCGTCCGTCCGACTGACTGACTATCAAACAATCATTTCAGCTCATAGTTGTTTTTGGCCCTGGATAAGATATGTGGATAGGTGCCATGTGTGGGTAAAGTTTGCCAAACACACTAGCTGGCATTTTTCTCTGCCGTGCCGAATAGGGTGTCTGAGAAGTGCGGGCACTGTAGGGCGGCCTTGGCGTTCATGTGGCGTTCCGAGGGCTTCACCAGGACACTCCCCAGCTTCTGAAGTCCCTTCAATACGTGGAGTGAACCGCATTCTCACAAGTGTTGGGTTTATTTGTGGGGCAGAAGTTTCCCACCGAGTTTAGTGCCATCTGTGGCGTGCGGTTTCTGCCGCACTGATGGTTTAATTGGCTTGAGATCCCTTTGAGAGGGAACCCTTTAAGGAAGATCCCTTTAAGATCTTTATTGTCCTGTTGTCTCTTCCATTGTGGGAAGCCGTATGGGCCTTCTGCTTGCCGCTGCCTACCGCCTCCTTGTGGTCAGTTTGAAGCGAGGCGTCCCATCTGCTGCAGTAACACTTTTCAGCTGTGGCATGTGGGACACATTCATGAGAGCAGCATCTGAAGGCCCCCCCCTCCCCACATGCACGTACCCCCCGACTGGGACCCTCCTTTGTTATCGTTTATGCCCATTCACTTTATCGGGTCATAAATGAGGGGGGTGGGGGTGTCTGGTAGTTAAAGAGGCTTGACCTTAGTCCTCTCTCCAAAAGATTGGGGGGCAGGTTGGCTCAGTTGCCACACTCACATCCTTATTTCATTGCTCTCGTTTGTTGTGGTTGGGCTGTTTGGGGTTTATGGCTCTGGAGTTCACCACTGGGGAAGCACTCAGTATTTCACTAATGAAATCGTTAGCGTGTAGCTAACGAGTGCCATTAGTCGTCACGCCACCGCACCTCGGTGTTGCTTAATGTCTGTGCGTGCCAAAAAAAAATAAGACGTAAGAAGAAGAAATAAGACCTAATCACTTTTAGCCCCAAACTTAAATTGGTGTGTTGGTGGGGGGGGTGTGTGTGCGTCATTTCAAGGACCCACGATTTCCACACTCGTCTCCCAGTGCGTCTTGCCGCCCTGCGGTTCTTTTTCCTTGCATCCGAATCTCAACCCCTCATTTGTTAATCTCCGGGTACCAAACCGCCATATCTTCATTTGCGCTCCTGCAGATCTGAAGATGCATCCATGATCAGGTTGTGAGATGTAACTGGTACATTCTGGGATTGTTCCATGGCACCAGAACTGTACCAGGAATAATAAATGACTGAAAATGGATCAATATACCCTAAGCAGCATATTTACGTGAGTGAGATGGTGGTTAATTCCCAGCGCCCGCGATCTCCCCAGAGACGTCCCCTTCGAGAAGCATCGGATGCCACCTGAGAACAAAGTGGAACGTCTCTGTTGTCTGGAGGTGGTGGGAGACGTGGTGATGTAATCCAGGCACTCTTTGAACCTTCATGGCTGCACGCCTGTAGCGCCCCCTGGCTCTCTGGCTCTGAAACATGGCGTGTTGTGTTCATGTCCGCGGAAATCCGAAAACACCCCACACCGTGTTTGTCTTCCACAGGCCGTTGACGCAGGAGGAGATGGAACAGCGGAGGGAGGTGGCACGGCAGAGGCACGCGGAAAAGCTGGCTGCCGCTCAGGGGCTGGGTGGCCCCGAGCGGGCCACGTCCGAAGCAGCGCCCCCTGGTGGCCAGACCTATGCCGGTGAGTGTTTAGTCAGGGCAGCACGATAGACGTGAACACAGAAACACATGGGCGTTCCTTCATAGCGCTCTTACCATCATGTCATGTGACCAAGACCTGCCCCCTAGTGGCCTGAATGTGCCCTCCTTGCTGATTGGATGGGGTGTCACTTGGCGATTGCTGTTAGTCTTCAAGGCCCGGTGGGTACAATCTGAACTTGGTGTCTGCCTGGGAAATCCCCCTTCTCATCTCAAGCTCTGCCCATCCCAGAGGCTTTTCCCCTTAGATCTTAGATAAGTGTTTCCCAATCTGGTTCTCATGGACCCGTTTTGCTTCCAATAGGGAGCTGGGAACGAGCAAGAACCTGGACCGTCTGTGGGTCCCTGAGCGCCGGGTTTGGAAACACTGACTTAGACACTTTAATATGTTTCCATAGCCGCTGAGGCTCTTGGCTGCCCCCTAGGGCCTCATATCGGTACATCCCCGCGCAGTGATCTATGAGCGTTTTTCTTACCTTTGTCTTCCTGCTTGCTGAAAACCCTCTCAGCGATATGACACTTGAATCTGAACTCTTTTTTTTCTTTACTGTTACTCAGTCCTTTGGGGGGGGGAGGGGGCTTTCTATTTTCCACATAAACACTCAGCAGGACTCCTGTCTACATTTGCCTATGTGTTTATGTGGACGCTCCCCTGCAGGGAATGACGTCGTTTCGAGGCCCTCTGAGGCAACAGTTTTGAAAGTGACCCGGCCGGAGGAGGAGGAGGAAGAGAAGGAGCATTTCATCGCCTTTGCCCGGGTGTACAGTGGCGTGGTCAGAAGGGGCCAGAAGGTCTTTGTGCTCAGTCCCAAGTATGACCCTGCAGTAGGTCTGCAGATGGTGAGAGCTCTTCCGCCGATACACGCTACTCTTCTAGTTTGATTTCAGAGCTCAGAAAAGTAGCCAAACCCCTCTCAGCTGCCTTTGAATGGTGATGGTAAAAATATTGTGGGCGGGGCTACCGCATGGTGTTAATTACCGATTGGCTATATTTTACAGGAACCAATAATTCTGCCCACTAAACGTCCCTAACGGCATCTGCGATTGGCGATCCTCAGTAAAGCTACCTTTTAGTTGGAATTAATAGGCTAGTGCTCGGCAGCCTTGTAGTTTGCGAGCTGGCAGCACCCGGCATGCCCTGAAGGGGCCCCCAGGGCCGGCCGTAATGGGTGGGGCCGGCTGTGGGCCCCAGTCAGCATGTTTATGATTTGCGCACCCCCCAGTTCAATCATACTTGAATTAAAAAGAAACTGGTAAGGTGCAGACTTTGGAGTGAGATTCTGCGATTGCCCCCCGCTGATCTGTGTCTCTGCGTCCCCTCCAGCTGGCCCCTGGCTGCACCCCCGCAGACTATCTCCCCCCCGTGCCCCACCTGGCCTGCTGCCCCCTGGGGAGTCTCTACCTCCTCATGGGCCGAGACCTGGAGGAGTTGGAGGAGGTGCCCTCAGGCAACGTGCTGGGTGCGTACCCTCCCCACGTGGGTGGGGGCTGGTGCGGGGTGGGGGGCTCCTCCTTTTATTTCTCCTTACCTTGTTTTTGAGCTCCTGTGCCTCTCAGCTCCATAACGAAGGAAACGCAAGCACATTGACAGCCCCCTGTAACCCCCCCCCATTACGATATGGCAGAAAATATCTTTTAAGAAATGACACCAGTATGCTATAGAATATAGCCATAAAGCTGCAGATGCACCGGCCATATGGTTTGATCACCCAAGTGTCAGAGTTTAATTTGTATTGATTTGTGTAGAATGGAAAGCACCGGCTGCCAGACGACGTCTTCAGCAGAGTGTAATGCTTGGAGTGCTGAGAGTGTCTGCCCGCTGTTACATAAAGGCTCTTTAGAAATAGTTGTTGCGGCCGCCTGAATCACTGTCCTCAGTCCGTCCTTTGGCGAGTCGCTTCCAGTGAGACAGGTGTTGACTGGAAGCCTTATCAGAAATATGTGCTTTGCGGATGAGTGAGACCTGCAGATGAGGTGTTTTATATCTGTTTAACTGTTACTGCATGCATTGTGTGTATTTTTGTTTTTGGTGAGCGCAGTGACTTTGGCCATGAGGAGGCACCCGTGTGGGGGCCCGTGTGTATTCATTTCTGTCCATCCGTCCCACTGTCTATCTGGTTGTCTATTCCTCCATTGTGCTCTTGATCTGTCTGCTTATTTCTATGTGTCTGGATGACCAAATATTTCCACTGTTATTTTGTGGGATGGTTTTTGTTACTTTTTTTAAATATTAGAAAGCAGTATGATTACCAGTGCCCCCTCCCTCCCTATCCTACCCTACCCCAGACACCCCCCGTCCCCCATGTGTGGTCTCGTCAGCGATGCCTCGCCGTTTCAGCGACGAAACAAAGTGCTTCGCTGGCGATAAATTGCGAGCGAGTCAGAGGCACGTGCTCAGAAGGCCCTTATGCGCAGTGATCACTGAACGAGCTGCAGAGCGTGAGATTAATTGTCATTTTTATCTGCTCAGACCATAAGTTCTGTTAATCTTCTCGTAATGGATGGCAGTTGGCATTATCTGATGCTTTACTAAGATCCATTTCCTCTGATACACATCCTGGAATTCCTTTTTCCCAACGAGTTTTCAGCTCTAGATGGAACCATTTGGATGGAATTAATGACACGTTCCGCTGTTGGATGCCTTTGAGAACCTTCTCCTGGCCTTTTTAATACTCCCCAAAGCGAACAGACTCTGCCTCCCGAAATGAGCGTCTGCTCCCTTCGTATGATGTCAGTGTTACTGTGTGTGATGTAATATAATGCTCACTAGTTCCTGTTTCGTGTCATAAAGCCCTTCAATGGGGGGAAATATGAAGTTCCTCATAATCAGATGTCGACATGAAGAATGGTGTCTCACACTGGAAATTGTTTATTTGCTGGTTGGATGCTGAGGTAGCTGACGTCACTGCAAACGGCTGAGTTCATGTCCCACTGTTGGGAGGTGCTGGTGAAGTTGGAAGGGAGTACGGAAAATGGAATGGGGGTGACTGCATTCGAAAGCCCGGACACAGTCCTGCCCCGTCTGCCATGTGATCATTCCCTTAATCAGACGGAATCCCAGAAGCTCCGTATCCACAATTTGCCCCGCCAATCTTCTCCCTGCCGATTTGGGAAAATGTTAATGTGTGCAAATTACACAGTGAGTGGATCTTACGAGGTCGCTCGAAAATGATTAATCGCGAACGCTAATTAAATATGGTTGTTAAGCTGTGGTACTCTTGAGAAATTGTGTTTTTTTTTTTTTTCTTCTTTAAGGTTAAATCTTTGAGAAATTTTCTACCTTAAGACCCCCAAGCGTGTAATTTTAATACAAATTTTGGGATTGGGATTAAAGACAAGGCTTTCGAACAGTATAGTGATCCTTTATTGATCCCTGTGGCGAAATTCTCTTTTCGTCTACTCCATCTTACTCTCTGTGAGACACATGGAGTTCTGTAATCAAACGTGGCTGTTTGCATAATGTTTGTCAGTGATGATGATATACATTTTGGGTGCGGTGGGGGTTGGGGTTGTCTTCTTTTTTTTTTTTCCTGCCCTGACTCAGTTTGGAGTCATTAAGCCCACAGATTCATAGATGCTTGTCATCTCTGGAGAACAAACGTGTGTGATGTGGGTGACAGATTTTTCAGACCACATCAAGGGATCTTCGATGGCCACGTGACAGGGACTCCCTCAGATGGGCCACGAGACCACAACCCCTGCTGGTCACATCTGGGACACCACGCTCTTTTGTTTACCCATAGCCATGTGTCACACCATGCCAGCTGACGCTGCCACCTGTGCCATCTGCCCTGCTCACCCCCCCCCCCCCCCCCCAAAACCACCATGTATTTATACACTTCCTTAAGAATCAATGCTCTGCTCCTTTTCCCTTCTGCTCAGTATGGTGAATGAGCGAGGTTGTCCTAGTGGAACTCTAGTGGCTATTTAAAAGGGCCACGTTCACTCCAGCACCGTCAATGGGCTGGTGTGCAGGTTCCTTCGCGGTCGAGCGTTTTTGTCTTTATTTGGTTTATTTTGACACCGGAAACAGACGTCTGTCTCCCGATGCTTGACAGCGAGTGTACATGTCAATCTTATCTGTATTGAACCTTTTAATGTGCAGATGCATATCTGGTGGGCATTTATCTGAATCCAGTCCCAAGGGGCGGTCCTTATCTTATCGTCTATGGTCGGTCATGTGGTCGGTCATGTGGTCATAGTTGTTTTCTCAGGCAGTAGCTGGTGCTGCCACTTACCCACCAGAGCCGAACTGCTTGGTTCCTGTAGATGAGTACACAGCAGTTACAGCTGCTGCTACTTGTTTGTTTTGTTGGTTTTCGGTCATTCGTTATGTTGTAGAGAATCGGTCCAGGGTGACTCCTAGTGTATTTCTGAGGATAAGCGTAAAAGGAGCGCGTCGAGTGGCGTGCTTATACTTGCCGTACTCTGCCTGCTCCCAAGTATGTTCCCTCGGAGTGCTCTCCTGCCTGAGGACGCTGATCCACATCTGTACCTTAAAATTCACAGAACAATTGCTGTGCCGTCGGAATATCTTTGCTCAGGTCACAGTAACAATGGCCCCTTGGGGAATAATTGTGGTCCACTTGAACTTGTACCCACGGTAACGGTTACCTGGCAACTCCGATGCGGAGGGCATGGCCTTTTGGACAGTATTAACCTGCTGGACTCGTCGTGGAAATGATCTTCATTATTAATGCACATTTTAAAATTATGAATTCTATCAGTTGAAGGTTCCGTTTGTGGCATTTGTGCAATTAAGATTGTAATCAAATTGCTTTTGAAATATAAAAATATTTGTTATTTGAAAAGTTTCATCTTAATTAAATTTTTTATCATGAGAAATGTAGGAGTGCATCAATTTTTATATGAAGTATCAGCGCACTTTGAGGACAATAGCTTTATAAGGGAGAGCTTTTATCTTGTTAAATTGATTTTTCTCTTTGAAGCTGCTGTTATTTGTGCTTACAGTATTTCAGTTTTACACGTCAGCGTGTTAATGCTCAGTAAGAAGTGCTCACTTTTAATCTTGTCTTTATTTTAATCCTCTATCGCTGACTGTACTGCGAGATTCAGGTCCTTTCTTTGTGTGCAGAGGAGGAACAGGAGGATGTGGGGAGGAGACTGGGGCTCACTGTCTGACCTCGCGTTTCGGGGAGGCCAAGGAGGACAGACCAGATGGAATCGTCACCGTCGGCAGCTGTCGGTGGGGAGGGGCAACGCTGAGCCGCTTCTGCTCAGAGGAAAGGCTGCCTTTCCCTGGGGTTTGTGACAAACTCCTCCAGCAGGAAGCTGGACCTCAGCACGTGGTGAGATTTGATGGGACACGAAACGTCCAAGCGAGCGGAAGCGACTGAGGGGCTTCCTGCGTTTTACACGGTCAGTTCTCCTTGGGGAGACTAAAGCCGAACCGCGTCCTCCTTCGTGTTGGTGATTACGCCGTGTTCCTGTTTGCCCTGTGACTTCTGCGTCGCTGCCTGCCGCAGTATTCCTCTGCGCGCTCTTGTAGCTTCTCAGTGGAGGTGGTCGCATCATCGTCAGAGACGCGCGACGGCAGGCAGGGGCCGCGCTCACGCGGCGTGTGCCCCCCCGCGGCGTGTGCCCCCCCGGCATTCTGCCGATGGAGAAGTCGGCTGCGTCAGACTCGCCACAATGCAAACCAGATGCTTCCACAGCAGTCCTCAAATCTGGGTGGGGGGGGGGGTGGGTTCGTAAACAGAGCGATGATT
>JABFEA020000010.1:7062731-7088818 GCA_019775915.2 Cyphomyrus plagiostoma | reverse complement strand
CCCCCCCCCCCCCCCCCCCCCCCCCCCCCCCCCCCCCCCCCCCCCCCCCCCCCCCCCCCCCCCCCCCCCCCCGTAAACAGAGCGATGATTAACGCTGATTCAAAGCTGGGGGCTTTGTTTCCCTCGCGCATCTCCCAGCCGCCATCACCATGGAGGGGCTTGTGGCACTCCTGTGAACACCATGCTTTTGTTTGCTTGTTACCTGCCCTGTGTTGGGGGGGGGACCCCAGCCACTTGTTTTTATCTACACCAGAGGAAGTTCCCCAGGTATTTATTGACCAGTGAAGCAAATCTTCGCTCCCTTGCTTCACCCACCCACCTGGTGTGACCTAGATTCCAGACTCCGCTGCTCCATTGAAATGTAGCCGTTCAGGGTCTGCTGTTCACATGAAAAATTCTGCTTCAGAGCCTGTGGGATTAACTGGAAAAATCTCCAGTTTTTTGTGTTGTTTTATTTTACTGTCTTGTCTTCGCCTCCAGCTTGCTGGTGTTAAACTCCCCCCAGCGGTATGTCACTATCACCGACAAGAACCCCGCCCTCCATCCCACCGCACCCAGTTCTCATGCAGGCTATGAAGGCCCCCTCTGTCTCAGGAAACCCAGGGTGTATGCACTGTTGGCCAGCAGGTGGTGTGAGAGAGGGAGAGAGACGGCACATTTTTGCTTGTGTAACTTAATTGCAGTTTTACAGTAACAGAAAGATCCAGGTACCTCAGAGGTTGCCGTGTTTCTGAACAAACTTCCTCCACAGAATGTGCTGGTTCCCAGTTTGGGGAGTGTGGTGGACCTGTAAGCATGTATACAACAGAATACAATACTGATCTCCATGGGGAAATTTTCCTATTGCCAGACCCACCGATACACAAACAGATCGGAGCAGAACTGGGGGGGTCACAGTGCAGGGTCAGCCTGACACTTAAAGATTCAGGCTCTGGAAATTAAATACAGAACATTCGAAATCACAGTGTGCTTGACAAATCTCTGCATCTGTCTGTCTCAGGGGAATAACAGTGCAAAGTTGGAAAAAGACAGATGTTAGGGATTTAAGATCAGGGTTTGTTTGTTGCATTAAAACAGGCGCCTGTGAAATCCCCAGGAATAGAGCCGCATATGTGTGTGAGAGAGAGATGGTGGTCCCCGGTGGTTAGAGAGGGAAGCGCTCTTGGTGTCATGCGATACCGCTAATGGGTGTGGCCATAAATCTCGGAGGATGGGTGCTTTACAGAGCAGGAAGTATGGAGGGGGGGGGGGGTAGCGGTATCGTCGTTAAGGCCCGCCAGCTGCCGCTGTGTGCACAGGGTCGCCCCCAACCCCCTTCCATGCCAGGGAGGATAAATGATCACTGTTAAAGTAATCGTACGGTGTAGCTTTACTAACATCTGTGCGAGGGGTCTCGGTGTTTAAGAGTTTAAAAATAACCCTGGCCTCTGTTTCCTGGGCCGAGGAAAGGATCCGGCCTGTCATACTCCTCCTGAAGTTGAAAAGTGCCTCGCTTGCTTAATGTCTGACCGCGGGGGCAAGCGGAAGCCCATCACAGGGCTGCATGTTTGGTGCGAGCGATGCACTTATGCTAAGGCCGCTACCCAAAACAGAAAAGGCTCTATTATAGCTGTCACTTTAGAGTTTTCTCCATTCGGTGTCATAATTTCCGTTTCCATAGCTGTACACTCCATAGATCTATTGAATTAGACGTTAACACAGATTTGTGGAGCTGCTGGAAATGAATGCATCGCTTCTGGACTCGCGTCGCTGCCCTCGTACTACTTTGTTGATGCACCTCTGAATGAAACAGCCATAATTGCAGGCAGGATATTGAAGGCATCAGTCACTTTGATTATCTGTGATTGTACATAATATCTCCTCTAGTGTAGCCTTTGGCACCTTTCCCAGGATTCATAGCGGTATTTCCGGTTTAGGCTTTTAATTTGGAAGCATAGTTACCTGCCTGTTATGTACGACTTGCTTGTCAGGAGTGTTATTTTTTGGAAGGCACTCTGGTCAGATGAATGTAAGTGACCTAAAGCTCTTCTGGTGTTCTGTCCAGATGTCTATACAGAATTCGGCCTCTTTGATTAATGTCATGTGTTGCTGGTGTGGGATGTAGCACATGAAACTAAGAATATCTGGCTGCATGTTACATGTTAGAAAATACAAATATCTGGCTGTTTAGGTTTATTTAGTGCTAAGAGGTCTGGTCTCATTCCCCACTTTCCATGGCTCTACTTCTGCACATTTTTCTGAGGTAAAATGTTGTCCTTTCTTTGCGCGGAGCCTGGTTCTGGTCCAGAGGGGCTCGTGAAACTTTACGCAGGCCAGGCTGGATGTGAGGGCATGGGGGAGCAGCGCACGTGCATCTCGAGGGGAGGGGAGGGGCGTTCTAGGCAGAGGCCGTGGGTGGGGCTCCGCCCTCCCAATCGCTTCACCGCCCCCATATCCCCCACAGCTGAGACAGTGCTTGTACCTTTATTTCTTAATAAATCGTCTCAATCTGGAGAAAAACTGACAGGAATGTTTTAAATTGGAATGGGATACCTAAAGGCCTAAAGTAACAGATTTGGAGAATTGGGGGAATTGGGGGGGGGGGGGGGTTTATATGCATCTTCTTTCCAGTGGTCTGTGTAATAAAGCAGCTTCCCCAGGTAAAGTGGTCTGTGGCATTTTCTCATAATTCTTGCCTCATCCTCAGGGCTATAATCCATCTAAAATTAGCTGGGAGCTGGGCCCCGGGCCCCCGGCCCCAGGCTCAGGAGTGGCGCAGAGAAGCCGCCGCAGGGTGTCTAATAAGCATTCTGCCCCTCTGGACCCCTTTTAATAGCTGTGAAGGTTTAATAAGCTGCCAGTCCTGAGAGTGTGGAGCTGCTTTTTTAAAGGGCCAATGTCGCTGTCCTGGGCTGCTGTTAGGTCTGTCCTGCGGAAACCCCTCTCCCCCTAGAGCCCCCCCCTTTGGCCCCAGTGGCTGAGGAGTGCAGTTTGGGGGTTTGCCCTGACGCCCGGTGCATGCCGCGCTGGCCCCTGACTCCGCTTTCCCCATGTTATTTTTAATGTTTCTTTTTCTTGTCCGTTTCTGTGTGGCCTCGTTCCCCCCGTCATGGCTGGGAGGGCGCGGCTCAGCAGTGGGGTCCTGCGACCGGCAGCCGGCTGCCTCTCCTCATGCATTACACATGGAGCTCAGCCCCTGCTCTGCTTTAGCCTCGGGCCAGAAGGATGAGGTGGGGGTGTTGCAAGGGGGCTGCCGGGGGGCGGCGGGGACTGCGCCCTGGCTTCCTGTTATATGCACATCCTTATTCTTGCCTCCCCTTGTAGTGTCAGACATCAGCTCAGCTGTCACTCAGTCTCCCCTGTCCTTTGTGCTTCTCTCTCTATCTCTCTCCCTCCCTCCCTCCCCCCCAATCCATTACTACCTCCTTGTTCTTCCTTTCAGATAGACATGGAATAATCTGGTTGCACGTCATTGAAAGGCCGCACTCCCCTATGTAAGAATGCACAATAATTTTACTCCCACTAAATAATTAGCTTTGCATTTTACTGCAGTTCTCGTCACCTGGAGTGTTATTTTACACCCCGGCAAAGACGTTGCGCATCGCAGGAGGTGTAGATGGTCCGTATGGGAATCATCACGGTGTCGTGTTGAAGTAGCTCAGTCCTGCCAGTCACTTCAGTCACCTGGACAAAGGAAACGCAGCGCCGCCGCTGGCCTGCAGGGGGCAGAACGAGCCCATACGTGCCGCGAGCCGAATGCCGGAGAGACGGTGCTGCTCTGGGTGGGGCCGCCAGACGGAATTCCCTCGCCGTCGTCTGCGAGGCCTCCGCTTGCTTGGTGACGGTTCTCCTGCGCCCGTCGGCTTGCCCCCTCAGCGACGTTACGCTTAATCCCTGGCGCTCCGCCAAAGCCCCTCCTGCTTTCTCTTCTCTCCGCTCTCCCAGATGAACTGGGGACTTTCCGTAGTTGTGGTCGGGCGGAGGAGTCGGGGACTTCCATCATTTGTAAAACCTGAGGTGCCTGGTCATTCTTTGATGATGACTGTTTTATTTTCAGCGAAGCTGACCTTCTCAGGCTCTCCTCTTCTCGATTCCTCAGCACTCTACCTCCTTCCACTCTGCCCACGTTGGTTTTATATAGCGCCCTTCTTCATCCCGCTAAACCACTGCTCAGTGCTTTGGGGAAGAGACAGCAACGCAGCACATTATCGTCATGACAACAGCTATGCAGTGACAACACACCCCATGGTAAACACTGAAGCAAAAACACGTCTTTGCAGACAGCGCCATCCAGAGGTAGGATTAGAAATAAACCTAGATGCTATACGTGTGATGAGGTCATGAGCCAATCACATGCTTTAATGTTGTCAAACTTCTCAGACCAATAAAAAAAAAACAGAATAATTAAAGCTGTAATTAAACAACTTTGTGTCTGAACTCAAAGTACTTTTTACCAGTGTCTTTGTGAGAGGGGAGCTTTAGAACAGGTACCCATATAATTTGAAATAAAAGTGAATAAAATCTGGCACTCATTGTGGTGGATTCCCCCTCCCAAGTGAAGTGAGACCTGGTGTTAATTCAGAGGCTGATCCACATACACAAGAACTAGCACATATATGTGGGTATGAATGTGAGCCTCGGCATCTCATTATTAGTCTGCGGGGTATTTAACGGAGGCACTGATAGCAAACATGAGGAAGCAGTCAGTTATAACAATGAAATTGTGTAGCTGAGATGTATTTGGATGGGAAGCAACTCCGATTGAGCCTCCCCTCCCCCCCCCCCCCCAGTGACAGGGCTCAGCGTCGCCCCACCGTAATAACAGACACCCCCGCAGACTGTGGGCCCGGCTGGCCCCTCGGTGCGGTTCAGCCGTGACAGGCTGTGCGTTTCGCTGCCCATGTCCGTCAACGTCTCTCTGTTCCCCAGAAAAAAAAATACAAAACAAAAAGGCAGCTCATCACGATGGCCTGCAGACGCCCTGTGCAGCCGCTCTGCGTGTTGCTTTTCAGCTCTCTGTTGTATTTGGCAAACGTCTATTCAGGACCTCCTTTGTGCTTCCAGTCATCAGCCAAAAACGCTCCTGTTTTTCAGACATGGGCCCGTGTGGCAGATACCATCTGAAATCACTTGCATAACTGTTTGTTTACACCCAGCTTGGGGCTTCAGTCATTCATACCCAACAGCCTGTTTGCTCCACATTGCCGTTACTGCGTGTGCGTTTATGTGTCGTGTGTGTTTCCTGGAATTTATGTACAAAATGCCCTGTTTTTTAATGGCTAATTATAATAGGGCTGAAAACAGTCTTTAAATTTAGCAATTAGCAGAATGTATTAGCGATGTGCGGTCATACCCATACGTTGCTTTGTTCTTGCGGATTTTACCCACATTTAATTTGTTTTTTGCCGTGGTGTATAATTTTCCTGGGTGCGGCTAGTGCTCTGAGCGTGTTCCCATTGTTTTAGCAGTTAGCTGACAGCCCGCAGATTGACTGACTGCTTCTTGGAGTCCTGCTTTCCCAACCTGTGTGTCTGTGTCTTCTGTTTCGTTTTTTTACATTCCATGTGAAATATGTGGCTGTCGTCTTGTAGCGAGTGACACCGCACCTCACCTGTTGATAAATATTTTATTTTGTATCCTAACAAGGGTTGACATCACACCAAGTATGTTTTTTTTTTTTTGTAAAATATTTGGGGTACTTAAACTTAAGAACTGAAAAAGACATGATTTTGTGGAATGTAGTCAAATGCTCGAAATAAGAGGTCATACGTTATTACGTTATTACGCTGTAGTTGGCAGTTGTTGTTTTTATTGCACAGTAATTTTGTTATAAACTTTCCCTTCTCCTCAAACTCATGTAGTTCACGGCTGCTCTCCTGCTTGTCCTGGATCAGGTCTTTGTTAGCGGTGGCTGTTTCAGGCTGGCCTGCTTGTTTTACAAACCGTGCTTTAAACCTGCCGGGGGGGGTGTCACATGATTTGAGTCACCACCAAATCATCACTAAGACTCCTGGGATTCCAACTCCCTGCTTTATGCCCATTTTCTCTGCCCACCCTCCTTCAAAAACCCCACAGCAATGTTTATGACCATTTAGACCATGGTCTTTAATGCCAAAACCTGCCGTAGAGGCACTAGATCAGAGGCGGGCAATCTTATCCGCAAAGGGCCGGTGTGTATGCAGTTTTTGGGATAACCTGTAGGTCAGCTGTTCAAACCCAGGTGTGAGGACTCTTCAGCCAATCAGCCCTCTAATTAGTAATATAATTAGGGAGTTGCAGTGAAAGTTGCACACTCTGTGCAGATTTTTATCTTGTGCAGATTGCCCACCCCTGCACTAGGTAACCCCAAACTTTGCCCTCTCCTGCGTGTCTTTTGGAGAGCATGATGAGTGATGCAAAATATCCTAGTACTTTGTACAATAGAAGTATGATCATAAGCAAAATAAAAGTTCCTGAGCTAAATGAACCCCGGTGACCGGCATAGGTGGTGAGCCGGCACCGTGGTGGGACCAGGCGCATGTCGTGGGCCCGGTTCTGGCCCGCTCAGGCCGTCCAAGGCGCCAGCTTTGAAGGAGTCGCGCGGAACCACAGCTGAGGGCGGGAGCAGCTGCCAAATACACAAGGGGGAAAATATGCTCTTTATATAACCCGTGTGGCTGCCAACTGTACTTGTGGTTTCTGGACACGTCTCCAGGCTTGGATGAGCGAGCGCCTTCACTCTGGGTCGGTGCCCAATCGCCCGGGTGAAGTCTGCTGAGAGCACGCGCCTGTGGGGCTCTTCAGCCGCACGGAGGCTCCGCAAGAGCCCTGCCACGGGCTCCCGCGATTTGGCCGAAGCGTTCGCCGTTCCGGAGAGTCTCGCCGAGCGACACTCGCCTGCTTTTCCTACCTCGGAGTCCCTGAAGCAGCAGTCAGGCTTTGAGCTTTGGGCGGAGATCAGCCTCAGGGTCCTCATGAGCATTTGTAATGTTTGTTTTTTACAGTTAGTCATTTTAAATTGCATATATTCCCTTTGCACCAGACATGCTCTTTTGTGCATTTAATTGTCATGGGATGTATATATACAGAAATCTCCGGCTCGAATGGTAGCCATTTTATTTTTAGCATGTAGCAAACTGCATTTGATTATTCTTAAAGATTGTGGCACCTACAATAAAACTTCAGACCTATATAGTAAAATGGTCCTGCCACTCTTTGGGTTATTTTCCTGGCCAGGACTCACTCGTTTTAACGTGCGACTTTGGCAAATGCTATCAGCCACGCTTAACGTGTTTCATGACCTGGCAAGCAGAAGGAAGAAGGTGGCCTGAATTAGATTTTAGTTAATGGAGGGAAAATCCAGGGTCATTCTACTTTTGCCTCAGACTATGTGTCTTCAGGTAATTCAATTTTTTCAGGACACGAGACATAAAATGATAAAGGGAGCTTGCTGAAATGCTAACTGCTGCTAGCCTATGAAAGCTTCACGAGTGATTACCTTACAGAGGGACTCCTAGAGGATGAAGATGGTTGTAGGTATTTTTTTATTTAGATAATTTGTCTGAAAATCTCAAATAGCTAATCTGTTTTAAAAGATCTTAATACATTAATATCAGTATTGATTTGTTGAATGTTTCATTTTCCCAACTGAATGACCATTCATGTTGCTAATATTTTCATATTTCTTGAAGTATAACAGCAGAAACAGTTAACATGAATCGTTCAGCCTGGGTTGCTTAGGAAAATAAATTGTGATGTCGGTTTGCCGTTGGACAGTCTGCCGTCCTGCCAGGCTCCGGATACCTTCGCGAGGTGTTAATGTGACAGTGATGGGCTCTTCTGCCCCTCACATCGTCATTGGGGGGGGTCGGCCTTCTCTGAAAGACGTTCCTGGGGAGGTTGCAGCAGGCCTGCCATGAGCGATGGGCTCCGTTACATTTCAGTTTGCTGAGGTAATCCTGCGATCCGGCACTGAAAGCTCTAAAAACATCTCTGACCAGACTGCCTTTGATACTGTGAACGATCTGTTTTGGCTATTGCTTTGGTTACTTTGGTTTGGTCGCTTTGAACCCACAAACCCCCCCCAACACACACACACACACACACCTCCCCACTTGGTTTTTGCTTTGGAAAAAAAAAAACCCCAGCTCAGCTGCCTTATGTAAGTGCCTGTAATGGAGTTCATCTGCGCCTCTAGTTGCCCCTGCCTTTGTTTTCTGGACTGACTGGAGTGTCTCTCGTTGATGCGGCCTCTGTTCCAGGTGCCAGTGCGGCCTGTTTTTTTTTTTTTTTAAATGAAGAACAAACAAAGGTGTCCATTTTTTTTGTGCAAGCCTCCATTTTTCAGGATCTCATGCAAAGAAATGGTTTAGCTGGTGAGGAGCGCATGTGTAAAAATACTGAGGGGGGATCAATGTTAAAATGACGCAAAACACAGTTTAACCTGTATAAATATATATTAGTGTTACACAGGAAAGGATTGGCTACAAGAGGCTGGCAGGTCTCCTTGGCCACTGGGTGCCGCATGCTAGGGCTCGGCCCGGCGAGCCCTCAGTCCCCAGTGTCTGCTAGGGCCCGTGTCAGACCTGTCCCTCCTCCTGCCATCCTCCACTCACTCTGCTGCCTTAACTGTAACCTCACAGGTGTTTAACCACATGGTTGTTTGCGGAATCCTACAGGTCATTGCACCCCAATGCGTCCCACCTACGCCCCTCCAGGTCCCCCCGCCGGGCCCTCACAGACCTGCAGGTTTCTCCAACTTATCTCTCTAGTCCGGCTCCCACTGCCTCACTTTGGCAGGGGTCGGTAAACATCTGTTATTTTATGTAAAACAAAAAGTAACATGCAAAATTAAACATATGGGAACACTTAGGGACAGAATGTCACAGTGATTTAAAAATCTGCATTTTCTTTGGTTAAAAAGTTTCCATTAAATTGCCCCCCATCCCTCCATCCCCCCATCCCACTGTTTTACGACCTTGAGGAAATAAGTCTCCCTTTTATTGCTCTATTTCATTATGTTTTTCACGTACCAAATTCTGCAAGGATTAAAGTAATGATCTTTGTTTTTCATAATGGGTTACCCGGTAGTTTTGCTTTACGATGTTTTGTAAATCGATTAAACGCCTTCACAGGTATACAGGACCTACACATTCTGCTCTCTCAGGCAGTAGTCTGTTAAAAACCGAGGGAAAAATTCGGATATCATAAATAATATTCATAGAATCTGCTGAATGTAGTGAAAAGCACAGGACACCTGGCCAGGCTGTCCATCTCGGAGCCGATAGAGACGTCGGATTCTTAGAAGTTTTCAGGAAATGATCATTCATCCTTGGCCCTTGGTGCTGTAATTGTGTTCACCTCGTCTCTTAAACACAGTATTATACCTCTGTCGTGTGAGCTTAGCTCTGTCTGTCATAGCGCCAGACAACTGCTCAGTTCCAGGCATTGTGAGCGATCCTGGGTATTTGCCAGGGTAAGAATGAACGTGACCCCCCCCCGCTCCCATTTAGGGTTATGAGCAGTAGCAGCGGCTGAGCAACACGTTCCCTTCGTGCTTTGATGTGATGGAGTCTGATTGCAGTAACTTAAGCGCGGGGCAATCAGGACGAGGTGAGTTAAAAGTCAGACGCCCGACAGCCGGGCAGATGTATGGTGCTCACCTCGAACCCGGGCTCTCGGAGACCCATTCTGTGCGGGTCGCCTGCCCTCAATCGAGGACTGTCCTTAATGGAAGGCGCAGTCAAGGGGGCCTGCTCTGGAGCCGCTGGGATGCGGTCCCGCACGGAGGCTGCCGCCATGACGAGCGTTAAAGCCTTAACGATGGCAGTAAAGGGCCGTGAGAGAGCCGGTCACCTCTTGATGACGGCCATCTGGGGAAAACCACCGCTCTGGTGGGGTGAATGCTTGGCGGGGTGAATGCTTGGCGGGTTGAATGCTTGGCGGGGTGAATGCTTGGCGGGTTGAATGCTTGGCGGGGTGAATGCCTGCGTCCTAATGCAGGATGCTGGGTGGGCGAGCGAGCCTCTCCCCGCGTTTACGCGCGACTGAACCTCCCTGGTCGCTCCCCTTTCTTAACACCCCCTCAGCTCGTGCCCAGTCAAGCCGTAGTCCGTTTCATAATACTCGTTATTTCATCTTGATGCTTAGACCCGGGTAACGGCCAGAGAGCCTTCGGCGAAGGAAGTGCTGGAGTAATGTTTTGTGCATTATCGTTAAGCCGATGGCGTCCTTTAATGCGTTTGGAAGATAAATAAATAAACGCCCCTCAGGAAGTCATTACGCAGAAGTGCGTCTCCTGAAAGCATGAAACGGGATATTCACACCGGGGCCTCAAACGGCGAAGTGCATCACAGTCGATCCTGCAGAACCTTGGCCTGTCGATGGCCGCCGACCCCGGAGTCGCTAATCGGCCAGCGGGAGCATACGGGTGGGGTCCCATTAACTTTTTAGGTTAATGCGACTGGGCTAATGCATCCATTTGTTGTTGGAGTTTCTTTAACCACCCCCCCCCCCCCCGATTCTGATGGATGTCCCCCAGGTATGGGAGGCATGGAGGACGTGATCCTGAAGTCGGCCACTGTCTCGACAATCCCTGCGTGTCCTGCCTTCACACCCCTAAATTTCGAAGCCACTCCCATCGTGAGGGTCGCCATTGAGCCCAAACACCCGAGTAAGTGTGCACCCGCCCAACTCACACTCCTGCTCAACAGCAGCCTGCAAAGCGCCTCTCTGAACAACTTTTCAAAAAAACAAAGTTAATTTTATTATAACCTCTTTTCTGACTCCAGTTTGATGTGACGTTTATGAGACGTGGGGGGGTGGGTGAGATTTCCCCCACACAGAGTGTATTAGACAGTTTTGCTTTACTTCCCCATGTCAGTAAATGAACCATCTTTTCCCACCTTTTACATAACCTTCCTGAAAACGTTTTCTTTTTTCCAGTCTCTGTTCCTGTACCAAGCTGTGATAAGAGCCATTCAGAAGCTTTTAGTAAAATTTGCATGTATAATTAGCTCAGAAATGCGTCTCTTTTTTTTTTTGTACTGTTGAGTTATTCCTCAACTTTTCAGCTATAAAAAACTTTTGCGGACGGTGGCTTTTTTGGGATCTATCAAACCTTTTTACTTTTTCCCTTAACAGTAAGTTTGGACAGCATTTATTTATATGTGTGGGGACCATGAGCTCCTCTGCTTTAGTTGTCAAAAAATGACTGAAGTTTGCAGCTTTTTCATTGCTGCTCTTCCTCTCTGGTATCCTTCCACTGGGACGGTGCATGGCTCTGTGGGTTATTTTACGCTGTGCTGGTGGCCAGAAGGTTCCCAATTCAAATCCCGTGGTTTACAGAGTGATTACACTGTTGTCTCTGTGGACAAACCTTTTAACCCACAGTTGCTTCTGGTAAATAGATTAAATGTAAATGTAATCTCTCCTATACTGCCAGCAAATGTTTTAATTTGATGTCGGCACGCTGGATTGAGCTCCGCTGACGTTTGATGAGGTGGCGTGGCAGCCTGGCATGATGCTGCATTCAAACTGCATTTTAAAGTATAATTAAATAATAGTAAGCATGATTGTGTGTGTGTGTGTGTGTGTCTGTTTGTGTGTGTGTCTGTTTGTGTGTGTGTGTGTTTGTGTGTGTGTGTCTGTTTGTGTGTCTGTCTGTGTGCGTGTGTGTGTGTGTGTGTGCGCGCCTCCCCAGGTGAGATGTCCAAACTGGTGCGGGGCATGAAGCTGCTGAACCAGGCCGACCCGTGTGCAGAGGTGCTGATCCAGGAGACGGGGGAGCATGTCCTAGTGACTGCAGGGGAGGTGCATCTGCAGCGCTGCCTGGACGACCTGAAGGAGAGGTGAGCATTCATGTGAGAGGGAGGGAGACGGGCAGACTCTCTGTCAGAGTCCCAGTTTGAGGGTTTTTGCTCTTTTAACTACTGCTGTTCAGGTATTTTGTTCATGCCACCTTAAATCTGGCCATTCAGTTTTTACTCATACATTCCAAGCAGAAATCTGCAGCCTTTTTTTGTCTTGTTAACTGTAACGTAGATTTAACTCACAAAGTGACAAACTGCAAGCAGATGCTCAGAAAAGGGAGGGGGGTCCTTTCCACATGAGGGCTTGTGAGACGCTTGTCACCCGCTGTAATCGAGTGAGTAAACCGCTTGAACCTGGGACTGTCTGACACCACAGTGTCCTGGAATGCCCCCCCAAGCTGTTCGGCTGATGAGCCGCCGTCATGGCAGCCCCTAACCCCCCCAGTTTCAGTCTCATACTGAAAGTCTACCACTCAAAGCCTTCACATGGGTGTCATTTACACCCCAATGACGATGTTTGAGTTTCAGAGGAAGTGTAATCTTCATGCTGTATTAAAATGATAAAGGACAGTGATCATGATTGAAGGGTTTTTGAGGTTTTTTTTTATTTTTTATAAACTATCAGCTTCTAAGAGCCTGAATTTCACATTTATGCAGTAAAATGTCCGAGGGACGCGGAGTGATTTTATTGGATTATCTCTAATTGGTTTACGATGGACACACATCCTGCTGGGTGGGTCACAGGCCAGAACACTCCTGTGCTGATGTCATTGTCGGCTGGGTATTTCGGGATATTTCATGTGTATATGTTTGAGTATTTCCTGGGATGCTGGACCCCACATATATATGGGATGGGGTAGCTGTCCAGAGATATACAGGGAAGCGAGAATGCGCTGTTAATGAAGTAGCTGTGATTAGCTCACTTTGAGTGTGTTACTGATAATTATTGAAAGAACACAATATAATTACTGGTACTGGTCTTCTGTTCAAAATTTCTTTATTGCAAAATAAGCCAGTTGAATCTGGAAGCCTGAAAAAAGACCTGAATTATATTTTAAAAATCACAGATATTGTGTTTTTAATTTACTTAATATTATTGCCTGTCTTAGTTTAGGGTCAGTGTTATAGGGTAAGGGCTATGCTTTTGGGTTAGGATTAGTGTTGGGCTTTTTTTGGGGGGGGTGGTGGTGAGTGGTTGGGTTTTTTTGTTCTAGTGGAGACTGAGCTTGTTTTAAGTTTGCTAACAAGATATTTAGTTTAGTATATCACAAAATAAATCGTACAATATCTGGAGTTAAGGTGGTCTTTAATAATTGACACGTCATGAATCTGAAATGCAGATTTTGAGGAGAAAGCGGGTGGTGTGTGTTGGCTTTCCTGTGATACTGTGGTGGTTTAATTAAGCAGTGAACTGGGCAGCCTGAGGGAGCCCCACCCTGTGGTGACATACATGGGGCAGGGGGGGATCTGCGGGTAGCACCCAGGGTTCTGGAAGAAAAGTGGGAAATCGATGCCACGCGTACGATGCCTGGGCGCTTGTAACACTGCGCTGCCCCCACCCTCACTGGGGAAGATGGAGTGATGTAATGGCATGTAAATCCTCCCTTACTGTAAATGCCATTTCCCAGGGCCACCTGACCCTACCCAGCCACGTTTAAGAGGGAAACCATTAAACAGGTCACATGGCTCAGAGGGGCCCCCGGCGCGCGCAGAGAGGGAGGACCCCCGGCACGCGCATAGAGGCCCCGTTGGCTTAGCCCAGCGGTTCCCAAACTGGGGTGCGCAGTCTGACCACCAGGGGTGCGCGAGAGAATGTTTGTAATGGCGGGAAAAAAATATATTTTATTATTTTTATGTATTTATCTTGGGTAAACTTAACATGCCATATTTTTGAGAGAAAAGAAATTCACTGAGAGAGAGAAAAAAATCACATTACTAATTTACAACCTATGCATTGCTCATCTCGCGGTTTCACGTCTGCGTCACAGTAGCCCCGCCCTTTTTTGAGAGTAAAACTGTCATGCATTGAACCACATTTTGATGATCTGTGTGTAAAAATGCAGGCCCATCCATCTCACTAAGAAGGTAGGAAGCAATGTTTTTATTCAAAACTGAAATGTTGATACTTTCTAATATACAGAAAATATGTGTATTTAGTTATTGTAGTTGGAAAATGTGGAGTTTAATCGAAGGGGTGCTTGAACGGTGTCAAATATTAGAAAGGGGTGCACACAGCAAGAAGTTTGGGAACCACTGGCTTAGCCCTTTAGACGGGGTAACCGTCAGTCAAAACGTTGGCTTTGTGCCATCATTTAGTTTCTCCTGTGCTGCGTTAATGCAGCGTCGATGGTCTCTCTGTTTACTTCCCCACTGCGGTGCAAAGATCTCGGAACCTTTTTTTGGCGACGGCGCTCAAGTCAGGATGGCAGTCTGGGATTATCGTAAGGCGGCAGCTTTTACCGGCATCCTGCGGGCAGCCATCGCGGCCAGTCAGCCTCTTCCCAAACCATCAGAGGAGCACTGAAATAAACCCATTAAGTGATTAATTACGAAAGCAGGCAAGTCAAACCCGTGAGCAAAGGGTTAAAGCACTTCTCCTGTTTTTGAAGAATTAGGAGATAAAGGCTTCCTCATAATCTCATAAATGATTTAGAAACCATATTCCTTAGTCCGTAAGTTACTAAAGAGGCTTTCGAGATCTCTCAGTGTCTCGCTCAATAAACCTTTGGTTAGTGCAGCAAAACCAATTAAAATGTTAGATGTGTCGAGATGGTCAGGTACAGCTTAATGGTGCCAAATTGATGCCAGCAGTGTGGAGTGAAGAGCCTCTCTGTCTGTGTGTCATTCCCCATGTCTGTGTCTCCATGTATGTGTTTGTCTGTGTGTGACTGTATCTGTGTGTAATTCTCCATGTCTGTGTTTCCATGTATGTGTGTGTGTCTCTGTATTGCTGGCTGACCATAACACTATATCCTGGGAGATTTATTAAGGGATAGTATAGTTTAAAAAGGCCTAATTTGCCTTGTTTTTACTCAAACATCCCTACGAGCGACTTTTCCGTGTCCAAGGTTTTCTATATTTCTGCAGTCATTGTTTCCGTGTTGTTTTTTTGTCCCAGTCCTTCGTCTGATGTTTCTGGTAGTTTTTTCAGGAGGGGGGAATTAATTGCCTGTGGAAATGGGGGGAAATCTTGTGCTTAATGGTGCTGAGCTGTAGGTGGGGGCAGAACCGGAAGCTGCTTGCCGGAGTGCGCCCCACTGCCCAAAAATGGAAGTGTGGCTCTTTGACCTTTCTCCCGTCATATTATTAAAAGTCTCCGACAGCAAGCAGGATATGTGGGTCAACTAACCCCCCCCCCCCCACCCCCCAGGATGAACAGAGGTCTGTGAGAAAACAATGGTAGGCTTGACCCACATGCTGATGCACAGGGCTAATGAGACACTCATGAAATAAGCTGGTCTGCACGTTGCCACCAGCTGACCTTCTGCCCTTGGGTAGGGGGTTAAAAATATCACTTCAGCTGCACGTCTGTCCTGAGGAGCGAAGCGGGCCTGCGTGCCATTTGATGTCCCGTCTCGCCTGTCGCTCCTGGCAGTCTGGCCCAGCAGGAGGTCAGTCGGCTGCCACAGTGCGGCCTCCGTCGCAGCCGCCGTCCCGGGGAAGCTGCCAGGACGTGCCTCTGTCCTGATTACAGGTAGCCATATGCTCGCTGTTTCCCGTGATACGTATGAGGCTTAGACTCGCAGGGTTGTTCTCATTCGTCCTGCTGTCACGGACGTTCGGCCCTGTCAAACAAACAGCCGCATTTGTAGGAGCACAAGTGTTATGTCTGCCTGTTAATGCCCTCTGTGGTGTTCTGCTTACGAGATGAAATCAGCTGCACCTGTGATGTAGCCTCGTCTAGGACAGAAGGCCGGTGGGTGATTTTCCTTTAACTTGGGGCTGTTTGTTCACTAATAATAATAATAGTAGTAATAATTTAAAGAGGAACCCATCTTGTTTGTCTCACGTGTCCCCTAGTGGTGTCTGTAGAATTGCCTTTAGATGATCACTCGATCATTCGGAAAGCACAGTGTTTGACTTGTAAACATCCTAAAAAGGATTAACTGCTTTTTAATAGTTGTTTTTATTGGTTTTCCGCCTGTCTGGTTCCAAGCCAATTAGGATCCTCCTTATTGTCTGAAAGTGAAAGCCACACCTGTATTACCATATTTGCGAGACATGGTGCGCTTTGTTTTGATGTAGATGTACGTAATACGTGACCCGACGTCACGTTACTCTTCTGCCGTCTTCGGTTGTTGCTGTTGTTCATTTATTTCTCTTTTTAATCCTTTTAGAGAGAAACTGCTTCCACTTACATTAATAGTGTGCCTGTACATCCTATTTTTGTATCAGGACGGAGGTCAGGGGTGGGGGCAAGAACAAGTCTGAATGAGCCTTCTACTTGACTTAATAAGCCATTTAATATAATGATGAAATGATGACTTATGTTCCTAAGAGCTTCTAATTCAGAAATGCTTAATGCGTCCATTTATGTCTATGCTGATTTAACACTGATTTTTTCGGGGGGTATTTTTTAGGTTTGCCAAAATAGAGATCAGTGCTTCCAAGCCCATCATTCCATTCAGAGAAACGGTCATTCGCCCTCCAAAGGTAGACATGGTCAACGAGGAGCTCGGGAAGCAGCAGAAGGTGGCCATTGTTCGCCAGGTGAAGGATGAGCAGCCGAGGCTCCCCGAGACGCTGCAGGTGGATCCCAGGGGCCTCGTCACGCTCACTACCCCCAACAAGCTGGCAGCCGTGGGAGTGCAGGCCGTGCCGCTCCCCGAGGAAGTGACCCGGCTGCTGGAGGGCAGCAGCGAGCTCATCCGCACCATGGAGCTCTTCAACATGTCGGCCAAAGAGGGCCGGACCCTGGCGATCAGCAGCAAGACGCTGGACGGCATCCGGGACCTTAAGCAGAAGCTGGAGACACACATGCAGGGCCACAAGTGGAGGAACGCTGTGGAGCGCATCTGGGCCTTCGGGCCGCGGCGCAACGGGCCCAACATTCTGCTCAACAACCTGGACGGGTACCGACGGCCATCTGTGTGGCAGTGCCTGGAGAGAGGGGGCGGGGACAGCCGAGGGGGCGGGGACAATGGAGGGGGCGGGGACAACAGAGGGGGCGGGGACTGCAGTGCTGGTGGGCACAGTGGAGGGAGTGGCACCAGTGGCTACAGGGACTTTGACAACAGCATCGTCAGTGGCTTCCAGCTGGCCACCCTGGCAGGGCCCATGTGCGAGGAGCCTCTGATGGGCGTATGCTTCTCAGTAGAGAGCTGGGACATGAAGTTCCCCAGACAGGACTCTATGGAAGGAGGCGGGGCTCCAGTGGAGGGTCGGGCTGTGGAAATGGATGAGGGTCACGGGAAGGCTGAAGAGGACACCCCAGAGTCAGGGGATGCGGTGGCCAGCAGGGGCCAGGCCAGACGCAGGAACGACGTGGGGCTCTCCGACTGCTACGGGCCCTTCTCCGGACAGCTGATCGCGGCCATGAAGGAGGCTTGTCGCTACGCCTTCCAGTCAAAGCCACAGAGACTGATGGCCGCCATGTACACCTGCGAGATCATGGCTACTGCTGAGGTGTTGGGTAAGGGAATGTACACACGTACACACAGTAAGGGAAGGGGGTGCTGTCTTATCGGAGGGAATGTGCACTTGGGAGTATGCTGTCCCTATGCTGTGTGGGGTACCCCCCCCCCCAAGGGCAAAGTGAAGTGGCACGTCTCAACTGGCCATAGAGTGTGAGTGTGGCATCCCCTTCCACCCTGTACGGCTCTGTTCTGGATAAGTGAGGATGGATGGATGGATGGATGGATGGATGTCACCCCTTCCCTGTCCTAGTAGCATATACAGGAAGGCTCTGGCAGTCCAGCGCTGAGACCTTGTTCAGCTGCAGTGATGTCATCCTGCAGTTCTCCAGGATATGGGGGGGGGGCGGCTGGGGAAGCTGCATCTGTAGCCCTGCAAGCTGTCGGCCATGCAGGTCCTCATTCTGTAAGGGGGAGGGGGGGCTGAATAAATGACCCCATTTTACCTCTTTGCTTCAAATGCTCTCTGCAGGTTCTGGGGACATTTCTAAGGGAGTGCTTCCAAAGAAGTGGCTTTCCAAAGACCACATACTGCCTCAGTCTCCCAGTTATAACATTCATGCTATGATCCCTGAAATGACAAATGTGGGACCGGCGGTGTTTTCAGTGCTAATTGTCAATAAATTCCTGAGACGCGTTTTTCACACGTGTGGCAGCTGCTGCTATGCTGTTGAGGCTCTTTGTCACCTGAGGTTCCAGACATATTGGCAAAGTTTTTTGAAACAGGAGCACGGTTTCCTGCAATACCGTCACACTTCCTGTCTCCTACAAAATATCAGGCTTGCGGGAATCTGGTCCGTTTTTAAGGGCTGAGGGGTGAACTTGATCATGTGTCCTTTTGCTTGCACCCCCCAGGTCGTGTGTACGCCGTCCTGTCCAAGCGGGAGGGCCGGGTCCTGCAGGAGGAGATGAAGGAAGGCTCCGACGTCTTCATCATCAGGGCTCTGCTGCCGGTGGCCGAGAGTTTCGGCTTTGCAGATGAGATCCGGAAGCGCACCAGCGGCCTGGCCAGTCCCCAACTGGTGTTCAGCCACTGGGAGGTGAGTGTGGGGGATGCTTGGAACGGGTCGGAGCTGGTCAGAACTGGTCAGGGGGTCTGCAGAACGGGCCAGTCTTACCATCAACGTCACAAGCACATTGTCGTCGCGTAATTCCCACATTCTGTTTTTGTGCTTCAGTCCGCCGCAGAAGCTTTTGCAAGTTCTCATTAACACAGCTGGTTTTCTGTGCTTCTGGGTCGTGTTTGTGAGTAGGGTGCCAAACACAAATTTCTGAAACGTAGAATGGTAGGGGGGGTAGCTCATTAATATTCATAAAGGAAGTGGTACTTAATTGGCTGGTGATGGTGCTTTTGGGAAATGGTTGTGTTTTGTAGTGCAAAACAAATCTTTTTTTTTTTTTGTATCAGTGGACACGACTCTGAGGTCGCTAACCAGCTACACAGATAAAAAGTAATGTAGCCTCAGGTACACGCCGAACCCCACAGGCAGCCTGTGGCTCACGTTTTTGTCTCAGAGTGAGGAAAGCTGTGTTTCTGTGGGAACGTCACCCCTTCAGGTATGAGGACCTGAGTGGGTCCAGGAGGCCTTTTACCTGCATCATAAAGAGGTCATGTGCGATTTGCCTCTCCGGTCCCTGCTGCTCTGTCTTTCTCTCTCTGCTGCTTTTCCACCGTATCAGGTTCCATACTTTTGGTACTTCAAAAAGGTGCCAGATGTACAGTACATAAAGATGGTGGATTTCCACTGGTGTTGAAACTGGTACCGCCAAATGACATCATAACGTGGAGCAGGGTATTTTGTACTGAATTCAAGAAATGGATGTAATAGGACCGGACGACGTGCAATATTAATATCAACATTGCATGTTGCGCGCATCCAATTCTTACATCCCTAGTCAGCTAGATTACGATCAGGCTTTTTCTTACCTTCAATTTGGTGCAGATATTATAATGCAGAGAGCTTGTCTCACTAAAACATTTTACTCTGTCATTGGAAAACTCTCAGCAATTTTAATAATTATGCATTTTCAAGATGATGTATTTAAAAAGCGGTTTAAAGTTTGCATGAGTGCTACATGTGTTCTCTGAGACAATCATTATCATTTTCATCCTTGCTGTTTAAATCACTTCTAGACGGGTTTGTGCAAAATTCGTGTTGAACTCCTTTTATTTCATAAATACCCCAATATTTATTACAACAAAATCACATTGCAATATTTGAAAAAAATTCACACTCTTTAATTGCGATCATTAACAGGACTATAACAGGCACCCAACAAACACCAGTAAGAAAACAGGGTGGTTAGATGTTCATCTGCGGTGGGAAATTTACATGATGCTACACGGGCGAACACACATGCGACAATATGGAAATTCAACTATAATTATGACTACAACAACAATGCAACAGGGGCTATTTACAGTTGCACACAGGGCATGCTGGGACATTCCAACCCCGCCGGTGCAACACTGTCCTGATCTTGTTGTAAAGACTAAAGCTTTTGTCTCTTAATTTGTCCACACATCAATTATTATACATTTTATTATTATTTTTTTTATTTCTGTGATGTAATAGGTCAACTGGAAAAAGCCCAGTACTAACAAGCTGAAAGCAGCCATATCACCATGGAGTCGGACATACTTCGGTCAATAAATTGATTCCCCTCCCGTACATGTATACTGGGACAAAGACAGCAGTCCGATTAAATGGTGTAGTTAAGATATAACCATAGCTTGACTTAGCCATGCATGTAGACGTAGTGACTGTTTGTCGTTTTTTGTTTCAACTCCCACGCAAGCTAAAAAAACAAAAAGTGACCGTAAAAAAATTATGCTTTTAGTTTGGTTTAAAAAAATGCAGATGAAATGTTTTCAAGTGGCATGCATCTGTTTGTGGGAGTGGCTGCCTTTGAAGCTGTGAGGCTTTCGGAAAGCGAGTCCCCACTGTGTGACTCAAACCCACACACACACACACAGAGGGTGTTTTTATGTTTCTTTGTTAGAGTGCTCTTCCGGCTGGATTGGGTGTGAACCCCTAGCTTGTCATTTGGGGGTGTGAAGCACCAGGTTAACACAGAGTAACCCAACTATGCGCATGGCGGGTTTACGTGCATCAGATGAACGGGGTTCTAGGTTTGCCCCAAGAACGAGGGCCTGTTGACGGGGAAGGGGTTGCGGGGGGTGGTGTTCGGACACGCCGTGCCACATGTGCTGGGGTGTTGTACCTGAGCCTGGCAGACACCCAGACGCCCCGCTGACATCTCACCATCTGGTGCCTGCAGCGGGTTACCTGGGGCAACATCGCCACGGGGAGGGGGCCGTGCCGGATAGAGCGACACAGCGGTACAAAACCATGAACGTTTTTAATGACCGGGCTTGCTGACACCTCCCCGGCCAGGTCAGGGTCTGTGACCCTCGTCGTCCAAAAATCTAACACAGCTGTAAGAAACCAAACATGCCTTAAGACTTTCACCAAAACTGCCAGATTTCATTTTATTATTGCCGTTCTGCTACACCTCACTTTGTACAGCCCATCCAAGTCATCTCCCGACTTCTATAGAAATGGATGTTTTAGTGGAGCAGCGCAGGTTGAATACTTCTCCTCTGCGTTTAACAGCATGACCCTTGTGGGATTGGAGGCTGTACCTTCAGTGTGCGTTAAGTAGCTGCCATCCTGGCCCAGCTCATTAATTACTGAATGTCTTTGTTTGGTCTTTTTACTTCCTCCTATAATTGCTCTCGTATCCCTCCATCTTCATGCATATTGAAATGGTGTCTCACCATTTATTTCTTTGGTTATTGCTCTGTTAAAGCCGCCTCTCGCATGTGTTTGTTGTCTTTGCTGTGGGCCTGTTTGCCCGGGAGGGGTGGGGGTGCAAGAATTGGGCTGTGGCTGCTTACATCCCCTGCCAAGACTCCGCCCCCTAACACCAATACCATGTGTCCCCGATCTCTCTGGTTGGTATAAACGTGTCTGTCGCCAGGTCTGATGTCCGGCATGAACCTTACGAGGGTTCATTACGATGATGTCCGACATGAAGGTTCTCTGTCAAGTCAGGAAGTTTTTCATCTGTGTGAACCTTTAGTTTTTGTGGTGAGTAACACTTTCACAGCGTCGAGCTTTTCCCTTTGTTCTGATTACTAAATGAAATCCGAATCAGTCGCATGGTAATTGTCCTGCACTGAGTGGCTCAGCGGGTTAAATCTCCATGCCTGTGTCCAGAAGGTCGCCGGTCCAAGGCCCTGCCTCTACAGAACAGCCCCATGTCTGTGGACCCTTGAGTAAGGCCCTTAATCCCCAACTCCAGGGAAGCCACACATTGGCTGACCCTATGCTGTGACCGCAAGCTATGTAGAGCAAGATAGGGTTGGTGAAGAAAACATGCCACTATACCTGTACTTGTGCAGATTGCAAATAAAGGATTATTATTATTATTATTAGTATTATTATAATAATCAGAGACTGTTCGAGGTGATAAACACCCTTGGGGTTGGTAATGATGTCTGTTGGGGGCCAATTTGAGTGCTGAAATACTTCTGAGGTGGGCAGTTGCCCTTAAAGACCCTTGCCCAGCTGGGAAGGGGTTCACCTTCAAAACCGGGTTGTTTACAGCATCCAACTTTTCCTATGCCCCTTGAAGGGCCATCTACTGGCTGTAATCAGTCACTGCAAGGCAAGCATTAATTGATTACCACCTGACATACCAATTGAAGTGCAATCGAATTTAAACATTTGGGATCAAAACTAAGGCTGCATTTGTTCAGAGATGTAAAATAACAAAATACAAATACTTTGAATATTTTACTTTACATTTCTGAGATGAATAGCGCCTTTTACTCTGATACATTCTGAATGACCACTGTTACTCATTTATAGTCTTATATATATCTATAATTGCATGCAGGACAGCTAAGTGTAGGGCTGCATGATTCTGGGTACAATATGAATTTGCTTTTTTTTTTTCATTCACAATCAAGATCATGATTTTTCTCTCACGATTCTTGAACGATATGTTTTGCCATTAAAAATTATCTTTATGAAGATAAAACAAACAATTGTAGACATGCATGATATAGTTGGTTAACATATCAAAGTTGCTTCTCATATTTAATGTTTTGTCTTTTTCCGAAACTCATTCAATGACAGGGTTGCTATACTCAACCCTGTCATGACTGAATTTAAAAGGGTAGGTTGTTTTTGTAAGATCAGTACTTTTGAATGTACAGTAGAACCTTGAAACTCAAACGCCTCTTAACTCAACCAACTTGGGCGTCGAATGGGTCTGTCAATTTTTTTTTTTAACTTGTACTTTGACTGAAATCTTGGAATTTAACCGCTCCTGCTGAAAGTTGTATAGGTCGACAGGCGTTCAACCGTAACTCGACCAACTTGGAAACCAATGAAAACAATGAAACAAATCAGACCTGCTAAAACAGGGCAGATGGAGGCGCGTCTCAAATGGGCTGAATCAAAGGCAGTCAGGCCTCTTGGGATGCTGATGCCTATTGCTCTCCGTTTCAGCTGTACTACTCTGTTACTGTGTTTGGCGTGGATTTTTTTTTGTGCCTTACCTACAGTACATTTAGTGATACAGTAATCGTGTCCCCGAAGAAAGTGAACAGTGATAGCAGCAAACCAAAGAGGAAAGTAGTGAGAGTAACTAAAGAACTTGAAAAGGAGGTTATAGTGAGACTTGAAGGTGGTGAAATGTGTGTCTGCTCTCGCTTTGGAGTGTGGTATCATCATTTATTTCATGCTTATTTCTTTGGTATGTGTGCTTTTTCGTGTGCGTATTAGTGTCATATTGATTGCTAATGCCTTTTATTATCAGGTAGGTAGGTAAATAAGTTTAAACAATCAATCATTTGAGGGTCTGGAACAGTTTAAATTCATTTACATTATTTCTTATGGGAAAATTTGAGTTGGACCTTGACCAAAACTTGACCAGCCTTATGGAACGAATTAAGTTCGTGTTGCAAGGTACCACTGTATAGTACTTTTTACTTAAGCTCTTTTAAAACCAGGTTTTTTTTAAATTATTTTACCTTTACGTCAGTAGTATATTATTAGATGACTTACTTAAGTAACATTATCGGTGTTTTAAATGTACTTAGAAGTATGACAGTTGAGTACTTTTTCCACCCCTGCATTTGTTGCCAGTTAACTACTATTAATTAATTGGCAATAACTACCAACTATTTACACACCCATCTGGTAGTGCATAGCTGATGCTTAACTTGCAGCACTAGGTTATTATAAAATGAATAAATTCTTCCTGTTTACATATAATTAGTTATATACCTCCAGTTGCCTGGCTAAAAGCAGCAGCTGAGCAGGACACAGCTGTAGTAAAACAGTAGTTAATGCTCTGTGGGAATAGTTCCTGAATGAGGTCACTAAGCCACCGCTGTGTTGTTCAGGGTTAGTCCACGTTTCTGGTTTCCGTTGCTTTTTGTCTGGCCAACGTGTTGTCCTGTCACGTGCATTTTCAGAGTGTAATTTGGTAGCTATGATGGCATGCTGCATTCATCAGGATGGGTCATGTGTCAGTACTACCTGGTCATGTGACCATGCTGCTTGGCATGGGCACCACTGTGTTCTCCCTAGGATTTAATCTCATCAGCTTTAGTGGTTTTCAGGTCCTGCAGGCATTCCTGAGAGATTTCATTATTTTCTGATTTAACATGTCAGAAGTAATAGTTACCCAAATATCTTTAAACATCTCATCAGACTGCAATTAATCATTTGCACTGGATTTTATGTAATTTATAATTTAATGTGTGCTTACATTGCATACCTAATGGTAGATGATGATATGCATATATCAGTGCTGTGCCTTCTGGTTATGGTTTAAAATAAGGAACTCGTAAGGGACTCATTTTTTAAATATTCTTTTACATTTAATATTGCATTGTCAACAGTGAGACTCCCTGTGTTAGTCTTTAATATGTAACTTCACAGGTGTGTTGTTAATGTCACACCTCTGTGCTTGTGAAATTTAACAAGCTTTCTGTGTGACACTGTAGGGGTCCAGGGACAATCAGTCAGCGGGTCCAGGGACAATACCTCTGTGTCAGTCAGCGGGTCCAGAGACAGTCCCCTCTGTGTCAGTCAGCGGGTCCAGAGAGAGTCCCCTCTGTGTCAGTCAGCGGGTCCAGAGACAGTCCCCTCTGTGTCAGTCAGCGGGTCCAGAGACAGTCCCCTCTGTCTCAGTCAGCGGGTCCACAGACAGTCCCCCCTGTCTCAGTCAGCGGGTCCACAGACAGTCCCCTCTGTCTCAGTCAGCGGGTCCACAGACAGTCCCCTCTGTCTCAGTCAGCGGGTCCACAGACAGTCCCCTCTGTGTCAGTCAGCGGGTCCAGAGACAGTCCCCTCTGTGTCAGTCAGCGGGTCCACAGACAGTCCCCCCACAGTCCAGGGGGTCACACACCTGACTCCAATGAAGCTATGTCTAGGACATGTTTGCTCTGCTAAGAGCAAGTAATTAAATTTAATGTTTAATTCAAACCTTACACTTGGGTTTTACTGGTCCATGGTTTTTGGAATCGCCTAAATGTGGCCTTTGTATTCTGGAGAAAAGGACCCCTATTTCACTCAGAAAGTTAAGACCTCTGTGTCTCCGCTTAAGAAAAGAAAATCCTGCTAACCACCTCTCCGCCCCCTGCCCCCCGACTATACATAAATGCTACCATCAGCTATACATTTTACATACAAATTTTTTTTCCCTCGTTAAGTTTTGGGGTTTCACAGAGAGCTCCACCACTGCATTGCTTTCCTCAGGTACTTCAGAGATTTTTTTGGGAAGCAGATCTCGGACAGAAATGCTGTCCATCCTTGTATTTTTTATTACTATTTTTCCTTTGTTAAAGGGTAAAAGGATTTCTTGAGTCTTCGTGATGACAGCGTGGCTCTGGGTTCCCTGAACGCTTGTCTGTACTTTAACAATTACGTACAAATATCCTTTGAAACCAAAATTGCATTAGTGTTTTATAAAGCACAAGTTAAACAAATTCTAATCTGGACAGAACACTTTATGATCTCCCTTTTTTTTTTTTTTTATCTTTCCCTCCCTTTTTTTTTTTAAACTGCTGCTTGGAGTGGGGGTGTGCATGTTTGTGTTTTGTGTGTGTGTTGAATGTGTGTTTTTGAGGTTAAGTTTTCAAGCTGCCATCTTCTATTTCCATGATCGTTCACCCCTCTGTTCAGTGCTTGGGATATTTAAACATCTGCAGGAACATCTGGGCTCGTGTAGAAGTATCAATTCGCGTCAGTTGGCTCTGGGGCGCGAAGCTTCTGGAACGTTCTGCCAGCTAACAAAAGGGCTGACATGTCGAAATGAAAAACATTATAGGCGCATGGAGGATAAATTGGGGACAGAGTGTTTCCCTCCTTGCCCTTAAGTGAGTCCCTCTCCTCCCACTCATGCAGTCCGGAGGTGGGATTCTCAAGCGGAGCCAGATTGCCGTCTCTATGGTTGTGTTTTTATTAACGGGGGGGCAGAGGTAGCCGAGGAGTCTGAATGGGGTTGTGCTTTGCTATCTGTTTGTCCGAGTCGCAGCCTGGTGCAATGGCTGCCCTCCATCAAGGGCCAGGAAGTAGCTTTAAAACAAATCTTGGGGAAGCTTCAGTTAGATGCACGTGTGCATGGGGGAGGGGGGCGTCACGGGGGGGGGGGCACAGTGACA
>JABFEA020000010.1:7036691-7048065 GCA_019775915.2 Cyphomyrus plagiostoma | reverse complement strand
CTATAGTGTAAATTAGAATGAGTATAACTGGAGGGGATCTATAGTGTAAATTAGAATGAGTATAACTGGAGGGGATCTATAGTGTAAATTAGAATGAGTATAACTGGAGGGGATCAATAGTGTAAATTAGAATGAGTATAACTGGAGGGGATCTATAGTGTAAATTTGAGTATAACTGGAGAAGATCTATAGTGTATATTAGAATAAGTATAACTGGGGGTGATCTATAGTGTAAATTAGAATTAATATAACTGGGCGGATCTATAGTGTAAATTAGAATGCGTAACTGGAGAGGATCTGTAGTGTAAATTAGAATGAGTATAACTGGGGGGGATCTACAGTGTGAATTGGAAGGAGTATAACTGGAGAGCATCTATAGTGTCAATAAGTGTAAATCAGTGTGAAATCGAATGAGTATAACTGGAGGGGTTGCGTAGTGTAAATTACACTTCAGTTATATATTAAGTGTTTACACTCGTCAGTGTTTGCACTCCGGTCAACATTCTGCATTCGTGGCCCGTTTCCTCTGTGCCCCTGACGGGCGACATGACACAGAATCGGTCATGTTCGCTGAGTCCTTCGTGAGGTGACCCGCCGACCATCCAGGGCGCTCCTGCGCTGTGTCCGCCACAGAAATGACAGCTGGTGACAAGCCATATTAATTAAAGGATGCCGCATAATTGTATCCTTGTTTGTTCACTTCTGGGGCAGACGGGAAGAGGTGCACTCTGACACCGCTTGTTTTTCTGCGCGAGGTGGGGGGGTGTCTCAGATCGCCGTCTCCGATTGCAGGGCTCCCTGTGACCTGGGCTGGCGGGCTGTCTGTGTCTGCCCCCCCCCGCTTCTGGACTCTTCTGGGTGCATGGCACAGACTGCATAAGCAGGTCCATGCCCTGCCCACCCCCTGCCCCCCCAGCCTGGCAGCCAACCGGCACGTCTGGGTCACGCCAAGCTAAGCTGCTCTTCCTGTCATTAAAGAAGCAAGCTAGTAATCTCATCTGAGCAGCTGGTCAGTTTCTAATTCTAAACAGAAAATATCCATTACGGGTGGCGGGGGGGAGGTTACTCCTCGGCTGCCAAATTAATCTAAAGCAAAGAAATCATTTCTAATTTATAAGAGTGCAACATTTCAACTGGACGCACTTCAGGGTCCTTTCAAATGACAAGTAACAAAACTGCGGTCTTAACCACTGTGCCCCCTTCTGGCCAATGAAACCAAGACGAGGTTCGCAGCAGGACAGCAACAGCTGCACATGGGCCAAAACAATCAGAGGCTCTGTGTTCCATTGCGAGACAAGCAGAGCTGCCCGGGCCCTTTGTCACACAAGTGTCCCAAGAAGGAGAATATTGACATGAAGGAGCAGCATGACGCAGGTAAACGAATGTATTCGGAAGGACAGTGAAAATGATCGTTCCGCCGCTGTGCCACTTGGTAAAGGGGAATGGTGTGTCGACGTCAGCTTCCGGTGATAATGAAACGGGAACAAAAAAAAGCACTCCAACAGAATCAGAGGGAGGACGTTCAGCTTGCGTGATCCCAGCCAGCAGGGCGGCAGTGTAGAGCTACAGCGGGAAAATACAGAGGCTTTGTTCCCCCTCGCGACCAAAATCCCGCTAATTAGCGCTGGCCGAGCAGGGCAGCCTCGCGATTCTCACGTGAAGCGCGTGCGGGGCCCAGGACATCCGTCTGCTCTTTGCCAAGTACAAGTCGGATGGAAAAGCAGAGAATGTGTAAAGAATTGTTCTTGGAGAGGGGTGGGGGAGCTGGGGGCTGGAGTCGCCTTTCAGCTAGTTTTGGTCGCTTTAATCGCCGTGGAAAACCTGACCTGCACATTCACACGAAGAACGCAGACCTCAGACCATTAATCAGTATTTATAACGTAGCAAACGTGTGTCTGCTGAATTGTAAGGGTGTGTGACTCTAGCATGTTTCAGCAGGGATAAATGGTACCATTACTGCGTTACTAGTGAGTAATTTACTGTTGTTCACCAACAATGCTGGACACATAAAGGGGTTTTTCTGCTTTTCAGTCTTGTCAACTGTCTTCCCTATGAGTTATAATACTTTTAGCCCAGAACACACGCTTTCTCCTATGCATCATAGTGTTTATATCAAACAGATTGTCTCATCTAGTACAAACAAGATACCTTTAATGTGTGTTTATTTTTTTCTAGAACACTTGATTTATGTAGTTTTAATGTAGATTTCATTAAAACAGTTTGAAAAAGACAGAGGAATTCCTGGAATACAGTGGTGTCTAACTGATATTAATAGAGTAATAATGAGTTAAAGCTAATAAATAAACAGCTATGTCCGGTTACTCTGGAGAGAAATAGAAGAACAAACAAGGCCATGTTTCACTCTGAGTAGAGGGAAAACCACTGCAAAAGGACAGACACAGTCTTCAACTTAAAGGTCACCACTATATAATTGCACTGGGCCCTGAGATAATTGCCTTTTTGCCTCTTGTGTTAAAAAAAAACCTGAAACATTTACTGGTTTGCATAATAACTCTCTGAGCCACAAAACATTATCACAACTGCAAGTAATATAAAATGATTAGCCTGCTTCGGTTAAGCAATACAAAAAACGGGTTTCCTTTGTGAAGATCGGTGCTTTTATGTGTAATGCATTTCTGGGCTTGAAAACATTTCACCGGCTAATTTGTGGCTCAATGCAGAACCACGGTACATTTTAGAAACGGAACAGTAGCTATTCTTAAGAGTCTGCACTGTGTCAGCTCTTGAATGTTGGGTGCGTGTGAATTAGGCAGACTGTTTGTGCAAAAAATTAGTGTTACAACAAAGGTCTTAGCTGGAAAACACAATGAAGGACTGGGGAGAGTCTTCAGATTTCATAACCACTTGTAATAAGCTGAACATGTTCCGGATCGTTCCATTTTCACTGATTTCCTGCATGTCTGACAGGAAAGGATGCTCCAAATCAGGGGTCAACAATTATTTTGAAGCACAAAAACTTACATAAACCCAATGTCATTATACAACAAAAGAGCACTTATAAAAGGCCACAGACCAGTGCCTGCTTGGGTCAAGAGAGTTTACCCACCTGCCAAAGAGGGGCTGATGAGATTGTCCTGCTTCACGCAGTGACTGGTCCGTTCAGCGCACTTCCCGAGCCTATCAGATCCAGACAGAGCTGGGATTACGGCCCGTTTGACGTTGGGCTGCATGGTCGGAACCTGAGAGCCGTAATCCTGCAGCTGAGTGGATCATCTGTAGCAGCTGTGCGTACTTATAACCAGCAGCATAAAAGTATTATGGGATACCAGAAGTAAGAGTGGTGTGTGGCTGTGTGCAGGCAGTGGCTGGTTCCTGTAACTGGCAGTAATTTCGCAGTTGGGCCCTAATCTCCAGTGACTGTGGTCTCTAATCCTCACTTGTATGTTACTTGTATGTTTCTTTGCCTTCTAAATAAATAAGTGTAAATGTGGTGACTGAGTGGGCAGTACTGTAGCCTCACACCCCCACCGTTGGGGGTTCAAAGCCCCCTCTTCTGTATGTCCTCCCTCCCCTCCCAAATATAATAAAAACCAGTAACTTTTTACCTTGTAGGGACATTTTTTCAGTGCCCACAACCTCATTTTTATAAAAATCTGTGAATGGAATCAAAAAGCAAAAAAATTTTAAAGTCTTGTATTTTGTTTGGTTACTTATGGTTAAGGTTAGTGCTGGGTGGGGGTTAAACTTGTCGTTGTTGGGATTACAGTTTTTCCCATAGAAACTAATCTAGAGTCTCCTCAAGGATATGAATACATGGATTGTGTGTGTGTGTGTGTGTGTGTGTGTGTGTGTGTGTGTGTGTGATGGACTAGCAGCCTGTCCATAGTGTCCCCTACGTTGTACCCTCTGCTTCCTGGGATAAACTCCAGGCTCACCCTGTACCAGATAAGCAGCTATGGAAAATGGATGGATGGATTGGTGGATGGAACAGCATATGGTCTTATCATTGCTTCTTTTCCAAGTGAAGCTCCCCCAACATGGCTCCTATGCATGTGTCTGCTTGCATTGGCAGAACGGCTGCTGAGTTTGCTATTAGAAAGGCACTGCACTAGTCTTCCTGAACAGGAACTGATCCACGGGGTATGGCTGAGGACGGCCGGGAACAATTTTCGAGCTCGAGTCATCTTTTGACATCCGCGATTTCTCACTCTTAGATAATGACTCAGAAGTCACAAATTCTAAACAATATCCTTAATTGTACATTTTCAGGCTAATTTTATCACAAAGGTCACCAAATAAATCATCCCAATCGATTAGGAAATTTTTCAAATTTAGCACTAAAGAGAAAACGGGTGCAAGCAGTGGCGACGCTTTGCTGACATTTGGGGCTGAAACGGCAAACATGGTGCAGGATCCTCCTCGCGGCCTGCGCTCCTGTGCCGTTAATATTAGCATATGTATTGTAGCATAGATCTTAAATGACAAGGCCACTGCTTTCCGTTTAAATGGCTCTGAATTGGGTTGAGATGTCTTTTGTGTAGAAGATGCGCATTCCCCTCCCCCCCCTACACCCACATACACACCACGTCCACAAAGGATGGATTTGTCTTTAAAATGTAGCCGTCTTTGGAAAAACCTTAACTCCATCAGTGCTTCTCATGTATAAGTACTGACCTCTCCATCCAGTATAAAATATTATGAAAAACCACAGTCAGTAGGCCTTATTACTATCAATTAATTAAGATCAATTTTGATAACAACACCTATTAGTACAAATATTACTAGTAATAAATACCACTGCTGTTTAATACTAATCCTACTACTAATAATAGTATTCGTTTATAATTGCATATATACTTTTTAATAATGTGCAAAAGATGTCTGAAATTAATCATAATTGGCATTATTTTCCAGACCTCTATGTAAAAATAATATAAAGGGCACTCTTTGTGCAAACAGTTGGAAATGTGTCCAAAAATAAACATGGTATTAAAAAAAACACACGCACAGCCCGTTAAACGTCGGTTCTGCTCTAGAAAATAACGTTTTCTCCCTCAGCCCCGTAACACGTTTCATTTTCCCTCACGGCTACAGATCTGTAGCCATTAAAAGGCACTTTTTCCTGCATCCTTGTATTTTCGTTTGGTTTCATTGTTGGGTTTCAGCTCTGTTGTTCATTGTCGGGGCCTCCCAATATCTCGCATTCCTTGTTTTAGACACATTTCCTTAAATGTGTTCAGTGATACCGGGTCCTTATTATGTGTTTCTTCAGATCAGATGCGTTGTCACTCGGCTGCCTACTGTCTAACTGAATAAACGTCCTGAGGAAATGAGCACAATTTCAAATCCACAATTACCTGTAAATCCTTTCAAGCGGATGAGCGCTGGGTGGGGGTGCCGTGGGGGGTTGGGTGCAAGAAAAAAAGCAAAGAAAAAAAGCTGCGCACATGTCATCGGGCTTCTGTCTGTTATTTACCACCGATTCGTTTCAGAAGCTCTCATTTCTGCATTAATCAAGTGCATTTCATGCGACTGCCTGCCGACGTCCGTGTTTGCTCGCAGTAATTGGTAAAACGATGACGGTGTTTTAGCAGCATGTCCGGGCACGCAGCAGCCTACGCGGACGTCTGGGCTCTCGGTGCAACTGCTTCACTTACCCCTTTTTTCCTCTTTATAAAGATATAGGTCCCTGTCTGATTAATGCAAGTAAACACAACTTGGGTCGTGTTCATAGTTTCATTAAATCATATAGTTTGTTTTGGATGGAATTATTCTATATTGTCAGTGTCTTCGGTGGAAGACAAAACAACTAAATAAAAATGTATTCTTCGTTTTTAACGAAAAATCCGGGAGTGATAATTTCTGGATATTTTACAAATCATGTTTCTTAATATCGAAATAACTGGCAAAACATAATGGCAGCAAATCATAAATGTAGAATTTATGTCCTGTATTAAAATAAGCAGCATATATTTGACTAATACTAATATATAATTAGTCCAAATGTATTTCTGCCCTGAGGCTATGAACCTGTACTGGTCTTAATGTTTGTATGAAATACAGCTATAGTGTGCACTGGGCTTAATGTGATTTGAAGGAAAAAACCGCGAGGCAAGCGTGGCGATTTCATAGTCCGAGGTTGATCTCGACACAATTAGAGAATTGAACCAATGCCCCCCCCGCGTCCCATCACTGCCCCCATAAGCGGCTGGCCGGTTTTAATGAACAATGAATTAAGGCCTTCGATTACTGCGCGACTAGACAACAAAGGAGAGACGCGAATTTAAGGCAGCGAGCCCTGGAGGCCCCGCCCCAGCGCCGCCGCTGGCCAATGGACCGCCGGTATGCAAATAGGGCGCAGCGCCGCACCGTCCCGTCCCAGCCCCTGACGTCACCCGCGCATATCCCTCGGCAGCGCTGTCTGGCTGCGGCGAGTCAGACGGGCGAACAGAAAAGCGCTGAGTGAGCCGGGGAGGGGCGCCTCGGAAGGACACTGCCACCGCCGGCATCCCACCAATTTTAAAGTCCTCGACCAGCGATCCGCACGTCCGCAGAAATTTGGGAGCGGGCTTCCGAGACCGTCCGCCTTATTTATTATTTATTTTTCCGCTGGGGTGGGGGAAACTGGATTGCACTGACTGCTGAGTGCCAGGAGAGAGGCACTGATTTGTACGACCGGTTTGAATACGGTCCCCCCCACCCACCCCGGGCTGCCTTACCAGTCCTACCCTCCTTTAGTTTTTTTTCTTTCTCCAACCCCTCTTTGTCTGAGACTGCAGAAATATCTCAAGATGCCAAGCTCGCTTTTCGCCGACATGGAGCGGAGTGGTGGCAATCAGGGGGACGCCCTGGATGACCAAAGAGCCCTGCAGATAGCACTGGACCAGCTCTCCCTGCTCGGCTTGGACAGCGATGACAGCTCCCTGTATGACAGCGAGCCGAGGAAGAAGAGCGTCAACATGACCGAGTGCGTCCCGGTTCCCAGTTCGGAGCACGTAGCCGAGATCGTGGGCAGGCAAGGTGCGTGCATGGATTGATTTAATTTACGCGTCAGCTTTTGGTCGTCATTTTGCTTTTGATTTCCTTATTTTCGGTGCAATGCTTTGGAGGTGTAATAGTGAGCGTGCAGACGCCTGAATTTATGCAGCTTGGGAGCCCTCGCTGAGCGCCGCAATCCGCACACAAAGGCTTTTGCGGAAGCTGCAGGCGGGGCGGCGAGATGCCACCCAAAATCCGCAGTTTCTGAATGTTTTGCCGCCCCGTTTTATACACCTTAATCGTAGCAGCAGGGTTGGGGCTCCCCGAAGCTTTGTTGGGATTTGTTGTTTTCTTCGCTCTGCACGCACCGCGCATGAAGCTGCATTATATTCAGTGAGTGCAGTTTTAATGCGGTTCAAAACGCCATCCCAGCTCACCTGAGACAAGTACCTGTTTTTTTATCACGGTGGTCACGTAGATGATGGTAGTGACCCGTGGAGAGATGGGTTTTCCTCTCTTGTGTTCGGAGAGGTGCGGGTGAAACGGGCTGCTGTACGGCCAGATACTGGAGCATGTGGTTTTAATTTGCCCTGTGCAAATATGTGCGAATTAGCAAATCTGTACAAGGGGTCTAACTCTCCACTTTCGTCAGCACTGTTTACTTCAATTTCAGCGGTATGTATTGTGTTCACCAATAATCTTACGGGATATGTTTTCCTTACTTATTTTTTTAAACATAGGTTGTAAAATCAAAGCACTGAGAGCAAAGACCAACACCTATATCAAGACTCCAGTCCGTGGGGAGGAACCAGTCTTTGTTGTGACAGGCAGGAGAGAAGATGTAGCGATGGCCAGAAGGGAGATCATCTCTGCTGCAGAGCATTTCTCCATGATCCGGGCCTCCCGGAACAAGAACAGCAGCATGAACGGAGGCGGCACGGTCCCGGGACCGCCCAACCTGCCGGGCCAGACCACCATCCAGGTGCGGGTTCCCTACCGGGTGGTGGGACTGGTGGTGGGACCCAAAGGGGCCACCATTAAGCGCATCCAGCAGCAGACGCACACCTACATCGTGACTCCGAGCCGCGACAAGGAGCCGGTCTTCGAGGTGACGGGCATGCCAGAGAATGTGGACCGGGCACGGGAGGAGATCGAGGCCCACATCGCCGTACGCACCGGCGGTCTGGTCGAGCTCGCTGAAGACAACGACTTCCATGCCAACGGCACCGATGTGGGCTTCGAGCTGCACGGCCACGCCAGCCTCTGGAGTAAGGCCACCTCCGGCGTCACCCCCACCTCTGCCCGCAAACCCTTCTCCAACTACCGCAACGACAGCTCCAGCTCTCTGGGCAGCGCCTCCACAGACTCCTACTTCGGGAACGGCGGCGGTGGTTCCAGGTTGGCCGACTACAGCCCCCCGAGCCCAGCCCTGAGCTACAGCGCCTCCAACAATGGCAACAACAATAACAATAACAATAACAACAAGAACAATGCCAACATCACCACTAATGGATTTGTCTATGGGAGTGATGTCATTTCCCCTGATTGCACTGACCTGTCTTACGAGTCGCCTTCGGCCTTCGACCCCACGCCTACACCTACGCCACCAGGTCTGATCTGGTCCGGGTTCGACCGCAGCGTGGCCCCTGGTGGAGGCTCTGCCCCCGCCGTCTTCGCCAGTGGCACTTCTGCCAACGCCAATGGGATACCAGGGTGCCAACGGAGGGGCAACGGTGGGGCGGGCCAACCTCGGCTCTCCCCGCCTCTGCATCATGCTGGCGGGGGGGCGGAGCATCCCCTGGCCCGTCGCGTGCGCAGCGACCCCGGGGGAGGAGCTCTGAGCTTCCCCGCCTACTCCAGCTCCGGCCTCTCCAATGGGCTGGCCTGCCTCGCCGGCGGCCACCTGCCGGGGCTGCCCTCAGACTCCTCGTCCTCCTCCTCCTCCTCCAGCTCTTCATCGGGCACCAGCAGGAAGGGCAGCCGGGACTGCTCCGTGTGTTTCGAGAGTGAGGTCATCGCCGCCCTCGTGCCCTGCGGCCACAACCTCTTCTGCATGGAATGCGCCAACCGCATCTGCGAGAGGAACGAGGCCAAGTGCCCAGTGTGCCACTCGGCGGTCACTCAGGCCATCCGCATCTTCTCCTAAGACGCGTCACTGAGGCGACAGCAGGTGCCCTCATCCTGTGCCGTAGAGATGCGTGACGTATGTATAGGTGTATGTGTGAATGTACATGTATTGCGCACGTGCATACAGGCCTGGGGTGTATCCCTGAGGCTGCAGGGTGACAGAAAAAGGGACGGCTTCTGGCTAGGCCTGCATGTTCCGTGGCGTAAGAAAAGCTAGCAAATGGAGGCCCTAATTTGTCAGATTGAGCGGAGTCTGCGACTACCTTTAAGACTGCAAGTATCTTTAAGACTGCAAGTACCTTTAAGACTGCAAGTACCTTTACTCTTGGTCTTGCTGCCACTCAAGGTACGCGTCGCGGGGGCCTGTGAAGACGCAGCAGTCCTGCAGCTTAAAGAAAGCAGGGAGAATTCAAGAGGGGAGGTGCACACGCAACAACATACAAGAGAATAATTCCATATTAATTACATTAATAAAGATCAAAGTATTTTATTCTTTTTTTTTTGACTTGAAAAGATTATATTTCGTATCGCAAAGATGTTTACAGATATTTTAATTTAAGTTCAGTGAACTTTTTTTGTAGCAGAGTTCATTTTAGTACGGCCTTATGGCCTCTAACACTGTATTATTTTAATATTACGCCGCTGTGAGCGGAGTCGCACGCCGCAGTGTGTGTGCGTGTCACATCAGAACAGTATTCTGCTGGGTCAGAGGTTTTACGTGTTCAGCAAAAAAAAAAAATATCTTTTAACCCTCTGTGCCCAGCGTATTTTTTATTCAGTAATAAAAAGCCTATTTTATTCTATAGTATTACGAAACACAAAATGTATAAAACATTAAGTCGGACGGAAAAGGAACGTTTATGCTTTCTAAAAATTTGTATGAATTAGATTCCAGTGGAAGTTACAGGATTCTGTTCCACCGCTATAGTTTAGTACTTCTATTTTAATACATTTCTTTATTACTTGTTTATGTATATGTAGGTGAAGTTACTTGAGCATAAATGTACTTTATTGAGCAAAGTTTAAAAAAAACAAAGTATATTTTATTTTATGATAAAGGGCCTTTAACCTCATGGTCAAATCCTAATATTATATTTGCTGAAACAAGATTTGAAAATGTATCAAGAGTTTTATTTTTCTGACATTTAAAGTTCTACATGATAAAGGTAAAACTTAAGGTGCTACTTTGTGTTTTTTTAAGTATTTCTATATAAATAAAATAAAATGGTACATGAAACAAGTGTGCTTTTGTTATTGGCGGGTTGCTGTTTTAAAACCACATTTATCTGACTGCATAGCTGTTGCTGTGTGTTTTGTGAGTTTTTAACTGGCTGCTCTGTGGTCTTAGTGGTGTCGTTCACCTCTGTGCGGTTGGTTCTACAGTCTCTCCAGACCCAGGCACAGGCCCACATGATTCTCAATGCTCTTGGGGAAGGGGTCGAGCGAACATTGGTGACCTCTGCTGACCCCCACCCGCCTTTGACAGCTTCTGAGTTGAAGCTGACATCGCAGGCTAGATTTTTCCCAAAGACGCCATCCTGCATGACCTGCATTCCTCATAGAACGCTCCAGTTGTCTTCTTGCAGAGCATATTTTTAATTTGCCGACTTCCAGTGTAAGAGTTCAGTTTCTCGCAGTCTGGAAGTGATCAGTAGCATCCCAGGAAGTGCAGGAGGGTGACCCAGGGAGCCGACGCCCCAGAGTGTTGGGTGGCGGCTGATTGGATGGGAGCAGAGACTGGGCGTGTTTTCGCCACTGAGATGCGGGAGGAAACCCGATTGGCCGGGCAGACGCTGTGGGGCTCCGAGTCGCACGCTGCTCCGTCCATTCATTAAATGTGATTTGTGTAAAGTCCAGGGAAAGTATGAATGATGCCTTTTGTGTGGCAGCAAGTGTCTCTGTAGTGTGACGCTTCGCACAAGGCTCGCTTGCTTATTGGAGGTAAAGGGCAGTAAAATGCAAGAAAGCCCACTGATGCTGTTAGACAGCAGCCTTCAGGCTCTGAATTGAGATCATAACCTAGAATCGGCAGGAATCCGGGGTAACAAAGGTGGTACGGCAGCTCCTCCAGCAGAGCGGGGTGAATCGGCAGGGCCTGCGGGCCACTCGTCATCTGCTTTAAGACACAGCCCACTGCCTATGATGTGTCTCTACACCAGATTGTACGCTAAATTAAAATTGGAGCCATTCTGTGTTGGGGCGCGTTGCATGGCATTTTCCAAAAGGAGGCGCTCTCACACATTGCTTCCTGGCTGGCACCAAGCAAGTGACATCTGGATAAATAGAGCCAGAGGTCTGCCTGGCTTCC
>JABFEA020000010.1:7009558-7021145 GCA_019775915.2 Cyphomyrus plagiostoma | reverse complement strand
TGCAAGGCAAGGAACAACCCAGGATGGGGTGCCAACTCAACACAGGGTAGGAACACACGCACACATCCCTTAAATAGGGGGAAACTTCTCACGTAACCGGCGAGCGTCAGCAGGCGCGTAACAGAGTGACAGTGACAGATACCGTTCCAGGGCCGAGGCTCTTCCCTTTGTGCACGTTTTTAAGGAGTCAGTAATTAATTTGGGGGTAATTATACAAATTCATGTATTAAAATGTCTCCTCGCACTCTGATTGGCTGCTTTTATTTCGCTCAGGCTGCGCATAGATACAGATACTGTACAGTACAGACCGCGTGAACTTTTAACATGCTGGTAATGACATATAGCTTTTTGTCATGTGTTGCCATTAGGTTAGTCCCCGTAAACTGGGCACAAATGAGGTGAAGAGACACATCTGAATTGGGTGGGGGGGCAATCTTTTGGCTCTCTTTTTTCTGGTGGGCTATGGCACCCCCTCAGGTGACACCTGCGCTAATGTGTCATGCTGCTTCACAGGAAATAAGATACAGAAACAAAAATGAATCTGAGTCAGTGATCATTTGAAAAAGCACAGTAAGCGCTGTAAAAGGCTAAAGCCTGATTATGGAAGGTCTCTTCGGAGTTAATGACGTCTGTTTGAAGTGCCTAAAGTACCACAACTGCATGAGATCAAAGCCTCGACGTGGAATTCCGTTAGTCAGCACTTTTTATCAGTGCCACTTAAAGCTTTCTGTCATTATATGCCACAGTTTGTGTAGCTAAATACAATAAGGACTTTTTATCGAAAAGTGAGATTAATTAGAGCTGTATCATACCAAGCGCTAAACCGCGATCGTGAGTCAGCCGCTGCATAAAGTGCAACGTCGATCTGAGACACGGAATTGCAGCACAGAAATACTTTTTCAAAAACGTTCATTGCCTGCGTAGCTTTGTGTCAACGCTTGGACAATTTTCTGTCAATTTGTTCGAAAATCTCCCTGGCTGAGAATGGAGGGGGGAAAAAGAATAACGCACATAGGTTATATTCTTCTAAGAGTTTAATAGTGTTTTAAGACATTTAAAAAGGGCAGAGGTGCAGACTAATGAATCGCCTGTGTGTATGTGTGTGTTCACTAGACGAATGTTCAACAGTGACAGAAATGGGCCTTGTAAAAAAACGAAAGCTGCATTTATGCTCAGTGTGTGTGTGTGTGTGTGTGTGTGTGTGAGTGTGCGTGTGCGTGTGTGTGGGTGGGGGGGGGTGTGAAATGTAGGCCAATGAATGATGTGTGAGGGTGCACTTTAAAGAACGATAGCAGAGTGCTTCTAAACAGGAGTTCTTTCATGGTGCCATTAGAACAGACAGGGTCTGCACATTGGATGTAATTCCAGGCTGATTATTTGAGACTTCTCACACTTTGAACACCAGCACCTTTTTCATGTTTACCATTTAATAGTCCTTTTGATCTTGTTTTGGCCGTGATTAAATGGCTTTATGCTGCCATTTGCAAACCGGGCGCCCTGTGACGGACCTCGACGGGATCCCAGGTTCTGCCTTTTGTGATTAAGCAGTCTGGACCCCAACCTCAATCTCCACATACCTTGGGATTTGCTGATGTCGTTAAACTTGTTTAATCTCCAAGGCAGTGTAAAAATGTTATGCTGAAGGGAGGTCATTTAGAGTTTATTAGAGGATTGTCTTTTAAGGTAATAAGGAGGAGATCTTTTTATTGTCCATAAAACCAACTGAACTGAAGCAAGCAGCAGTGGTCTTGGTTCAGCCAATAACAGATAATTGTTATCCTTTCCTAACCCCTATCTGCTGTGACTAATACCACAACCAAACTTGTCTGTTGTACTTATTACTGGCAGAGGCCTTCTGTCTTTTGCTAAATGCGTAATTGATTCTTAAATTACATCCTAACCGAGCACCAACCGAAGAGAGTCTTTTCTATGTCATAGTGTAAGTCTGCTCTTCCACTGCACCCAGTGCCATACTTTTGGTACTTCAAAAAAGTACCAAAAGTATGGAACTTGAAGGTGTTGGTTTTCCACTGGCATAAAAACTGGCACCAGCACTGCATAACATCCTAAGGCAAGGCACGGTATTTTGTACTGAATTCAAAAAGTGGCTATAGTATATTACAGGGCTTGACAAAGTGCATATTAATACCAAAATCGCATGATATACACATGCAGTTCTTGCATGGTGAGGTTGCAAGTATTGCAATAGTTAGATCGAGATCAGGCTTTTTCATACCTTCATATTATACAGACATTATAGATACTTTTGAGAGAAATTTATTCTGAATTCCTTTTTTTGCTTTATAAATACCTCAGTATTTATTACTACAAAATCACATCACAATATTTGAAAAATGTCCAATCTCATGCCACCCTATAGTATTGAACAAATATACTTTCTTTTATTTCTTGCCATGCCATCCTGATTGTGTTGTATTCATTCCAAGCAGATCACAATTAAATCTTGGGTCTCTTCATTTTTTCATGTATATGTTATTATGACTTTTAAAACTTTGTTTATAATTGCTTACTGAGTTTTTGTACCTGCTTTCAAGGCGGCATTTGTATTGTGCTTCAGAGACAGTTGATTGCATAACCAATTAACAAAGAAGGTATTTCAAGTCCCGCCCCAAAGCTGGTTTGGCACTTTTGGTACTGGAACTACACCAGAAGTCAATGGAAAAGTACCAAAAGTACCATACCTGGTGCGGTGGAAAAGTTTTTGGAGTGACCTGCAGATCCAGTCCATTTTAAGGGTGCAAGTCTGTGTTTTGCTGAAACAATTCAGGATAACAACCAATTACACCAGGGTCCTGCTGCTCAGACGTGACTTAGACCCCTGAAACCCCTGGTGTATTTTTGCAGATTATACTTTTTTCACAAAATGTCATTTAAGGTCAGTGGTATGTGGTCATATGAGGCCTCCTGTAGACGCGCCGTGTAACGGCCCGGATGTGGATCTCCCTGCCCCCAGTGGCTCGACAGTCATTATAATAAACCCGCTGTTCGTAGAAATCAGACACCCCCGTCCCCGCCATGTCACTGAAACAATGTTTAGTGGAACAAGAACGGCCCACAGGCCTAAGCGGCAGGCACATGTGTGGCACACAGCCAGCCTCGGTGGCAGTGCAGACAGGTGATTGGTTGGCAGATGAGGCGTGCTGTCTGTGGCATGGGGTAGTGAACCCGTCTTTTTAATTCACATGGATGCCATGTTTGGTTGTTCCTTGGATACACTGTAGTTTTCAGTCCCTTTTGTCATTCCACACACCAGCCTCATCTTTATCCCTGCCATAAATGTTTGGAAAGTTATTGATTTCCCTTATTAAAAAATTCCCAGCTGACCTCTGAATGGCACTGCTCACTTTGCAAATGAATGGGTTTTTTTTTTTAATTGAAAACTTCTTCTCAGATGGATCAAAGACGATTAATCTGTTTGCCTAAAACGTTGTTCTGAGACTAAATTTTTGATGCATCGGAACGATAAGGAGTGATGTATTGTGTTTTCTAGCAGATCACAGATGCCAGTGGCAGACTTTTAGCTACCCATGTCTCTGTTGCTTATGGGTAGTAGTGTTGTGTGTGGGAGGCCTATGACATTGTCTGTTGTATCCATGCATTGGATGGGTTGTAATGGAAAATGTATCGCTACATTAATGATCAATTTACCAATTAACATGTAACTTTAGCTTGGAACTTGCCTTGAGGGGTTACATGCACAGCTAAACCAGAAGCATGTAAAGGCATACAGAATACGAGTGGTGTGGTGTTATTACTGAGCTTAATACAGTTACTTTTTACTCCACAGCAGTAAGCTTTCCTCCTGTAAGTCCTACAGCGCTGTTGTTATATGGTAAAGGATGTGTACAGCACAAACAGTGTGATTTACTGTCACACCGTTACTTAACCTTATCAACCTCCCAAACACAGGAGTGCAACTCTAGAATCTAGATCTCACCTACACAACTGAAACATTCTTTTTGCATGTCAGGAGATATTAAACCTAGCAGCATGTTTTTCATCAGGTACGGAGTGTGGATAATGTAGTCATTAAGTTATAAAAACTTGCTCTTATAGGGTTGAAACAGGAGTGAATTGCTAGACCTGTCCCAGTGTGATTTTTCACATCACATCATTACAGCCAGCGACTGTTGATCGCTTAGAAGACTCACTGAGCACGTCATTGTTTTCCTGTGCAGGATATAAAATGACCTCTTACATGATTGGCTGTTGCATGTATCTAAAGAGGCTGGCTGTTGGAGATCATGTAGAGGGTGTAACTACAGCCGTTGATGCATTTTGCGGATCATTCAGCCATCCAGTGTGTGGCAGTCTGAAACTGCCTGCACATCCGTGCCAACCATAACCCAATCCCAGCTGTCTCCTGGCATCCCGTCAGTCTGATTGGCTCAGCCGCGGGCTGTCTCGGGAAACGAGCGTAATTAAAGGGACCCGGTGAGCCTCCAGCCTTGGGGGTGGGGCTTATGGCCCTCCAACAGTGCTCGCTGCTGCCACCGTTGGAAAATTAGCACAAATAAAAAGAGGGAAATGAGAGGGTGTTATCGAAGGCTCCGGCAGAGAGACACCCTCCCCCATGGGAATTGTCGCCCATGTCACCCCAGCTCTCAGATGGAATTCTGCTGTAAAGGGTGTTTACATAACGCTCAGCAAAATGTTTTTTTTCTCTCTGTGTCATCAACCCACCCACCTGCCCATTATGTTGTTTCATAGAGCTCCCTCTCTGACCAAAGTCACATTTCCATTTTGTGCTGGCCCTCGTCATTCGCTGACAGGAGTGTAAGATTATTCCAGAATATTTCACCAGGATCTGTGCAGATTTTCCTGTTTCCCGCATCACTAAGGAAGAGCATATAAACAGCAGCAAATTAAATCATGAATAAAACTGACTGATAAATAAATCAACAAAAACATTAAAAATGCGTAAAGACGTCATGCCATACTGTGAAAGCATCTCGGTTCTTGCTTATTGATCTGGTTTGTAGTTAGAGAGCAGGTCAGTTTCCCAGCTGCTCATATGGTTGGCTGGCAGGTCCTGGGGACATGCGGTCAGACATGGCATCCCTCTCAAGGCCCAAGCATTCCCCCAGGGACAGTTGGAACTTCTACTCTGCTCTGGTTTACTTTCTGTAACTCTGGAATATGATCGGCAGGTCAGCTTCCACTCAGTGCGTCACAGGACAACCGATTTCAGTAATTCGGACACTGACCATAGAAAATCGCTTCAGGAGGCAGTGGTGGAGGGGCCAGATTATTTACTGTCCGCATTTCATGTTTTGTGACGCTAATTTCAAGGTGGATCTGGTTCCTCTGGGGTGCACTGGGCTCACGGCAATTGTCAAATCTTGCACCCCGCTGTCAGGCTATTAGCAAGCAAGAAAGAGGAGTGCCATTTCCGAGAAGTTTAATAACTGTGAAATTAAATTTTGAGTTCAACATGCTCTCATAAATTAACGGTGTATCCTTTTTTCATTTAGCTGCTCTGCCCCAATGTTCAGTTAAAATCTGCTTCAGTTGCCCCTCCCTTTTAGATCTTTAACTAAAAAAAAAACAAAAAAAAACAGGAAGTGCATTGCGACTCCCATACTGGATTGATGGAAGAAAGGAATTGAAGTCTACCTGCTGTTCACGTCATGTTTAATAGATAGATGTGAAACGCTGCCCCTAGTGGCGAGACAGGCAATGGCAGTGAATGTCAACACTAAACGCTCAGTATATGTTAGTGCTGTGAGGTGATTTGTGCGTACGTACAATTTTTATATTGTTTACATTTTTGTCTGCATTTATGACATGTGTAACATTAAAGCTCAGGAGCTCTTGAGAATGTTCCGTTTGAGACACACAGGAAAAATAACAGTGGTGTGTGGGAGTGCTGGTAAATTACAGAGGAGCACACGTGTTTATGAGCGTCGTAGGGACGGCGAGTGCTGCCTGGGGACACACGGGGGGCAGGTGTCTGGCTGGAGGTGGGGAGGTGGGTACAGCGTCTCCTGCCTGGTTCAGGTGGGATGGTGAGCAAGGGGGAGTGGGAGCGCAGATGTTCCCTCATCCTGCCGCAGCACAGTCTGTCGCCACCATTCGTGTTGATGCTCCGTATTGTGCCCCCCCCCAGCTTCAGCCCCACTTTCACAAACAGACTACTGGTTTTCAGTTCTCCCCTTCTTTGAATAGTAACAGGAATGCATTTAAACATAATTTGTTAGCCCGAAAGGCCTTAATGGAATGCATTATGATCATACTTAATTAAATAGCCAAATCATATTTGTATTCTGCTTAAATTACATTAACCTCAGAGTATTTGTGGCCTAATTAAATCAACTGTGCCTCACCAAGTGGTGTTAAAAGCCCCAGAAACACCCCCTTTCTGTAAATGGCTCTGTTTGCCCGCTCCACTTTCCAGCTGCTGCCTCGGACAATAAAATTTCCATAGATTTTTCCGCCAAGTTTTGAGTATTTCATTGACTTTGAGCCGTGCAGCGTGTCAGGTGGTGAGCATGCCTGCTTTTAACTGACAAACAATAGGGTCAGTTTGCACGGGGCCATTTGTGATGTAAATTGTATCATTCCACTACGGGCCAGATTTCTGATTGGATGACAGCAGATTGCTGTATATTTCTATACCCCTGGGTCAGTTGCTATGTGATACTAATTGTTTTTATCATGTTTCATTTGTGCTGGCCAATTGGTGCCCTTTAGAAACATTCTGTTCCCAGCCTTTATTCCGCCATTATACTGCGATGGTTTGCATTGGCTTGGGTGCCGTGTGCCCTTTTAGCACCCAGGATAGTTACACTGACTCAACAAATGCTGAGGCCTAGCACTAAAGCTTCATGGAACCAGGGTGGCTTGTTAACTTTGCCTTCCTCTCCAGCTATTTGTCATGGTGAACCATCTAATCCATGCAAATTTTTGGGGGGTGATTTTTTGCAGGGATATTTATGGTATGTTTCTCCATAATCATGATTCTTTTGTTACTCATGGGCCTCGTTGGGCAGCTAAAGAAATTTGCCTCAACAATCTGGATTAATGACGCCTAACTGAAGGTCCTACCTGGAGTAGAGTTCGAGGGGCTCTCAGCTTGGAGAGACATTGTGGAAACAGGGCTTCAGTAAGAGGCTTGAGGTTGGTCGGGTCCTGACACATCGAGAAACAACCAATATTTGCTGATGTAACCAAAATTTTGATCCTCATTACATGAGGCCTCTCAGGTGATGTGTCCGTTTGGAGGTTGTCACTGATAATGACTCCTCTGTCTTTCCGCATTCCCTGCAGGAGGAAGCCTGCAGGCAAGGAATTTCTCACAGCTTGACAAGTCTACATGTGATTAGAAACAACAGGTCCAGCCAGTGCTAAAATGGGGGAATTCCAGGAAGAGCATCATCTGCATTGTTTGGGATGCACTGAGTCATAAAAGCCGATGTGCCTGAAATGCATCACATAACTTCTGTGAGCAGAAGAAAGACAGAAGAAACAATATCTATTCTCTTTTCAAAGCCTGGTCAGCTATGGCATGGATAAGCCTGCAGATCCGCTGATGGCCAGCTACAGCATAGATTTGCATTTGTGCCTCATTTTTCTGTCCCAGTTTCTGCATCTGGAGAAGCAAAAACCAAAAGAGCTTGGAATGATAGGCGCTTCAGCTGATGTACTCCTGAATCTAATTGAGAGTCATTGAGCAATAACAGAACAATAAACATGGTCAGTAACTGATGGAGGCACACGAAAATCAAATGAACCAAATGAAACAAAGAGACTGACGGATACTCCTGGGGTCTGCCCCCCCCAGCCCACCCCGCCCTGTTCAGTGGGTTCGTTAATATCATTTTCCAAAGTAAATATGCAGATGATTCATGCGGCCCTCTTCAGCAGCCAGATCTCAGCTTCTTGGCTCAGCCGTGACCCGGTAACTCGCCATGTGAAGGGATGTGGCACGGCGGTCCATTTGGTCAATTCCCACGTCAATATATCAGCTTGTACATTCTGAGAGTGATAGCCTGTGCTGCAGGCCTTAAATTTATTTTCATAACCTTAGGATAAACATTGGGTGACTGTGCACTGAAAGGGCGATTTATCGTCGAGCTCCCAGCAGCAGCCAGGCTGTGTTTCTGTTACGTTCTTTTTTTCTCTCCTTTCGCCGTGATTCAGTGCAGCCCGACTCACGCGTGTATAAATATGTCCCTCTGTAAAGAACTCTGGTCTGAGAGGTTAAACATCGAACACAGCGATCGAACGTTCGTTCGACATTTATGTTGCTTGCTAAAAAAGTAAGACAGATGAATGCCTAGCTTCTTTATATATCTAGTCTTGCAGCTCAAGGAATCAAGATGATCTTTGATCATCTGGCCTTGGCTGCTGAGATATTTTTGCTTAAAAAGGTTAACTTGAGAAGATGAGTGTGTGTGTGTGTGGGGGGTCATAATTGTATTACATGGTGCTCACAATATGAAAAAAAACTGTTATTTTGACGTTGTGGGGGGCATTTTTTCAGTTTTTTGTGTATGTGTGTGCGGCTGAGGTTATCACTTATTCCTCGACCAAATGGCTATGAGCCAAATAATTCAAGATAATTCATATCACTGTTTCTTACCTGGGATGCCTTTGGTTAAGTTATACAGCTCAATACACTAATGAACTAAGTTACTTGCAATCCTTTTCAAGTTGGCTCTTTCAGAACTCTCCATCTACAGCCAATTAAAATCAGTTTTATTTTTGATTAAACTTAAATCAACTTAAATGTTTTTTTTTCCCCAGTAGGACATTAATGCCTAATGAGATAACATTTATTCACACTGGGCATTGAAAAATGAAGCGTGGTAGTTAAAAGTAGAATTTCTTCGTTTTTAATGCTATCGGACTGTTTGGCAGCTTTGGCGCAACTTTGATGTGGTTTCATTGTTCCTGTGAGATTCAAATACGGCTTTTGTTCTAAAAACTGAAATATAAAGACGATATGCCTTTCGTATTGCTTTCCTGAGCTTTTATTACAGACTTTCAGAATCTTTTAGGGCTCGATATTTACATTTTCAAATTAAACAAAGAAATGTATTCGTAGTGTATATTAGTGATTAGCACCAGTGTCTTACTGGTGTGTGCCATCATCCTTTGCCTCGTACACACTGGCCAGGGGACTGCACGAGGCCACACGTCGCCACATGATCTTCAGTCTGCTGCAATTTGCCGACTGACAATTCGCCTGGGTTTCTTTCAGCAAGCAAGTTCCCCTAGTGGGCAAAATGCTTCACGAGCAAGCAACAATTAAATGCTAAATTCATGACAAGTAAGCGACAAAGGCATTTATTCTGAAACCCTTAACGATGGAAAAAATTAAATCTCATCTTTTAGTATCTTGTAAACTAATTGTTAGTATATGACACTATTTAAATTACAAATAACAAATGTAAAACTCAAGTCACTTTTCTGATGAAAATAATGTAGCTAGGTTTAGGGTTATGCTTATGGTTAATCCTCACCTTTTCTGATGAGAATAATGGCTCCCCTGCTTTCCATTAAACCAGATTGTGTGCTCTGTCCTTACTGGGAATCCGTATGGAAAGTAGAAAGGTCAGGGTGTGTTACTGGTTACGGCAGAGCTGTGCTCTGAAAACACAAGCTAAATGTATATAGATATGTATTTTCTAATCAGTGTTGCGTAAACATCTCTGCATAATTGATGTTTATTTATTTTAGAGTCCATAATGGAGGGGCAGAGTCGACCTCTGTGTTTTTATAGGGAGGGACCTGTGGACTGTAGATGTGCTGTAGGCCTGGAGCCTTGGTGAGTGTCTCATCTCTGCACGCTTTGTGGACGTATGGGAAGGGCACATATTTGGGTGAGATGCCCTCATGGGCCACCAGGGGGGTTTTGGGTTTTCAGATGGAATCTCTCTCGCTTTGGCTGCGCTTTCTCTATCTTTACAAACTTGATCCCAAGGGGAATGTTGGCCACTCTCTGTCAGAATTATGCCCAACTCCTTGGCATATGTCACATTGTCACCCTCATACATCCCAGTTCCTTATTGGGAGTAATGGGTGCCTAGAGGTCGATGGCGCACTTGGAGTCATGTTTCTTGTTTACCACAGTGAAGCCAGATGATGCTCCAGGCAGCCTGAGTGGGGATTGGGTTGGGACTCTCTCTTGGCAAGGACACCCGAGAGGTGGGGACAAAGTAATCTATTTCATAACAAGGCCTATCTGACATGGAAACAACATGCAGACACTCATGAAAAACACAAGAGCATGTGAGAAATAACCTGCACATGACAGTTACAGGAGGCAAGCTGAGGTAATGTCACCTGACAATTGCCCAGTAGGAGGCGAAAATGAGGCTGATAGGGGAGACAGGGCCGGTGGGTTCCCTAACGCACCAGGTTTTGTCTTCATGGGTGAATGATGAAGCCGAGGTTACCAGGAGGTCATGCTGATAGGTTTCCCGTATAGTCGCCCCAGTGGTCCTTAGCTTGCACTGACAGCCAAAGTGGTGTTGTGTAAAGTGGGTAGTTTACACCAGCGTCCCGAGGGCACCTGTTGGTCACCTATGCTTGTCATTCCACCTCTTGCCCTGACCCAGCTGCCTTGGAAGCAACCACAATGAGGCTCACTTGCATGCATGGAAGCCTTGATGTGGCCTGTGCCTTTAAACATACCATGGCCACAACAAAGGAGCGCCAGAGGTCTGGCTAGTAACGATGACAAGTGCCGGGTATCTGCGGAAAATGCTGCCCTATACCCCCCTCCCCCACAGCCCCAGCCTCCTCCCATAGATGGTCACATGGGGTGCGAATGGGACGGTTTGATCGATAATCTATTTTATGGGGCCCGGAGTTTGCGGGAAGTTCTTACGACATGTTGGCCCCACTCTTTCTCCATCGTCACTCCAGACCCTCCAGAGATGAGAGCAGCAGTTTCCTAGAGGTAGGCGAGTGTGGTACATAATTCTCTCGGGACTTCCTGGCGCGCCATCTGCCTCCTGTCTCACTGGTGGGTTCGCCGTTTTTACCCCCCAATCTTCCGGCCTGTTGGCGTCGCTCTCCGTACTGAATGGCCAGATTGTTTCACTAATGGGCCTCATAAAAACATGCTCGGGCTTTCCCAGCCTACCTCACCGAGTCTTGCAGCTGGTTTTTACTGTCCGTCAGAAACTACTCTGTAGGGAGTAAAGAAAAATCTGCGGGGCTGCAAGAGCTGGACACATTATTTTCTTTTACACTACAGTGGTTATTTTATGTACCTAGCATTCCAGAAAGTGATGTTTCACAATATGGACTGGTTTTAATGGTTAGGGTTACAATGGCTTAGCTGTGGCAGTCACTGACTCGTACTATTGCTTTCTATTGTTTGACTCCCCTAGCAAAATCATATGAGAAGTCTCATATTCATACCGCTTTAAATGACCAGACCAGGCCCCAATGGACTCTTGTTTTTCTTTTGCCTTTTTTTAACCACAGGGCTGTTCCCGAGTATGGCTTTCATTTTCCCGGTCCTGCTTGAGCCATGCTCCGCATCCTGTGCCTTCGTTTCGGGGGGGGGGGGGGGGGGGGGGGGGGGGGGGGGGGGGGGGGGGGGGGCGGG
>JABFEA020000010.1:6991318-7004098 GCA_019775915.2 Cyphomyrus plagiostoma | reverse complement strand
TATTACCTGGGGCTTGACTTTTTTTTTTCTTCTGAAGGAAGGCTGGCATCGGGGTAAAATAATCGGAGCAAGGTATAAAGTACTTGGGGCTATGGCCCCGAGTGATCAGACCTAACGACACCCATGTCCGGTTCTAATTTAGGGTGACATCGATCAGCTGCTGTAACTACTTTTCTGTTTAAAATAATTATACCCCTTGTAAACGGACTAAATGGATGGATTGTTTCCTAATTACGGTCTATGAGCTATTATGGTAAATATACCTAGAGAGAGAGTGCATTGTGAGATGAGGGACATGAGAGTCGTGACTGGCGTGGTGTTTACTGGCCTGAGGCCCCGATTCTCCCATCACATGACTTGTCTAACGACATTTTCATTAGGTGTCATTTCAGAATGCCCACTTCATAAAATTCACACAACGTGATTATGATTATTACTCGTTCATGACAAATTAGGGATCACACAAGCTTGAGGAATGGGTACCCCCTATAATTACCTGCCCTGCGTCATTGTACCAAGTCTGAACTTGAGTAGTGAAAGCCTGGATCAGCCTTTATTTTCCCAGTGCACTCTGTCCTTTGAGGACACATGCGTTGCTTTGCTGAAACATATACTGTAGTTTTGGCTGGATGTTTTTTCTCCATTCACAACCTTTTATAGCTGCTAAGCAAAGGTTATTGGGTCAATGGTCATATGTGTCATTATGTGCTTTTAGGGAAAACTGGAAATGGATGTCTGGGCTATAATTATATTGTATCTTGACATCAAAATATCTGCTGCTCTGATTTTTTGCATATCACTAATCTTACTTCATACACCACTGCCTTTACCAAAACCATGAGTTTGTTAGCTAAAGGACCTTTGAACGACCAGAATATCGTAATGATAACAACAGGTCACTTGTCATTCAAGCTGTGTAGCATCCTGTGATCCTCTTTGAATCTGCAGCAACTGGTCATTTTCTGTGTTCATACTTTTCAACGGCAGTAGTGATGTATATCTGAAACTGAGGGACGTTTGCGCCGACCCACCTCAGCGTGAAGCTGGCCTTCGTCCTGTCCTCTGCTTAGTGCGCCACTAGGTCCCACGCCGTGCTCTTGTGAAGGTGCTTTGAAAGGGCCACAGGTCTGACACTTGTGCCATGGGCTTCAGCCTCTGTAAGTATTTCACTTGGAGGTGTCTGAGATCTGCTTAAAAAAATACTGTTGTTCCGTTTCTCTACACGTCACTCATGCTGTGATAAAAATGACAGGATTCTCCACGGTCAGGTTTCCTAGCATAGGGAACACTGGGATATAGGGTGGTCTATGTATCCTAGTGAATGCTTCCTAGATGAGTGTGCAGTGTGTTTTAATAGTATAGAGGAATGTAATTCTAAAAATCCATTTGATGCATTAGTATTTTTGCCTTCAGCATCCGTCAGTTCATCCGTTCAAAAGACTTAATGTTACAGAGTGGAATTTCCCATTCAATATGAGTCACACATGGAAAGGAGATCCTACATTTCTCTCTTCTTACACTTTAAAAACCCCACATGTGTCTGTGATGTATTGGCATCCTGTCCAAAGACTCCCCAATCTTGTGCCCATAGGTCCTGGGATAGGGTCCAGGCTCACCACAGCACTGCACTGGATAAGCAATACGGAAAATTGATGGATGGGTGGATGGATGGATGGATGGATAGATTGTATCTAGGCATTCTAATTAGGTAAGTTGTTTAAGGCTGTTATATTAATTGCATATAGATGCTTGATAAAGAAAACATTGTTCATACAGAATGCAACAATGTAAATGCTACTGGCAATTAAATGTGAATAGAAATTTAAATTGAAAGCAATGAGACGTAATTTACAAATCTCGAGGTATGTGTAATTAGTAAACCAATTTGTTGTGCATGGAACATAAATAATATTTTAGCATTAGAATTAGACTCGTAGAATTAGAATTACAATGACTGTGTTTGAGAGGCTGGGAGTAAGTGTAGGCACACTTCTCTAAGAGCGAGATATTGTAAGGATTTCTTAATAATAATCTAATTTTACAGGGCTTTTATTGAAGGATGGCATGTCTTAACTTCAGTTCCATGTTATGCAACCATCTTTTTTGGATCAAAAATTACTACAGAGTTTAAATGTATTTTAAAATCTGAGATATAGCTGTTGAAATGCTCATTTGAGTATAGCTAGGAGATAAAAAATTGTAATAATAAGCTGTAACAATGTAGATAATCTCCCTGCTACTATTAGATAATGAGTAACCACTAAAACATAAACGCCATGCCTGCTCTTTAGTCCATCTTCAGCGGTGCATGCAGAGTGACCCATACAGAGACTACAAGCCATTTTTGCTCCATGTTGCCCTTCTCCTGATGAAGTCTACGTACAGGCTGCCATGTATGTTCCTGCTCCGATTCTGTCCACCATGTCACTGAGCTGATTTGCTCCCTAGACTCTGGAGCGGGTGACATGCTTCACATCTCGTCATTCTGTCGCGACCATTGCATGTCTCGTGTTATTCTGTCGCATTCCGTATCAAGTATAGTAAGTAAGTAATAGCAAGTAATAGGGTGTTCTGTCAGTAGATGAAGCCTTCATAAATGCACGCTGCTTTTCCAGCGTGGGGTTTTCAGCCTGTTTAATATTTCACGATGAGTCTGAGTGAAGCTTTCATGCCCTGCAGACACAAGCTGCTGGCAGAGGCCCAGCCAGGGCCTGGAAAGAGGTTAGCGTTAAAATGGCATGAAGAATCTCCAAGCACACTGTTACTTTGCGGATAGCCTGTCTCCCTATGGGACCTCATTTACTGTATGTTGAAAGTGCATTAAGATTCAAGAAGTAAGAATTTCGATTTTTTAAAAACAGTTCTAACATTGTTTGTTCCACTTTTTTTTTTGCCATCAATGTACACGTCTTATATACTGACCTGTTTTAGTGATACAGTTTGCTGCAATTTCCTGCAAAATTGGATTAAAAGTAAATTTTGGCATTCAGATTTTTTTCCGCACATACATGTGTTAGCAACTTGAACTGCCTTGTCCCGGCTGTTTTAAAATTGGAATTACACCCATCCTGCCGTCTGTCAAAATACATTAATTGAAGTGGTTATTGACTGGAATGTATGAAATCGGAGAGGATTAGGCGCTCGATGCGTTTGGGGAATGTGGGGAAGTCAGCTGCCTTTCCTGTGAGCCCCTAAATCTTTGAGGTGACCCTTCTTTGTTCATCTGCGTAGGTGAGGGCCTTCGGAGGGCTGTGTAAAAAAATGGCATAGCTACGTTAAGCTGCTTAACGGCATCTCACCCTCAGCGCTGTGCGTACCAGATTTACGTAACTCTTAATTTGTGCAAGTGTTACATTTGTACATGGATTATAACACCCAGTAAGCGCTGGAATTCCCCCGGGGGTCCGATTCGCTCCGATTTATTTTTGCCATTTTATCTTCTGTGATTTCAACAACTGTGATAAGACATGCCGTGTAAAAGGGGAAAAAAGGCCAAACTTTAAAGAACAGAGAGAATCTGTGAGAAGCGGCTTTACGCTTCAAGCTGCTAGTCATATGGAATAAACAGACACTGTCAACCGATAAACGTAGATAAACATGTCATCTTGCTATATGACAAAGCAATTGGCCCTTTGGGGTGCACTGTGACTCTGTAAACAATTACACTACGGTTATAATTAAGACACGATTCTGTGTCGTCATAATTGCATCACAGAGAAACTACATTTTGAGTGAGTTTTTTTTCGATATTTTAATTATTCAAAAACTTGTGGCTACAGAACAGTGAGGGCTTGAACAGAGAGACAGATGTGGCTCGGGGATTTGACTGGTTCATACTAGAGCGGTGAGCTCTGGAAGGGCAGTGTTGGCTGGGCAGGGAAGCAGGTGGCCACTGGGCTCCAGATGGAGATGTAGTGGGGAGATGCAGTGGAGAGGGGCCGAGCGGTAAACAGATGCCAGGAGCCGCTGTGCCGGATGGCACTTCGCCAAGGCGGCAGTGGGGCCTCGTCCCTTTGAACGTGAAGGTCAGCGGTGGATTAGCGTCACCTCTACCACTGGGACGGCCCCCTCCACTGAGAGCGGCAGCTGCTTCAGGGAACTGGGTGCCATTAACGCCCGCGGCTCTGAGCTCGTCGTCGTGTCCCGACCCCTTCCTGATTTCTCCGGCTCTGAGGGTGGTGACACTCAGTGTAGCCGGTAGCCCTTCACACGTGCTGGGGGAGACACTCGGTTGATCAGAGCGGAGGATTTGGGGAGTGGTTTAGTACCAACATATTGGAGGCCTCCACCTGGGGCCCTTGGGTCTTGTCACACCAGGGGGACATTAAAACATGACAGGGATGTTATAATCATTGGGAGCACAGCATGATGGGTAGGTACTCTGCTCCCATTCAGCATTCAGACGAATGCCCCATCTGACAGGGACCGTGACCCACATGGGGCACCATGAGATATGAGCTGACTGATTTCATCCTTTTTCCTAAGATCATCCCCAAGACTTCACTTGATACCTTGTCTAAATTTCATTGATAAATCTCTCAGCTTCTCTTAACTGTTAAGTCAATACTGGCCTGTCAAACGGCCAGATTAACTCCATTTGACCCTGCTTTGTTTAGGGAACCTTCTGGAATTTTTTTGCATGACAACTTTTTATTTATTATCTGCTTCTTTTATTACTGTGGATGAGTTACGATATCGATGTCACCCGTGACATCCTCTCAGGTTGTCGGGTATTGGCATAAATATTATGGTTTCCATGGCATGATCGTTTTCAGCGGAGCGGGAAAGTCCTTCTGTTTTATTCAGATCGTTTAAACCACTGAGCAAAACGGTAATGAGAAAATCAGGAAGATCTGCGGGGAGAGACAGCCCCAGCTAAACTCCAGCAAAGCATCAGCTATGCAGTGATTTCAGGTATTACCATGGGGGCAGCAAAAACAAGTGGAATGAACTGCCATTAGCTATGCATTATGTTTTGTTTATTTGTTTATGCGACTTCATATGTAACAGCGGTTGTGCTCGGGGGTAATTTTACTTCACATCTATGCTAGTTATTTTTATTTCCGGATGTCTGAGACTCCTGTAGGAGGCTGAATCTTACCCGTGAGGGTTTATAGCCAAGGCCACAGTCGGGTTAGACAGCTTTGGTTGCAGGTCTCGTGTGGACACTGTAAGAGTATTAAAATGAGCCTAACAGGACTGTTTCTATAACAAAAACTGAGCTTATGCACATGGAATGTTCCTCAGAGCCAGTGTTGATTCAAGTGTTGAGTAGAAAAGCATCCAAGGACAACCTATTCGTATTTATATCCAAATAATGTGTAGCAAAGGTAGCGACATTGCAAAAAAATGTTAGCATAGCGAAACGTCTCCTACAGCACACTATTCTGATTTCTCTGTATTTTTATTTTAGTGATTACGTCTTTTGTGTTCTTAGGCTGTAGACATGATGGATAAGCAACGAACAGATAAATGAAATGGAACTGGAAAGTGCTGGTGTAGGAACGTTGCAGAGAACGTTGCGGCGAATTAGATGTGATAACGAGGTCGGTCTGGTTCTCAAAACTGACGGTAGAGCGTCTGTGTCATAACAAGGGAGGCAGCTTGACGATGAGTTCATTTGGTCACAGTAAAAGTGATAGGAGTCATTTTCTCCTTAAGCAACTTTAATGACTTATTTAAAGATCACCATCATCATTAACAATTCTAAAGAAAAAATTCTAAAGGTAATGAACTTTTTCTGCAGTAAAAAGACTCCTATTTCAGCACTCAGAGTAAAGTCTGTGTCTCGTACAGAATAATACAGAATATGCTTTTTGTCAAGACAAAAAGCAGATTTGCCCTGATTATTCCAAAAATCGGTTCAGTAGTATCTATATTTACATTTTTAAAAATACAGATATTACAGTATATAAGAATTACACTGTTTGCAATTCCAGTGTTACTGCATGTAATAAGGGACGCGAAGGTTAAATATTCATGATATTTTGTTGTGATAATTGTTCCAGATGTAAACAGCACCCGAGGACACATCACCTCATTACATTTTCGGTTCATTCTCTCAATCCTTGCTTTCTCTCTGGAGTCTTCAGAATTCACCTTATTTCCAAATTAAACTTTTAAATGAGGCACATACAGAAGATGCTGTAGGTTCAGAATGCTTCCGTCTGTAAAAGTTATCACAGATGTAATGCACGTATTTCATTCAAATCTCCTGTTCAGACTTGTGCCACATTACAGCAGAGACTTACATGGTGGTTTAGCGTGCTGTGAGCAATGTGCTGTAAACGTCTTCCTCTCTCTCAGGGTTCAGGTGCCTATTATATAGGTGAAAATGAGGCCATCTATCAGGGATGAGCGATACTTCACAGTCTGGGTCGCGCTAAGGTATGTCTTAGCTCTGTTATATACCAACTTGGGTCATTAGTTTTGACAGATAGAGAAATTGCTTTGTAAGAGTATTAAAATTAACCTAACAGGACTGTTTCTATAACAAAAAAGTATGCTTTGTTTCCTGAGTTTGTGTGGGGTACTCAGGACCCCCAACACGGCCTGCGCATTAACTGAATTGGTGTTTCTCAAAAACACTTTATGGTCTGTGTGTGAATGAGTGTGTGTCAGAGAGAAAGAAGTGAGAGGCTATTAAAGCAACTGAAATACTGTTTATATACAGTTAGGTCAGAGAGAAACTGTTTTTCCATAAGTTTCTCCTCTGAAAAACCCTCATGTGGAAGGCGAGGGGGCTCAGGACATCCGGTCTGCTCACAGCAGCCCAGGTTCTGTCGCTTTTGCAGGGGTCAGGATCACCTTTACAGTTCTGGATAGAGTAGCATGCGGATAATGGTATATTGCCATAATGTTTGTGGCTAGTTAATTAGCTTTTTGGCTGCATTAAACTGGAGTTGGCATATCTCTCCTGTGGTCAGGTTTACTTGCACTGTTAGGGGTTTTTGTTGACGCCAGGAAGTTCTTTCTGGGGTTGGGAGTTGACATTGAAACTGGGAGCCAGTAACTAGGGCTGGGGGATGCTTTTTTTAGCTGGGGCTCGAGTTAATGCACATGTCTTCTTCCTTGTTTTGGTCTAATTGGCTTCAAGTTTAGTTTAATTATTAGGCCACATGCCTTTTTAAATTTCTCCTCCTTCCTAGTGGGTTGTAAACCAGGCAAGATTTATTACCCAGTGGTGGCTCCTTCTTTGTGGAAATCACTGAGATATTGCACTGAATAATGACGACGCACCAAGGACTTTGGATAAATAAACATTGTAAAAAGGTAAACAAATTCAAGGATACTATCGCTTACAGCCTTAAATTAGCTTTGTAAATCAGAGGTGCCAGATTTGAGTATGCACTGGTTTTAGAAGCCTTTAATCTCACTGCCTGGGCATCGTGATCTGTTTTGGGATCAGTCATTCGGCTATGATCTGCTTGCTGGGAGATTCATTAAGTGTCGTCCATTCTGCTTATTAATGAGATTTGTTTGGTTTCTGTAGGTTAATTTCTGATCCTAAAGAAAATGGTTATAATTTCTGCCATCGTGTTAGGACCCACCTTGCTTTCAGAGGCACTGTTAAAAAGGAGCCGCCACAGAGAGGCCATTACCATGCTGCAGGACCAGCGCTGTAGGGCAGCTGAAAAGTTCCCCTAGAGATTGGCACTGCCGACCTGCCGGTGCCTGAGCACTGCGTCGGGCACCTCTTCTTTTCTTTCAGCCAGCCAGTTCATGAAGTATCTCTGCACCTGTGGTTCTCCCCCCATTCCATGGGCTCCCATCCAAGCTGGTGCTTGAGTCAAGTAGTTGAGCAGCAGAATAAGAATCAATTCCACGCCTGAAAGGCATTTTAGGACGTAAAACATCTGTCTTAGGTTTTTGTCATGTTGCTGTAAATATAAAGTTAATTAGCAGGTAAGCAGAATATGCTAATAAAGGGACAGTATAATTGCACTATTCTCATGCATTTTACTCGTACAGGGGCTGGTGTACTGCCCAGCTGGCTAGGGATTACAGCTGTTAAGGGATGTCAGAATGTAAAGGTATACATGCATGATGTTTATGAATGGTTTCTTAATGAATACATTATGAAAGTGTACTGAACGTTTTATGAATGAAATATAAAAGCAGTATGAAGGTGCAGTTAATGTAAAGCTTACCGTTTATTTGAAGATTTTTTTTTTTATATTTTGATTTGGGATTTTTTTAAATAGTATTTTATTCAATTTTAGTTGCACTGTTAAGGACACGTTTTGCACAGTTTATAAAGATAAAGGAATAGTTTTGAATAAATTTGTCTGCATCTCATTCTGCTAAAAAATCGTGAGAAAATCGTATCGTAAACTCAGGATCGTGAATCTTATCGAATCGTGAGTTGAGTGTGTCGTTACATCCCTAATTGTTACTATATTAATTCAGTTGATCTCTGTGAACTACTGAAGGAACAAATAATAACACGTGAAATACTGATCATGTTTTTTCATAATTAATTAACCATGAAGCATCTTGTATATCAAATAGCTACTGTATTTGTTCATGATTTGTACTTCAAACTGCTACGTATTTGTGCCCCATCATGTGTTACTGATTAGCAAATCTCATCAGTAAAGGAGATGCAGGGATGGCCTTGGTAGAAAGACACATAACGAGAGGATTTGCAGACTCACCACCCAAACCTCCTTCCCTTCTCTCCCCCCCCTCGCCGCAGTATAATATATGGAAGTGCTCCCTTCGCACATGTTAATAAGCAGCAGCTCTCGGGCCTGAAGCCTCACTCCAGACTCACTCTCACAACAGAACAATCCTCTCAGCCTCTCTCCCTGTCTGAGTCACATGTAAAAGCAGGCTCTCTGCGTGTCACACAGCCTGCCAATCGCTTTTACAGGAATAATTAGCATTCTTTCAGCGGAGTACAGTGCAAATTGACGGTCTAAAATAGAAACGTTTTCAGGGCTGTCATAACTCCAGACGTCCTCTCTGTCTCCCCTTGTCTTTCACACTGGAAAATCGGGTCCCTCCCTGTAGCTTTTTATCAGGCTCCATTTGCTCCTTTTGTCACTGCATAAGGCATCTGTACCGCATTAATGGCATTTGTGAATGACTGCTTAACGTTTAAAAGATTAGCTTTTTCGTTTATGGTTTCAGACATGCTCCCTGCACAAACATTAACTAGCTAGTATTATTATAGTCTTTGTTACTAGTTGGCACAAGTAATTCTTAAAGTGTCTACTTTGAAATGTGTTCCGTTCCAATTTATAGTTTTCAAACATCATACCAGATTTCGTTGGTTTGAACAAACTCCACTCTCAAAACTAGAGCAGTATCTCCATACTAAGTATATTTATTTGTGTTAGTATGTATAATAATATGAAAATATGGTCGGCTGATATACAGCTGTGTTTAAACAAAACTAATTGCACATTTAATACTGAAAAATGTTGCCCTAAAATTACTAATTTCTTTGAGTAATGTTTACATTATTTATGCAGTATTATTCCAAAGTCTTATTGCTCATAAAGCTTCTTGTTTATTTGATGTTTATTTTAAGGGTTACTTAGAGGAGGGCTGAGCCACAGCCTTGAGATCAGCAGCAAGGCAGCATCGACACTAGGGAAAGGCGATGAGTTAGATCAAGCGTTGAAAATCAAATTACGTCACAGTTTGATTGATGTTTCATGGTTGGAGAGGAATGGCACAAATGTATGTTTGTGAAGAAACAGATCAGCATAGCACAGCTCCTGGGTCCTGGGGTTAGTGTGCAGCCAGGTAATGTGGAAACCAATGTGGTTTGGGGTAGGTTAGGGGTATGTGTCCTTATCCAGAAGGTTGTGGGTTTGAACCCTGTGGTCCACAGAGTATTTGTTATATCCAGTTCACTACTTACCTGCCTCATGGCCACACCCTTCTCCAGGTGACCTCAATGTATAATCACCCACACCTACGCTCAATGTACAGTCATGCGCCCCATACTGACGTTACGGTCAACTGCAGACCACATGTACGACGGTGATGCCATTAGATTATAATGAAGCTTCAATCAAAAAAAACATCCCTGTCACCTAGCGACGCTGTAGCATGACACATTACTCAAGGGTATGTGGTGATGCTGGTGTAGCCAAACCTACTGCACTGCAAGTTGTATAAAAACATACCCCATACAATTATGTACAATATATCATGTTTATTCATGATGATAATAAACAGTTATGTTACTGATTTATGTGCTACTATACTTTTTATTGGTATTTAGGCTAAAGCACATAGTCTACATGTGTAGTAGGCTATGCCATTTAGGTTTGTTTAAGTAAAGTCTATGATGTTTGCAGATAATTTCTTATGATACAAATCCCCACGTCCCTGTCGTTAAGCAAAGTATGACCGTTGTTAAGCGACGCATGATTAGTTAATGCCTTGGTTATCAGTCTTGCTTGCTTGGTTTTGGAGACTGTTTCTCATTTAATTTTATAATTGTGTGCCTCTTCTCTTGGTCCTCTTGTTTTGGTTCGTTTATTTAGTGAGTTGCTGGTTTGTGGTCTTAGTTTTGGGTTTGTTCGCTGGTTTCTCATTACTGATAGTAGTATAGTCTTCTTTAGTAATACAGCTAGTGTAACTTGGAGCTTGAGTACTTCTCAACCTCAACAGCTGACAGTTCACGTCCCATGTCATACCAGCACTGCATACCACAGGCAGAAAACCAGGCCTCGTGTCTGTGGCTAGTTTGGGCAGTGCTGTGTTATCTGTGTTCAGGACATGGGTAACTGTATCCCCTGGGCAAAGACCATCATGCAGACACCTCCAGGGGCATTTCAGGCCGTCTTAACCTATGCTCTAGTCCCAAACCTGTCTCTTCCATGGAGAGCAAGATCGGGTATTGAAGCACCAGAAATTCCTGTTCCTATAAATGTCAATGAAATAGTTTCTTATTACGTGGAAATTCTGTTATCAACAGGCATCCTGTCCATGAACTTAGGCTAGAGAAGTGATCATGGAAGAGCACTCTCTCACCGCGTGCATTTAAGACCACAACGGAAAGGTGTTTTATAAAGCGCATAAGTATTACTGTCATGTTCAGCACGTAAGGTAAGTGCATCTACTTTGTGACCAGTTGCTAAATGTGTCTCTTGCTTTGCTTGAAAATGTGCAATTTTGCCTTGCAGCCTGGCTAAAAAGCAGCCAGACTTGTTTCTGTTTTAAGGCTGTGTTCCCTGCACAAACATTAGCCAGCTGGTCCTGTATTACCTTTTGTTAATGACTGACACAGTAATTCTTAAATATATAGTGTTTTCACTGAAATGTCTTCAGTTCGTATAATTTGTATAGTTTTCAGACATCACGCGAGCTTTTATCTCTCTTAATAGACGCCAGGCTGGTAATCCTCTGTATTCGGCAGCGGTCCCGTTCAGTCTGTTTGCGGTTAAACAGATCTGCAGAGATGGAGACACACTCTCATTATCCTTCAGTTCCAGAACATTGTAAAAAGCTGATGAAGTACAATAGAATAAAGTATGATCCACCACAGTACTGGCATTTTCATTCTCTAGCTGCCGATTATTAACAAACACAGCTAATTACAATGGGTTACAAGAACAAGCAACTAAATGACTGTTGTTTGTAGTTAAATTATTATTGTTTTGTAAATTATATCCTACTGTGTGTGTTTTTGCTTGTCTGCTACTTTAGCTAGACAGGTACTGAGGATTTGATTTCCTAAGAATTTCTAAATTTCTAAATACATATATAATGTCAACTGAGAATATCACTCAATTATTTATACGGTAATAAATCTTACAATATAATTCTCTTATGAACACCTAAGTCACGTTGTTAATGAGAAGAGATTATTAATATTTGAGAGGAAGTTAAAAGACTAACACATAGAGCAAGAGAATTTAATTGAAGTTAAAATAAACTGATCATTTTATTCAGTTGAGTGACCCTGAGTTGCAGAGTCTAATAGTTAACGTAGGTAAGAATACATAACGGTTTCCCCGCCACTTTCTTTCAGCATTTTGGGCCAATAAACTTTAGATTGGTAGAAGGTAGCTCATTATTTTGAGTACGGACACAGAGAAGATGAATGGCGTGTGGAAAGTTGGACTTCGGGAGCTGGTTATGACCCGCCTTATCCCCTACATCATTTATAAATCCTAGTTGCACAATGATTGCCTAGTAATGCATTTTTTATTTTTCTAACCAGAGCAAAATTTCAGATCTGTCTGTCTGGTTTTTAGCTGGTGCTTGTATGGGGGCTGCAGAAACCTGTCCAATGGAGGGGGGCGCTGGTGACCAGCACTGTTCTTGTTGTTGTTTATTATTATTATTGTTTGTTATTATTGTTGTTGTTGATGATGATGATGATGATAATAATAATAATAATGTAATACTATCATCAATACTACTGATAATAAAAAATCATAAACATGCTGAGTGTTACGCTTGGAGACAGACGAGGGGACCCAGATATGCGAGGACCAGGGACTTTATTCAAAAACCGGGGCAAGGCAAAGGTATCCAGAACGCTAGGCAAAGATCGTGGTCGTGGGGCAGGCGATGAGGTCAGGATCCGGGGAAGCAGGCAGACGAGCAGAGACGGGGGCGAGACACCAAAGGGCAGAGAGACACGGGACGTAGAGCGGGTCAGGGCAGGCAGGTCAGGAGCGGGGGCTGGACTAGGAGAGGGAAGCGAAGACAAGAGGTTCAGGCGAACGGGCAAGCAACAAGACAAGGGAGAGGCAGGGAGACGAGAGACAAGCAAACGCTCAGTAAGGCTCAATGGAATCATAGGCTCAA
>JABFEA020000010.1:6935402-6973443 GCA_019775915.2 Cyphomyrus plagiostoma | reverse complement strand
CTGTGTGTCCCTGTGTGTCCCGTGTGTCCCTGTGTGTGACTGTGTGTCCCTGTGTGTGCCTGTGTGTCCTTGTGTGTCCTGTGTGTGCCTGTGTGTCCCTGTGTGTCCCGTGTGTGCCTGTGTGTCCCTGTGTGTCCCGTGTGTGCCTGTGTGTCCTTGTGTGCCTGTGTGTGCCTGTGTGTCCCGTGTGTGCCTGTGTGTCCTGTGTGTGCCTGTGTGTCCCGTGTGTGCCTGCCCTATGATGGACCAGGACCCTGTCCCTTGTGTCTCCTTCCCTGTGTACCCTGTACAGGCGAAGCGCTTATAGAAGATGGCTGGATGTATTCAGGCTTGGTGCCGTCTTCTTTCTCTTGTTCGGTATTTTTCACGCTAACGTTGTTTTTGTATCGCATTTTACAGTCTGCTTGGCATCACAGAATAAAATCCATCATCCTCTTGTGTTAAGCTGTGCGTTGCGTCATTCTGCATATCAGAGGTCGACTTTGTCTCTGTGACAGTCGCCATGGAAGCGCATTCCTTCATGTCCACCGAAACAGACGCAGCAAGGATCATGTCGCACCACCAAGAGTGCTGCCTTTGTGCAGCAATGCATCTATTGTGACACAATCCTTGATGGACGCTGGAACGCCGAGCTGTTTCGGGGGGGCGCTGCCCTTCTGTCTGAGGGCAGGACAAGCAAGTCCTAGAGCCAGGTTTGGGTGCAGCACCTGTAACATAAGTTCAGTCTGTGGCCCCAGCGTTTAAGCTCCACCATCATAAGAGCCTCTAGCGTTTACTGGAGGCTCGCTCATGCTGGACAGAATCATTTATTTACCGGGTCAGACCCAGTCACCTGGAATCAACAAGCCACTTCACTGACAGCTGCAGCTATGTAAATAAACAAGGAGGAAATAGTGATATTTCACAAATTAATTTGATCTTGCTAAATTTTAAGCAACCTTTATCAGGCTCCAAGAGTAGATTAAGAAATAAATAAATAAACAACAACATTGATAAAAAGCTTAGCCGTTTGGCAGCATGCTAAGTGATGTCAGATGGCAGTAGCTGTTAAGTGAGTTAACCGAGTGACTGATTATTTCACAGTCAGATTGGTAATTAAAAGATTAACTTGCATTTTGGAACAGACATCTTGACACACAAACAGTTCCATGAAATGGGCCTACAGGGTGCTGCCTGACACCTCCTGGGGTTCCACTCCCATCTCCTTTCTGTGATTTGAATTTGCATGATCTCACCATGTTCCCTAGATTAGCTTCAGGTACTCTGCTTTCCTCTCACAGTCCAAAGTCTCGCAGTTAGGATAATTGCTGTTTCTTAACTGCCCCTTGTGGGCCTGACCTATGATGATCTGGCATCCCATCCAGGGTGTACCCCTACTTTGTGTCCTGTGCTGCCTGGTGGTAAGTGGTGATGGATGGATGGTGGATGGATGGATGTCAGAAATGTTTATCGAGATACCTATATTTGATGAGGACGATCCGTAGGAAACACGCAATGAAATTCTATTAATTTCTTAATTTGTTTTCATTGTTTTGTGCGGAAGTGCATTTGTTATCGTCAATAGCCAGACGATAGTCACCACAGCTGAATAATTACTAATGAGTTCCTCACATCTTTCTGAGGAATTCTTGCCCATGCTTACTGGTCTGTTTCTGCTGCTTCAGATCGCTGGGCTGTCTTTCATGAATGCTCTGTTACAGCTTCTGCCGCATCTATGTTTTATGGAGCTCAGTATTGACTCTGGCATTAGGAAAAGACAGACAGTTTCCGTTCAAGAAGGGTTCAACATTGTACTTGCAAATGTCTTCTTATGATGATATGAATAATCAAGGATTATTAAAGTCCAAAACATTACAGATGTACCACCACATTTGACACTCGCTGTGAGGGTTTTTGGGTGCTAGATATTGTGAGATTGTAGCATGTTTATAATAGTCTGAGTCATTTTAGATCCAGCAGTTTAAGGAAGGTTTGAAACAACTGACCAGTGATCCAGATGGTCTTCTGCAAACCAAAGGATGAGAAGACAGATTTCCTCCTGGCTCACCTCCCATTGCTGATATCACCATTCCACTTGCTCCTTATCACTGAGGTGTGGGTGTTGAGATCAGCTACAGGAAGGGAGGCCTGCAGATCCTTGGATGTGGTCCATGGATTCTTCTGGATTCGCTCTATGATTTCTCTTGTTGTCCTTTTGCATCACATGCAGGCTCTTTGTCTTCTCGGGGTATTATAACCACATCCAGACAGATGCACAATGAGAACACTCCAGAGGTCCTTTGAGGTTTCTTTAGATCTTGACACGATGTGTTGCCATGACCTGCACAGATTAAATCACACTGACCAGGAGTTTTACCTAGAAGAAGGCCACCCAAAAACTGTGATGAGAGGCTCTTTGACTGATGTAATGAGTCTCCATTATTTAATCACCACCTTACTCAAGTGCTCCCTCCAGTCAAAGAGCCTGGACAAATGAATCTTATACTTGCCTTATTGATCCTTATTTTCCTGCTTTAATTTTTCCATTCTCCGCAGTGATTGTTCGCAGTTAATTATCCCCAAATATCAGTCAGTATTCTATCCATCCATTTTCCAACCCGCCTATCGTACTGGGTCACGGGGGTTCCGGAGCCTATCCCGGAAGCAACAGGCACGAGGCAGGGAACGACCCTGGATGGGGGGCCAGCACATTCAAACACCAGCCACTCGCACATGCACACCTATGGGCAATTTACGAACTCCAATCAGACTCAGCATGTCTTTGGACTGTGGGGGGAAACCGGAGTACCCGGAGGAAACCCCACGACGACACGGGGAGAACATGCAAACTCCACACACATGTAACCCAGGTGGAGACTCGAACCCAGGTCCCAGAGGTGTGAGTTAACAGCACTAACCATTGCACCACCATGCCGCCCTCAGTCAGTATTGGTTTATGCATTTGTTGGACAAATGGTGGAATCAGGGAAGCCGTCTTTTCAATATGTGTGCTGTGGCGTCACTCTGGTGGACAGCCAGGGGACGCAAATGGCAGAGAGACGCGTCCCAATTGTAAAACTGGGATGGCTGTATCGCACACCATTGGGGGGGGAGTGGAACCTGGCCAGAATCATGCCTCTGCTCTCCCAACCCTAACTTTGTTTGCTTATTTAGATCACATACTATTGCTGCAGTATGTAATAGATGTAATGCAAACACAGAAGTAAGATATGCTTGCCAAATCATTAGCTACAGAATAATCCTCTTTATTTTGAAGATTATAACACTGGATCCTAGCTATGGATTCCTCCAAATGGTTGTGCTCACAGGCAGGGTACCAGCATGTCTAGTAGCAGTAGTAGTAAAACTCTCATTCTTCAGTCTCTTGGTGGTTGGCGTTGATCACAAAGCGACCTGCTTAACTGGAAACGCTTCTGTAAATATCCAGTTGGCAAACTGCAGGATTTAATCTGGACAAACAGTCTATGTAAGCAAATTGATTGTGTATATTACGCATGTGTGACTGAGTGAAATGTTATTGGTGCCACTTAAATCAGGAAGATAAGATTCACCAAATACATGCAGTATTGTGTTTTAAACCTTGGTGAGTCTCTGTTAAACACAGAGCACCAAAGTAGAGCCTTATAATGATAAACTATAAGTGAACCCTGAATCTTACAAAATAAACTGTGCGTGAACCTTGAGAGGAGCTGTCAAGCCTAAGATGCATCTTTGGAGTGTTTTTTTTTTTGGGGGGGGGTATGGAGGAGTCGTTTAAGGTGGGCCAATTGGTTCATGGTATGCTGACGGCTACCAAACACCAGACTTATGTTGAGCAGGCTATTCAATCACTGTTGATCTCAGCAAACGAGATTTCCTGGTGGGAAACATGACTCATACATCAGATTGTATTTTCATGTGTGATGTCTTATACGATTTTTACACTAATTTGAGACGGCTTTCTGATTGTGCATCAGACTCTGGGAATCTGAAGCTGTAGCAGTCCGGTAAATTGTCAGTGTTATTGAGCTGGAGAGCTAAATGCGTTCCCAGGCCAATGCATGCCAGCATAATTAGCGCTTTGCGTTCTGAACGGGAAGACATGCGAGGACATATGTGTGAAATCTTCTGCCGGTTTCTGTGTGACGGTACTCATGTCTGAGTCTGTAGCTGCTATCTGAATTATGGCTCTAGAAGAACAAACAGTCTTTCTTTTTGTGTCAGATGCCGGTTTGATTCATATGCAGGTTACAGTGTCCACTGGCGGCATATTGGACCACAGTGGTGGTTGAATCGCTGTGAAGATGCTCCTGTATAAGACGTTCCTATTATTGTAGTAAATAAAAGTCTAAGAGTTTATCGAAGGTGACGTGCAAAGAGAAAGTCATATGAAATGTTCTCAAATAGTGTGGCGATGATATTTAATGATGGATGAGGATACATGATTACTTTATTATACATTCTGTCTGTTACTGTAATTAATGCCACTGAGATTGATTTGTGCCTTGGGAAACGCGTTGATATTACTTTGGGTTTATCTGCACCTTTTGCTTGCAGGATACGTGCTCAGTTAGAGCAACCCAGATAAGTAGGGAGGAGCTTCTGCTGCCATATTGATCGATGAAGGGTCCGGTAACACCGGGCGCTGGAAAAATGAGGAGCACGTTTTCATTTATCTCCTCTGCCAGTGTCACAGGTTTCGCCGACGTGGCGAGGGGTCGTCTCTCCATTCGCCAACCCCCGCAAAGCAGGTCCCAGCGGCATGCGACCTCTGTCCTTCGCCACGCCGTTCTTGCGTGGCAGGCCCGGCTTAACCGAAACACAAAACACCCGAAATGTGGCAGAGAGGCACGTTGCACTCGCAAACCAGGGCTGTGCGACACCGGGTGAATTCACAGCGCAACATGACTGATCGCTCTCCAAGAGCAGGCATTGTTTGGTGAGTGACTGGTAATTATTCTGGGTAATTATTCATCTCTCGATTACTACTCAAAGAAGGCATTTTTTTCTTGAGTGCCTGGCCAAAGAGTGGCCCGGTTTGGTCCCCACGGACCCCATGAATGCTTCATTTGGCTGACAATCATCAGCCACATTATCACTCCATGTTCTCACGATAATGAAAAAACATGAATATTAATTACATTTGGTAATTATGGTAATGATTTCTTCCTAGAAATGTATGCTCTTTGAATGCATTAAAAGTGAGAAGGAGCTAGATCTATATTGGGAGCCTTTAATACAGATGATGTTTATTCAATTTACAAAGTTACTGTTTATTTTTAAACAGAAGTGAAAGCACATTTGTATTTATTTGTACTTGCTGTATTTACTGTGTCGTTGACAGACAGCATAATAAGCCCCATGGACACTCACAATGAAACCACGTGCAACATTCTGATTGGCTCATTGCGATGTAGACCCTCCCTCAATCTTGGGTTATTTGCTCCGCATCAGCTCGTGGTCCAATTCCTCATTGCATCATCTGCCAATAGTGACCAGGGTGCCCCCTGGAGGTGAGGCGAGGTTGTTAAATTAGACAAAATATGAATCATTCAATTACTGTGTTAATCAGACTTGTTGTCCTATCAGGCGTCTGCAAGATCTTGGTTGTCAGGGGGCGGGACCTTGTTGCTTCTCCAGTCACTGCTTGATGTGGCCCACAGATTAGTGAGGCGTTTGAGACACATTTACAAACATAAGTATGTTTTAATGTATATTAAAACTTTGATGGCAACATTTTCACAAACCAGCTTCTGATATTCTGTTTATGGTGATGATTATTGTTTTGAATAAGTAAGTCTGTCACATTATACAGACCTAACTCTGGCTGAGGTAATCCGTATTCCAGGGACTTTACCGCTGAGCTCACAGGGAGAATATTGTTTACCGCAAGTCAATGCTATTCCACAGGGATCCTTCATCTTCCGCGAACACGGTGAAACCGCTGAAGGGGATAACCTCATTCAGTGCGACGATGACCTCACTTCCTCAAACATCATCCACATCAGGAATGTAGGGCAAAACAACAAGCGCAGCAGCTAATCCAAGCTCTGCCTCTTCCTCAGAAAGCACAGATGTCTTCCTGTGACGCTGACGCTTGCCTTTCTTCGGATGTGTTTGCTTTTTTTTTGATGTCCGCAGTGAGTTTTACCTGTTTCTGCGTTCACTCCCCTTTAAAAAAGATGCTGCTGTCTTGGTGCCATTCGTGACCTGACCTCTTCGCGCTGTCGGTTATCTCTGAATGGCAAAACCTCAATACAAATAGCAGCTGATGTTACAGACTGATAAGCACTGCTAAAAAAAAATCCATATTTCCGTTAAATTGTCAAGGAAAGCCTTGGAGAAGCTGGACTGTTCTTTAAGGGATGTGATATTTATATGTATTTGGTCTATGTATGTATTGTAACTGTATATTACATATACTACTATAGTCTATGTATTCCTATACACTACACATACTTCTATAGTCTATGTATTCCTGTACACTACAATGTAGACCAGGAGTTCCCAAAGTGGGGGCTGTGAGATGATCAGCAGAATATAATAAAAAACATTACAAATGTTAAAAATGTGAAAGTATTTAATTGTAATTGTAACTGCAACCAATCGATTGCAGACCCCTTTCCGAAATGGGGGAGTGTAACTCTGGCACTGTTATTTTGGGGGCTCTGGGTTGAAAGGTTTCGAAACCTATGATATCGACCATATAGTACTGTACAAACTACTATATACTACTATGTGTAGCACTTCATAGTCTATATGAACATACTGTATTTAATGTAAAATTTAATATGCCACAGTTTTTGTCTATATGAGCATCATTTTTGCTCTTCAGATCAGTGAATCACGCTTGTTTTTCTGCTGAATGTTGCGAATAACACTGTGGAATGACTCAGCGTGTCCGGGGAATCGGGACGTACCGGCTTGGCTACAGGCTAGCGTGCTATGGCTATTTGGGGTCGAGCAGCCTTCTTGCAGGGCAGCTCTCTCCGATTTCCCCGCTGACGCCGGGATGGTGACGTACCCGCTCACTCTCTGTGGGGAGCAAGATGCTGACTATGCTGAAGTCCCATGCTCTTAGTGCCCTTCCCCCCTCCTAAAAGCCCAACTGCTAATGCTATAAAGAATTTTTATGGTGGAGGAAATCGCTTGGCTCACAGTGATGCTGATTAATCATGTGAGCTAATGCCGCAAGTTAATTAGACACGCTGTGATGATCACACAGGTAGCTCCATGAGGTTGGAGGTCTCTGATAAGGCTGATACGAGAAATCCAATTTTGGAGAGGTAATTTTATACATACACACCCACACAAATATCTTTGTACAGCTAAGTATATACACAACAATCAATTTTCAGTTTATTATAAGGGTTATGGTAAGCATGCATTATTAGCTGACGATCTGTCCAACAGAGACAGCGAGGTAGCTTAGGTGCAGGTTATGTCACACTGATAAATACTGGAGTAACGAGCGCAGTGACTACACCAACATAGACAGAAAGTGAGGTAATATGCATTTGCGTGCAGGTGTGGTTCCGCTGGCAGAAATATGTAATGTTGATTGTTGATGAAAAAGCGAAAATATGCAAGCAATATATGTCAAAACATGAAGAACTCTTTAGACCTGGCAAACTGTGGTCTGCATCTGAACAGAAATACAATTGAATTCAGGCCCGGATATTGGTCCCCCTGTTCCCCCCTGTCCCCCCGCTTGGCTGAATTTGCCATTGGGGACCCCTGGTCTGCAGTGGACCTTGGCTTTGTCTTGCTGATGGAATTTGGCCCTCTAAAAAATACATGAGGACTGGCCTCTGTTCTAGAATGACAAACATGGCTTGCTCTTCTTTAAGTGTGAGTCTAAACAGGCCAAAAAAAGCAGAGAACGGCAGTCAGGCAGTCTCTAAAATGCCTGGTGGACATATCTCCGAGAAAGTGGGGTGGTGTGAGTCAGGAGGGAGGCAGCCCCCACTGTGTTCTGCGGAATAGTGAATGCTCTGAGTGCTCAGACAGGCCTAAATCACGTTCACTCCGCGTGAAATTACCCAGCATCCTTTGCGCCGTATCCAAGGCGCGCTGAAGTGGATCATAAATAGCAGCCTGTCATCGCTGAACATGATATTTGTGCTTTCTCGGGGGGGGTGGACAGACTGGCCTCTAAGCGACATGCAGGGGACAGGGGTCACAGGGAGGAGCTGTCGGATTCCGCATGAGCTCAAGCTGACGCCGTGGGCGCTGCGGGTGGTAGGGGGTTCGAGTGCAGGCAGGCTCCACACGCTGTCTGGCCTGCTTTCTCGCTCCGTCGCAGGGACCCTGCAGCAGCCCAGCATCCCCAAAAAGCATCGTCAGTCTCCCTGGTACCTTTATCCACGTCACCAAATTCGAAGATGTATCTCGAATCTGATACAGCTGGCCTGACTGGGGGCTTTTTTGACCCCTTTCACGGCCTGTTCATGCCGCATGAAGCTTAGTGATAGAGAAAGAACCCCCCCCCGCATACGTGATCAAAAAAAGCATCACTCGATGTCTTCATAAAGCAGACCTCAAACCCACAGGTCAGGCCGTTCTGTGGGGTGGCCGATTTCTATTCACTGGCCATGCGTTCGCCTCCTGGGTGCAGCTAAACGGGTCCATGGCCACAAGGCTGTCAGGCACAGAGCTGCATCCTGGCCTCCTGGGCGTGGCCCAGTCAAGAGCCCCGATTCCCTGCAAACTCTGGCAGGAGGCTCCCTCCCGCCTTGGTCCTGAGCTTTGGGAAAACAAGCTGCCGTCTGTAGCTCAGATTACATCTACAGCAGTGGGAGATCTAAGGGCCGGGGTGATGTGTTACTTCTGGACGAGGTGGCTGGGGAGGGGCCTGGGGGAGAGGAAGAATGGGGTCCTTTCATGAAAACGTGTCATTAATCATCAATCTCCAGCCGTCGACAAGGAGCAGTCCTCTTTCAGAAGCTGGCTTCTTTTCTGCACCCTGACAGAATCTCCCATAACCCGTGAGGAGGAAGCATCACTCATTTCCTCAGTCTGAGTTTTGTTTCGGGGCCGGAACGCCTGGCAAATCGGACACCTCTGTGTGGGAACCGAGGGGCATCGCAAAAAGCGGCTGGATTCAGGGTCCCCCACCACACAGAACGAGGCCGGAAATAACAGCGGCGCTAGAATGAGGAGCCCAGCCTGCTAGGATTCTACATCATCCCTACACCCCCCCCCCCCATCTGATAAGGTGTGGATAGGACGGCAATCAGTTAAAGCGGACTCATGATGAGACCATGCAGAACGCAAAGTTATTTTAACACAGCGCTCACACACTAACACTGTATCATGTGCCGATTCTCGCTAGCTGTGTGCTGCGGCACGGCACAGGTGAGGGAAAAAAAGGTGACAATCCACTGAAAAGCTCCAAGACAAAGGGATTTATTAACAACAGTAAAGAAAAAGTGGAACCCAGAAAGTCACGGAACTGTGGGGGGTGAAAAACTCAAAAAGGGAAAAATAACTAAGAAAGCCACACGTAGACTAACAGAGGGAACGCAAACAGGAAAACCAAGCAGGCCAAAAAACACATTACAACAAAAGGCATTGACCTGACATTCCACCAGCAACACACACAACAAATCGGTGAGGAACAGAAGGAGGGTAGGCATTTAAATATCACAGACAACTGAGCTAAGGAATAGGCAGGTGTGACACATCAGAGAATTAACCAATAACAATAGTGCAGGGAAAACAGGCAACAGGTGCAGTAACTTATACTAATGAACATGAGACTAGGCCAACTCCAACAAACACTCAAAGAAAGAAACACTAATCACAGACTAGGAATTCAACACTCAGAAAATATCAGAACAAGTGGAACATAATAAAACAAGGCATAAGCTTCAAAAGGAGAACACGGATCTCATGAACATTTGGGGAAAAAAAACTATGCAGCAGTTTGGGAAACAGGGAAAACACACTAGGGAAAACTAGGGACTAAGACAGGGGAAACAGGTTGGCCAGCAATGACCACATAGGAAAGGGATAGACCAACGGTGGCTAGTCTTATCCGCAAAGGGTCGGTGTGTATGCAAGTTTTTGGGGTAACTTTTAGGTCAGCTGTTCAAACCCAGGTGTGAGGACTCTTCAGCCGATCAGTCCTCTAATTAGTAATCTAAATAGGGAGCTGCAGCAAAAACCTGCACACACAGTGGCCCTTTGCGGATAAGATTGGCCACCTCTGGGATAGACTAAATGACAGAGAACGGGACAGACAGAATGACCAGTAATGCCCGCTGGTCAAATGTGGAAGGGTCACAGAGGGTGGGGTGAGGTGCTACAGACCCAGACACCGTGGTTGTTTACTGATCATAACTTTGCTCCGAATTGCTAATCGAGGATAAGCATTATGCGGCAGTTAGCCAAGGAGGATAAACCTTTCGTGTTGCCATCGAGTTATCATCTGTTTGGCAATGCTGTTGTTAGCAAACTCTCCATGAATTCATAAAGACACACCCTAAGGGGGCAGAGCCTTGCTTTGGGGGTTGCTTCTGTTTTGCTTGTTGCCACGGCGCTGGCAAGATGGTCCCCACTTCACACTTTTGTTCCATTTATGAAGTAATTTACGCCAAACATGCAGATGTGCCTGTTTGGGTTGGGGGGGGGGGGTGCAGAATAAAACCCCCTGTGACTGTTCCCTCACGTGCCCCCCTGAGACATAACAGAACCCCCAGAGTGATTAATTATCCCCACAGCATCATAGCTACATTGTCGCATTAGCACCCGAAGTGCCAAATCAGACCCACCCTGTCACAGCTGATCACCTTTCTGCTCACTGAAATATCAACAAAAATTATTCCAAATCTTATTGGTGGGTCAAAGTTGAGTATGTTGGTGTGTTTGGGGGGGGGTGAACCTGAGTAATAATTCATCCCCACAAAATGATTAGTTTGTTCAGCATCACTGCTGTTCGGATTTGTACATACAATCCTCACTGATTATCAAGGTCGTCTAGATTCACAGGCAAGGGGGACACCATTCTCTTTGGTTTGGGGGGGGGTATCTTGGAGTAATTCAACTGGACACGGTCCCCACAGGCTGTGCGTGACGATGTTATGATTCGATTTACGGTTGTATGTGTTCGGTTTGAGAGCGGCAAGCTTCTATATAAATTACCTCTGGAGAGAATCTCACTCTGCTCACCACAGATTCAAATCAGAAACGTGAGAGAGGCAGGCTTTGTGTCATTCTGTCTCCCCAGGGCCATCACTCCCATGACGGACTACTGTAATCGCTGGCCTTCCATGAGTACCTGTTCCCAACTGGAAATAACAAAGGTTCCATAATGGGAGGTGGTTTGAAGAAGGAACTCGTTTTGTTTTCCGCATTAAATCAGCACAGAGGTACAAGCTAATAAAGGGGAATCTGACCAGCAGTAGACCTCTGCAGGTTCTTCAATGGTTTTGGAAGGAAAACAGTTATGCATTTAATGCGGTGTCTTCGAAGTACCACTTTAAGTGCATTCACTATAATGCCTTCACATTATGCTAATTTAGGTGCTCGCTAACAGCCAGCTGTAAATTTGGCTGTAAAGGTTCTGGCTCTTGTCATCGAGTCCGATTTCCGTCTCGATTTTGACATGAAGTCTTTTTTGGTTAGTCTGGTTCAGTGTGCCGTTAATTTAAAAAAACAAAGGAAACTTGTCCACGTTTAGTCCCTGTGGAATACTTCATTAAATTCTTTTTGACGCAGAGAAATTCTACCTTCTTGTATCATGAAGTCATCATGCAGTTCTGCTGTTTTTGGGGAAGCGCTTCGTCCCTCAGTCAGCCTGTGTTTTCACATTTTCCTGAATCCTTATCCGAAGTACGTTTGCTTGGATGCTGCCGGCTGCCGTCAGATGCTGTAACTCCACATATTCATTCAGACAAAGGCTACAGACTCATTATGATACCAAACCCACAACACTATAATAATAATAATTTGTTTGCATCTGTAGACATTTTAATTCTGGAATTTTCTTGCCAGCAGTAACAGGCTCTTTGGAAGCCAATTCATGCAATTAGACCTTCCAAGCACCGTCCCCCAGAAACCTCGTCTCGACATGCTCACGTTTCCATGGTAACGCTACCCAGCTAATCCCAGACTGTGTCAGGTTATTGAACTCGGTATTACATGCGTATTTCTGGACTGTTAGATTGGGCTGTGTTATGAAATGATCTCCCTAGGCTCTTATGTGTTAAATTTGCTTTCCCACAAAAAATAAAATCTAAATGAAAATTAACTGATGAATACAATGTGAAATTCCACAGGGCTTAGTTTGCAGAATATCTTCATTTCCTGAACACCCGATGGCCGTGGGTGTTCCAGTTCCATAGTATTTCAAACGGACTCAGTTTACAAGTTCAAACTGTTCAAAATTTGGATGTTCGGCCACTAATTAATAATACATACCACTTTATTTCATTTAAGCACTATTATGTTATAGTAAAAATATAAACATAAATGTAAAGCTACGGTTTCATTGTGCAGTGTGCGATGGTCTTTGTTGTGCTTAACATCTGCCATTTTGGGGTACGGTGGCCCTTGTAGGACACATGGCTGACACTGCAAACGTGTCCCAGTCAGTCAACCTAGAGGAATCGTTTCCTTCCTCCCAAGAAGGAATCCATTAGTCACAGATACTACCGTGCCAATAAGCACATGCTCCCCATCAGTACTCATTCTTACTAATTGGTTCATTCCGCATTGGGTCATTAGCATGTTAATCCGCATGCAGGAATACTTACACATATGTGTTTCCTGTGTTAGGGCCTTCCATATGGGAGGCTTTAAGTCGACCGAAAGAGAAGTTATCTCGTGCCCACCTCGTGCTAATCCTATTAGACTGTGATAAGGAAGCTGAAATCGGGGTGGGGGGAATGCCCTCTTCAGAGGGCACACCAAATAATACTTTCAAAAATATCGCAGTTTGTCATTGGCCGTCCTTCTTAGAGAAACAGCAGCACTGACCTGGGGCCTAGAGCAGCGGTCAGTCACAAATATGAAAAAACATACATATACGGTATATACATTGGTGCCAGGCTGAACACCTGTTTGTAAATGATCTAGATCCCGATTAATCACAGCTGGATCTGACCTTTGGGATGGTCTCCTCACGTAAACGCTGGCCTTGCTCAGCAACTCTACAGCCGTGACAAAAAAATGTGTGCGTGTGTTTTTGTAATTATTTCATTGTGGGGACCAGAATTCTCAGCAATGTGATAAACCTGTTACTTTTTAGCTTGTGGGAACATTTTTCAGATCCCCACAAGGATAACTTTAGCTTTATTTAAATCTGTGAATGCAATCAAAAAAGTAAAAATGCTAAAAGTCTTGTATTTTGGTTGGTTACTTATGGTTAAGGTTAGTGCTGGGTTGGGGTTAAGCTTGTCATGTTAGGATTAGAATTTTTTCCACGGAAATGAATGGGGAGTCCTCACAAACATATAATTATAAACCTGTGTGTGTGTGTGGGGGGGGGGGGTCTGTTTGTTTTTCTTTGGCAAATATGTACAGAATCAATAGTATTGGTGGATATCAGCATTTTGTACTATTTCTTCTCTTCAGTGATAATGCAGATTTTTTCCTTAAATATATTCATCATATATCCTGATGTGTATAGCAGAAGTCATAAACCAGACATGTTAATTGCTAAGAAAGTCCCAGAAACTGTACCTCTCAACACCAAAGCTGGCATCGTAAATGTAAATAATGTATATCTCACTTTGCAGTCTGGAAATCCTTACCAAGCGCTTGAGATCAGAGGATCAGGTTTGCTCTTTGCAAACCATTTGTTATCGTTGTTACTTCATCCACTCTTTATAATTCCTAGATCGTACCTGTGTTTGTCTTGAGTGTTGAATTGAGCATGACCACGTGTGACATTTCCTGAACTCGATTTTTCTTCGCATGCTAGACTGGGGGAAGCATTGAACTCCTTTGCACTTTTATCTGTAATGAGGGAGAGATTCTCGCTTCACGAAAAAATTCTATTTGAACTTTACTTTAAGCTTAAATCTAGTTATACAAGCCTGCTTATCTCAGATTAACACTACTGTATGATACTGTATGGTCTGTATTCAGCCCCCCACTCATTTCAAACAGGATAAATCCATTTGCGATCCAAGCCCCTTATAGAACAATCCAGCTTTCTTCCTAAATGCCTCACACTTGTACTTGTTCTCCTCCCACTTGGCAGCTGCAGTTTCGGCGTCTTTGCAACGCGCTGTGTGTGGCTGTCAAACGTAAATCACTACCTCTCAGTATTTTTTCGGGCGACAGGCTCATGTGGGATTGCTGTAAATACGTCTGTACTTACAGAACCGCAGAAAGAGAATGAGGTCTTCCATTCAGATTTTAGCTGCGTACCTTCACATAATAAAGGAGACAGGAAGGTTACATTGTCGAGCAAAATGTTTACTGAGCTGCTTCCAGTGCAAAGCCCAGTGAAATTGAATCACACATAGAGTGTATCCAAATTGACTTTGATGCACTTGTCCAGTGCCCTCCATTATATTTCTTCCTGGCACGTTGCTATCTCAGTGGCCATTGTAGCCCCCTGTGCACACCACCTCATCCCCTGAATTTTCCCCATTTTCCACAAAGAAGACTTTTAACCAGTGGTTCACAACATCTATGCATTAGTCAGTCAATTCTAGACCTGCGAGGTGCGGTTACATATTGTTGATTCCGGGTTTTGTGACTATAATCCATACAGTTGGATGTTTATTTACAACATGCAGTTGAGAAAGCAGTGTCATGCAGTCCTCGAAGCAATATGGATCATGGGCCTTGCACAAGGGCCCAATGGTGAATCACTCTGCCGACCACAGGATTTTAACCAGTGATCTTCTGATTATGATCCTAACCTGCCAAGCCGCTCTACGCTTCGGATGCTGTCAGGGTCTATGAAGCTACATCAATATAGACTATGAATACTAACGCTGCTGTTCATCTCTGAGCTTTATGTGTCCTCCACCCGTTTGCCTTTCAGAGCCTGTAAAGCAGTGATGGGTGTTCGGTCCAGAGGGTGGCGTTCTCTGCATTGTGCCAGGGATCGTGCCTCAGTTCCCACTTGCCCGCTTGCCAGGCCTCCACAAGGCGTATTAATAGGCAGCATACACCCCCAGCAGGTATTGCCATTTTCGGAGTAGCATTGCATTATGGGCAACTATGACAAAAGCATCCATTGCTTGGCACCTGGGTAATGTAAATTGTAATTGTGGGTCCCAGTTCCTCATTTATGATCCAGTCATCCTCCTTCACTCCTTCACCCTTCTACTGGAGGGGTCGAGAGGATTTTTCTAGAAGGGTTTAAGGAGCATGCTGTCTGGTCTGCAAGTGAGCCCTCTCCAGTCTGTTCCCAGTCCCTGCATCTTCTAGCAATTAGTATTACACAATGCATGATGGGACCAGCAGCCTGTTTTTGATCATGTCCTGCTCTGTCTTACCGATTCATTTCACAGGAGGGGGGCATTGAGTTTATGGGGTGGGTGAGGGGGGATATCCTGCCTGAACATTTCAGGCAATTGGGCGTTTGGCCCAACACGCGGCATGGTGCATGATTCACCGTTGCCTAACGAGCAGACCAGCAGTAGTGACAAAACCCGGAGAACCATTGTTCACCTCAGAGATATTTAACAGATTTTTAGAGCAGATAACATGTGCGACAGTGGTGGAGTTTATGATTTGCTCTGTACTCAACTAAGCAGCTGTTGAAATATAGAATGTAAAACCATTAAAGAGGGAAAAATACAGAGTTTTGCAGATTTCAGCATATATTGCAGTCTGGGTCTGGGGCCGGCAACCAAAATGTTCCAGAGGTCCGAGGTTGCATTCATGTCCGTTGTCTTACTTGGAGACGACACCTTACTGGAGTCCAGACAAGATAATGAGGTGTTGACCCTAGCGATCCTCTTACCCAGTAAGCGATGCTGCTCTTTGGGAATGTGAACGTGATTTCTGCTCAGTTACCTGAAGATGGAAACACGCCATGTTGACTCCCAGAGGTGGAACCTCGTGTTTCCCCATCAAGCATCTGTTTAATTGGCTGGGGTAAAAAAAAAAAAAAGAAGAACAATGTTCATAATCCAGCATGATCTTCCCCAGTTTCTCTGTCTCACTAGCTACTACGACGTACCTGTAACAGCATCTCTTTGAAAACATCCTTTGGCACAAGAAGGATAAACCAAAAAATGTTTGTGCAGGAGCTGTCCATCAGGCTTTGCATGCAAGCCTGCCGCGACAGACGCGTGCTTCTGATATCTCAGACTTACTGTCAGGTACCTCAAATGACTGCTCATCTGCACTGGCCCAAGCTGTCTTCCCTGGTATATGTTATGTTTGGACAGCGATTTTTTTTTCCTACCAAAAAGTACACCTTCCCATCTCCAACCTTAATCCCGCTGTGGAAAAGTCTTTTAATTAAAACAACATTCACTCTCCAAACAAAGGACTGAAAGAGAGTGCTGACATTCTTTTTGACTTCAAAATGGAGGGAAATGTGTTATTATCTCAAGTGAAGGACAGAGAATGCCGCTAACTAGTTAAACCTAGGAGGGAAAGCGCTAATCCCTTCATCACCCCAGTGACCTCAAAAAGGATACGGGCCTATCTCTGTGTCTGCAGGAAGATGTGAGGACAGAGAGCTACATGTATCCAAAGTCATCTTGAGAAGAACCATTTTGTTTTCTGGACCTGGGTAAGAAAACACAGTCCACCATATAAGACCCAAATGCGGGTGTCTTTAGGGCAGTATTTCTGGGCTTAGTCCTTGGGGTCCCTCAACCAGACCACATTATTGCTCCCTCTCACTTACCTATAGGACTGTCCAGCAGGGAGCTGGGAGGGAGCAAAAATGTGGACTGACTAGGGGCCCCCGATGACCAGGTTAGAAATGTCAAAAGGTGTGATGAAAATGAGTGACCAGCCCTGGTAAGTCATCACCAATTTGGCGGCTTTCTTTTGACAACAGCCCCTTGAATATGGTGACCTTCTACACCATCCAAGGTCCTTCTCTTTTCAATCTGACGGCAGTCGCCAAGGCTTGTTTTATAGACCCTGTCCCTCGTGTGTGACACAGGAACAGTGTGCCACACCCCAACCAGAAACGTGAGCAGCTAATTAAGATTAAGGTCTTTCGATCCAGGGCTGAATGGACCAGCGCCCTAGAACCACACCACCAGCCGGCTTTGTCCAACAACCCCAAGCCCAGGGCTGTCGCTTCATTTTAATTCTTTCTAGTAGATTAATGTGGCCCCAGTCCATGGCTTGAAATACAACCCATTCAGCACCTGAAAACACCCACAGGGCACTTCAGGCTTTTATCCCGGGGGTAAGAGAGTCCAGCAAGCCATTAATCACACGCTAGGTCAAGCCAAGCTACATATATAAATTTGTAAAAGAAATAAATAAGTAGATACATACATTTACACTGATATGACTAACACAAGCCACATTTTCAAATATAACTTTACAGTATGATTTAGTTTTATTGAACTTAATATATTCAAACTGCATTCTCATCTGACCAATAGGGGGCCCAATTGCACCCCTGCCTCACCTATGAAAATACCTGTGATTATGTGGCTCTCTTTTTTCCTGAGCCTGAAAGCCCAAACCCTAGTGTGAATCAGGTGACCATTTGCCGTGCAGCTAATACAATTTAAAACATGCACCCCCCCCCCCCCCCCCGAGAGACACACCCGGACCATGTGACTCCACGTCTTCTCCCTGCCTGTTGCCCCCCAAGGCTAAGTCTAAAATGGCCATCCTTCTGTGTCAGTTACCTGCCTCAGCTGTTAACCACAATAGCTGTATTCAGGTTCCTGGTCTGTCCTGCCATGCTTGTGTCACACGGACACAAATGCCTTCCGGACCAGAGTCCAGTTAATTTTTTGGCCCACTTATGTTGTTACCTTTATGCATACATAGCATTTCATTCCCAACAGCGGGTGCTGGCCTCAGTCAGACTTCTAGTTTACGGGGCTTAATCACAATCTCCACACACTTACAGTCAGATACTGTGCGCCACAAACTATGGGTTTAAGCAAAAGCCCTCAGCTCCAATTCAGCCCCGAGAGCTTATCTAACAAATAACAGACAGTGTCAAGTTTGTGTGCATGACTGTATTTCTGAAAATGAAACATAAACAGAAGGTTTTGCTCTGGTATACGTACTCTCCGACCGAATATTAAGTCAGAAAAACAAACTCGAGGCTCTGAAATTGTCAGCAGGGTATAAGCTCAGGAGAGTGAGTATGGCCCTGTCCTGGGGGCAGGGGAAGGTCACCCAGACAGCTACGTGTGCGTGTCCTGAGGGCCAGGAGGCACTCTCTCCAGTGCTGTTTTTCCCACAGTGTTAACAAGCTGCTAGGAAAATCCCGGAGCTTCTTACAGCTGCTTCTGTGACAAAGGCTGTCTCCCCCGGGGAGGGACATCGAGCATCACGCCACGTCTCTCACTAAAAGCCACCCCCTGGGCTCTGCCACTGAACCTAATTAGGATCCTGTTTTACAAGGCTGCATCTACACCAAGGGACCTACAGGGGGCACTGGCATTCGGATAACCTGGGGAAGAACTGTCTGTTAGTCCTTCTCCAACACTAGCAAGAGGGCGCCTCTGCTGTGCTCACTGGCACTGAGTGGCAGCACTGGTGCTGGATTGTTCTGCTGCCTGCCAATGCCATTAGGATCCCGGTATCCCTCTGGAATAGGGCATCTCCAGCTGCTTGATCAAAGGTCTGCATCACATTTTTGTGATGCAGACCTTGGTAAGTCAGAGGTCCGGACTTTGACCATCTGACTGGTCAAAATGCATTGAGATATCAGTGGTCTGTGCATGGATTATCTGATGGGAAAAGGGCATATTCTAGATATTATTAATTATTAGTAATTCTGCATATCGCAATGTGTTAAAGCATTCCTGATAACTCGTAACTTGAAAATTTCCAACCTCCCACTTAAAAAAATACTACAGAACAGCTGAACAGAATGGAAAATTTAGGCAAGCAAATGCTAATTCCGCTAGCATTTGGTACTTGCATAACATGGTGATTCTCACAGATATGCTAGTGGAAATTAGCACACGGTTAAAAGAAAGAAAAATTGCACATAGTAAATCATGTAGTGTACGCCGTGTGAACAGTAAATAAGCTACTCTTCGGTTCTATGTCAGTGTCACTCTCCAAACTTGCCAACGCCTCTAGGAGCCGACCATTCTGCAGCGGAAAACTGAAGTGAGCTAGAATTGTGTTGCAATTAATCTTTCTTTGTAGTTCGGCTCGGGTAAGTGCTGGTTCCTGTATGCCAGTGGAAAAGCGCCATTTGAGAACCCCTGCTCTAGAGCCCCTTGTTATGTGATTGTTAGACAGGGAGCAAAGTGCCCCCATGCTGAGTTAAAGTCAGGTGATGAGTCCTTTAATTCACTTATGCCTGATTACTGATAGTATAAAATGGTAACTCAACCCGGGCTCTGATGCTCGATCCCTCTTTGCATCACAGTCCTTCCACAGACTTGTCCTCCTGCTCATTTCCTTTCATTTTGCTCACTCTCCATCGTGTTTTAACAATCAGAAGTCCCTCTTCCGTCATCTTCCCTTCCCAGTGTCACATGATCCTGTTTGCTAACCCCAGCTTTGCCTCAATGACATGGGGTCCACTTCCGGTAAGGAGCCATCATCCACTGAGAAACATCTCAGGCTTCTCACTACTGGGCTGCAGTTCCAGGCCACTTTCGGGGCCAGATGTTGATATTTTGCTGCTGCTCCTGATCTCTGTGTAGCCAGTGGACAATTACAAGAAACCCATTCATCTTTCTGCGCATGAGATCTGCGTTTCTGTATTTTCTTTATAATATGAATGAATAGAATCTAATCTAAGCTAACATTCACTGGTGACATCAAGTGAATAAATAGCATTTTCTTAAATAACATACACTTTTGGATTTCATAAAACCGTCAAAACATTGATGGATTGTTTGCAGGACAGAGGATTTGTGAGTAATAATATCTCTTCATCCGCTGTGCCACCTAACAGCCACTCTGTTTTGACTGACAGTGAAATTCAGATTTCTTTAATCTTGTAAGAAGCTGCCTTGCTGTTTGAAATGTACCCTTTGCATAGATTGAGAAGCCGTATGCTGGGTGAGCGCAGTATTGCAGAGGTTGTGAGTCAGTTTATTTAAAGAAAGGCCGGTGGCATGTGGATTTATGACCTACGCTGCCTTAAGCTGCCTAGGAGACTGGGCTCTGGGATTTGAGAGAGAACGGGGGCTTATGCTAACCTTACCTGTTGAGCAGTTAGCTAACGTGAGTGCCATACCCTGGTTGACTTACATTTCTCTGCTTTCTATTGCAGTGTAGTATGTCTCGCTATCAATCAATGCAAAATTACCAACAGAGCCATAAAACGTCAGACTTGGTCTATTTCTTTGGCCCTCTTGGTACTTTTCTTTCCTGCTGGGTCAGGACTGTTCTGGGCAGAATTTAAGTGGAGAAGCAGAAGACCCGGTTGGGCTTAAATGGGGCTAGGATCAGTGGGACTCCAGGTTGGGGGAGTCTCCAGAGGGGTGCAAGAAGCCTGAGCTGGGCTTGGAAGTAACGCCTGCCTGCACAAAGATGCCCCCCTATATATGGAGTCTGTTTTATCCCCAGCGTCCCCTCCTCTTACGTGTCATTTTACCCGCGTCTGACAGCTGCTAATTTTGAGAAACCTTCATAGTCTTGCTACTGTACCCAGTCTCTGTTAATAAAATACACTCAGGCACCACACAGGTACACAAACCTTATTTTCCTGTCCTTATGCTAGTACATTTCTCCCTAAATTTCACCATGGGGTCAATTACAACCAAACCTATTTTTTTCTGTCAGTATTTCAAATAATGATAATTCAGCTAAAATACCTTCTTCCTCTTCTTGCCATTTCATTAATGTACATTTTGAACTAGCTGCATCTGAAGGTCTGAATTCTACAAATAACAGGAGACTCTGGTCATATTGTCCTAATAATGTGGTTCTTGAGACCAGCAGTGCACTTGATTGAAATACAAGTCCTCCTGTATGGCAGACATGTCTAATTTGCCATGGGCACGGTGTAGACGGAACATTTATGATTCTGCGTGAGAACAGTGGGCTTTATCCAGCTTAACACCGTTCTCGCCCTGGCCAGTAAATAACCTCTGGCTCCATTCCTGAGGAGCTGAAATGAGGTGAAGCTCAGCTGAACTTGTATGAAGCCACCTTCTGGTTCACCTGTGAGAGCCCTACTGTCGCTCGCTGTATTTTTACTGCCTTATCTAGGCAAACATGCACTCAGCTTTTGTCTGGTGTCGCTCTGTAAACGCTCTGGCAGATTATATTTTTCTTCTGTGGGTCATATTCAGAATTAAACATTACCTCCTTACTTTGTGTGTTTAGGCATTGGGCAAAGGAAACGTAAATCCGTAATTATTTTAAGCTTGTGGAAAATTGCACCTTTGTTTAGCATTATTTATACTTGTGCCCATTGCACGAGATGCGAACTGAGCCAAAAAATGCAGAGAAACTTTCTCTTTATATTTCATGCTAAACCAAACATGAACGACAGGTTGCTGGCGTCCTCCACTCAGCTTTCTCCCTCGCCGTCGTTTATTTCTGGAGAACAGATGGTAATCTGAAGGAAAAATTGTGGTGCTCTACTTTCCAGAGCTCCTCGCTCTCCCCCAGCGAACAGCCAAAGGATCCTTTAGGTGAGGTCACGTGACGCGCTGATGAATTATATGTCATTGTCAGCATGCTCCGGGAGGCTGGTGAAGTTTGCTGAAGTTATGTTCACATCTGCCACATTTTCCTGGCTTGTGACATATCAAGTGAAGCCAGTAGGAGGCACGGTGGTTAAGAACAAAGGCTGCTAAGTCCTAGGGCATCTCCCAAGAAACCTACTTTGAGTCATTCCAGTAAAATAGCTAATGGTGTAAATGGGCAAAGTTGTTGAATTTGAAGGTTCCTGTTCCAGGTATGGATCACCAATCTTGGTGTGGCAGACTCATCCATCCCTCCTGTCCTGGCCACAGTCGTTGCCTCTTCTCTGTTCACTGCCTCCCTACCCTCTGAGGAGGTTCACATTTTTGTCTTGCTGTGACAAGCCGCCAGGCTTCTAAGTGGCCAAGGAGACCCCTGGGGTTACGCTTGATAGACAGACATAAAGAGGTCGGCTTAGCTGCACAGCAGTGGCATTCTGGGAAGGTACAGAGGAGCTGGCTTCTATCATGAACTGTCGTGGTCGGGTGGTACTGCTAGTGGCTCAGCTGACTCTTGAAGACTTTTGAAGAATGTGTTACATTCTGGAGGGAAGCTACCGCCCAATTAGCTGGAACTTTTCATTTGAAATGTTAATTACGTTCCCATTTTAATACACACACCACACCGTGTCAACCCTTTCCTCCATTCTTAAGACCCAACAGAATGAATAATCATCTTATTTTCCCCAGAAGATCCTGTCAGCACTTAATTCCTGTCAGTCCTCAGGTTTAACCCAGTCCTGCTCGCTTCCATTGCTTTTAATTTTACTTTGGAACATTACAGTGCAAGAAATGTATTGAAATGGAACTTATGGAGATATATTGGAAATGGAAATATATTGAAATGGTAGGGGGTAAGGTCGTCATTGTTGGATTAGGGTTTTTCCCATAGAAATGAATGAAGAGTGCGCATATTGATAGGAATACATGAACTGTGTGCGAAATGCAAACATGGGCTGATTACATGAGTGAGGTATCTGCAGTGTGCAGAGCAAATGTTGCAGCAGACCAACTTCCACAAAGATGGAAGGGGGGTAATACAGACACTAGGGCACTTTGCTTTAAATTAACTGGCAATAAAAACCGACGCATCTAGAGTTTCTGCACCTTTTTATTTTCAAAGAGAGATTACAGGTCTTTCAAAAAAAAAAAAAACAGACAGACCAGGAATGATTCACAAAGCAGACAAATCTGCATGCAGGATTTATGACCATCAGTGCAAATGTTATGTTCTTCAGCTGGAATCATAGAGCTACAGGGAATACTGGCCAGGAGACAATGGGCTGGAGACGGGCAGTATGTGTGTGTGTGTGTGTGTATTTGACCAAATGTCCCACACAATATAATAAAAACCAGTTTTTTATATTGTGTGGACCATTTTTCTTTGAATGCAATCAAAAAAAGTAAAAATGCCCAAAGCCTCATATTTTGTTTAGCTGTTCATGGTTAAGGTTAGAGCTTTGTAGGGGTTAAGGTCATCAGGTTGTGATTATAGTTTTCCCAACAGAAATAAATAGAGCATCCCCACAAAGATATAATTACAAACCGGTATATGTGTATGTGTATTTTCAACAATTTTCATTACCACCTATGAAGCACTGGCGTGCCTATCGTCTCTGATATTGGTGCCTATTGCAGCAATATCAGAGATCTGAGGCACATGTACTTACTCTTTAAGAAGCAATCCACATGAACACTGGGATATGATGTAATCCACATAAACCAAACTTGTAATTCACACGAACACGAGGAGAACCTGTAACCAACATGAACATGAGTAGAATTTGCAATCCTGATCACATGGAGAACATGCAATAGACATAAATATCGGGAGAACATGCAAACCACACGGACGGAACCTGTAACACGAACATGAGTAGAATTTGCAATTATGCTCACGCGGAGAACTTGCAATCGACATGATCATGGGGAGAACCTGCAAACTCCACACAATGACGATACTTTATTGGTACTTTATTGATCCCCGTGGGCCTCCCTCAACTTGCTTTTCGTGGAGTAAGTTGTCTGTGAAGGGCAGCCACCTGTAGCAGCACTCAGGGACCTGGGGGCTAAGAGCCTTGCTCAAGGACCCACAGACATGCTGAGGCTGGGTTTGAACCAGCAACCTCATGATTACAGGCACACAGGCTTAGCCCACTGAGCTTAGCCTACAGGACATAAAAAAGATCACACAACGAGATTAAAGAAATGTTTACAGAATATGTTGACATTACTAAGAAAAACATTTATTTATCTAATTTTTTATCAATGTTGTCTATCTATTATTATTTCCTTGCTTTGGAAGCGAGATAGTTACTATCGCTGCCTATTTCCTGCTTCTTTCCCAGAGGCACATACATTGTCATGTGCCGAAATCCCTGACACAACCTTTGGCCCAGATCGCCATGCTGACTGAGAACCGGCGGCCTCATAGGTTCCCCGCACAGCCAAGACCATTAGAACTCAGAACACAGGCTTCTGCCTGGACCGCTGTATGCCGGGGCGCAGTGTGCCGGGCCGTAACACAACAAGACTGCGCTTTGTCCGGGAGCCTTATTCGCCGAGGGCCTGCTTTGTTAATCACTGCCGCTCCTGCCGCTCGCCGCTCACATGCAGATGGCTCCCGCTCCTCTCTTTGTTCGTCGGGCTCCTCTCATTTTCCTACATTCCAGAATAACCCACCGCTCTGTTTTTCCTGGCACCCCACATCTCCTGTAATGTCCCTCCATCGGTGGAAAGCACAATACTCTCCGGGAGAGGTTGGGGGGGGAGGGGGGCACTCCATTTGTTTCCGTGGAATCTAATACCGCCGCAGCGGAGTCGGGGCCAGGTCGGTCCGGGTCGTTCAGGCTGCTGACAACATGGAAGCCTGATCAGAACCATATGTCCTCCTCCGCAACTGTGCCGGCTCTGACCGTCACCTTCTGCTTGGGCCCGCAGAACACGTGCTTCTGTGCCTCCGTCGCTGCTTAAACTCTCCACGTTTATTTTGCCACCCCCAGTCCTTCCCCTCCCTCACTCCCTCCCTCTCTTTTCTGCCCTCCTAAACTTACAGACCTTGGTCATGGGCCAGAGGCGCAGAGTAGAGAGGAAACGTGTTTCTTGGAAGGTCTCGGTTGGCGGCTAGCTCGGTTGGCGGCTAGCGCGCCAGCGCTCTGGCTGTTTCTGAATCAAAGGCATACATCATATGAAAGGATGCTGATTAATCACAGGTAGCTGCAGTATCATTCTCTTCCTGTTTGTGTCTCTCCTCTGAAGGCATCTATATTTAAGATCAGAAGGAAACCTGGCAGCTGAAATGGCCTTAATTACATCACCAGAATAAATCCAGTAATTGCTTCCACATGCAATACCAATACCGCTGTTCATCAAATCCACCAATCAGAGATTATTTAAGGAGAATCCTATCCAGAATCATGTTGTGTTTACTCTGTGCTGTACCAGCTGATGACCTACATGTTACTAATTCCCAGAGTGGAGAACTGATACAGTACTCATTTTATTTATTTATTTTTTTTAAAGGGACACCATGTGACATCATCAGAAAAAAATATCTGGAACAATAGGTTGTTTTATTTGTATGAGAAGTTTTGGAAACAATATTATTATATTTTAATATACATGCATTGAAACTCAAATACATCTTTCCGGGAGGTAATCCTTAGCTTACTGAAAATTGCATGGCATGAAACGGCAAAGAACATTCTAGCTGCTTCCTGGGAAGGCTGTGATCCACACGCATGAAAGTAAGCGCTTAGGGATGAGCAGAGCAGAAGGAGCATGACAAACAGCGTGTGGGTTGGGAAAGTCTCTGTGAGACCCACGCTGTAGGCACCAGTGCTGGGGGCAATGGGATTGGGAAAGCCGAGATGAAGGGGACCGATTACAGCCAGCATCCCCTATGCACAAATAAAATGTTCCTGCTGGCAACATGATCACCTCACTGGTACACGAGTAATGTGGTGGAGAGAGAGACACATGCACTAAGCATGCCGGCCACTGGAGGCCTGACAGGAGATGGCTGTGCTCAGTCATGCGGTCAGTTACCTGGTCGCTTATGTTTACCCACGAGGTGAAAGGGTGTGAGAAATGTGACATCTCAGTCCAACGATGAGATGGTGCGACGTCCAGGGCAAGGTGTCCTGCTTTACAGTCACTGGACATCCCATAAATGACCCTCTTACTGTAACATAAAGAGCAGTTTACCACATGAGATGGATGCAGCTCGCATGAAGGCTGAACATCTCTACCAAAAAAAGCGTGGATTATCCTAGAGAGGGAGACTGTTCCGTGCGCTCGGACGGCCCTCAAATCACCGCAGGTGATCTCCAAACCTGCAGCGCAGCAATGATTAAATGCCAAAATGAAACGTCGCTCGCACGCCGGTCACGATCAGCGTGCGCCGTGTTTTAATTGGCTGCATGTGAATGGCAGTGGGGGGGGATGGTAGGCTAACGTGCAGACAGAAGACAGACTGCACATTTCCACTGGAAACAGTTCAAAGCCTCCCAAAGCCAGGTGGTGCTGACGCGCGGGGGGGGGGGGCATTAATACACCGTTAAAACAAGGGAGTAAAAGCAAGTAACATGTGCTTACATATGGACATACAGGCTTTCATTTGCAAGTCCCCATTTTTACCAGTGACGATGCTTTGTGCTTCCAGCTCAGGAAAAATGTGTTAAATCCTTTGGAAAACCTGTTCCTTAAATGGAGGAATAGACGTGAGATGCGGGAGGGATCCAGGATCAGCGCCGTGGACAATGCAGACTCTCCTCTGGACACTCCTGTATTTGATACTTCCAGCATTGAGAGATTGAGGAAGCATCATACAAATATCCTGAGTGTCACTCATTATGGGGCATATTTATAAAGTGAAAATGAGGACAAGCTAACATTTGCTAGAGATGTAGTGTTGCTGTATTATATGTTATATTGTACATTACACTGTATTCTTATTTGCTAGTGTATCATACGCTGTAAGTTTACCTTGACCATATCCTTATATCACCATGTATATGGCATTCCAGAATATCCTGAAATAACCATATTAATCACCTGAAGGAGACCCTATGATTTTCTGAGCCTGTTTTAATCCACTTGATTGTGCTAAATTGAACCTGAGTCGTTGCATCTTTTCTGGTGACAGAAATTCCATTATAAAGTCCATTATAAACAGACACTCAAAGAATGGAGATCAATTAAGGTCTGCAGGGTGTTTTTGTAAGAAAAAAATGGGGGGGGGAACTATTTAAGAATTTCCTTTGTTCACTTTGAAGTGAGACTGAATGTTCTGGTGCACAGGTATGACGTTTGCTCTATAAACTGGATAAATGTTGTCAGGTTTCCTGATCTATGAAGATGTAATTTTTAAGCTTTAGCTGTCAGTGGGGGCTCAGTGGGTGGCGCTGTTGCCTCACACTGCAGGCTCTGAGGCCCGCCCCCGCCCTGCATGTGGGTATGGCATGTTTTCTGTGTGTCATGTGGGTGCTCCAGGTTTGTCGTGCTGCCCAAAAACACACAGTTAGGTGAATTGGCACCTCTAAATTGCTCATAGTGGGTGAGTGTGTTACCCTGCCATGGCCCAACCCCTGCCTTGTGCCTTATGTTGGTTGGCACAGGCTCCGGTACCGCCCCCCCCCCCCAAAGTGATTAGAAGGTGAATGGATGGCTGAATGGATGGATTGATTTATCTATTTATGATGAACCTGAGTGAATTTGTTTTGGAAAAGTGTTCACTGCAGACTGATTAAGCGAAATGACTACCCTATTAAATTGTTTGATGCTTTCATCTCTATATTTATTATAAACAGAGTTGATCGAGGTCAGTATTTATTTGTTATTTCTGGTTTAATGAGTAATAACCAAGTCTAAGTGTTACTGGCATTATGCAGAGTTTAAACAAGTCATTGTATGGATGACCGCCTGCCATGCTTTATCCATTTACTCTGTTTCGATACTCTGAGGCCTTTAAATGATTACTAGTGTCCTATAAATAATCTTAATCTTCCTAATCTTCATCAGAAATGCTTCCTCGACCCATATGTATTGAGCAAAAAAAACACTTGGTTGTTTGATTCTTTCTTGTTTTCTGAACAAATTTGATAAATGAGCATGTGGTCAGATGAGGCAACATGTGACATAGTGGTTAAAGACATTGATTCATATGCTTCAGTTTCACACCCTGCAACTAGATGCGTTTTTCAAGTGGGTAAATGAATCTGGCTTTGAAACAGCTGGATTGGCACTTATTTCCAATCACTGACTGGCTGAAGCCACAGGGAACCAAAGCAGTCCGAGCCGGGGGGCTGCGCTTCGCGGCCTTGTTTCGCTTGTCACTCGTAAACCCATAGCTAACCGGTACCACGCTGCTCATTACCAAACGTCGGCACTGTGGCGTGTGCAGCAGCTTGCTGAGAATGTGACCGCAACGCCCTGCCTGGTGGCAAGGGGCAGCACAAATCTATCCAAGCTGGGACTCGCTGAGACTCTCGGGACATAAATCGCTCCCGCGCAGCACTGACTCGCTGTCCGCCATGCTTCTGCAGCAGTGTAGCTGCGTCTATGTTTTCCAAAGTTTTTTTTTTTAATTTTTTTTTATTTATTTTTTTTTTACATTTCAAAGGCCCATCCATCCATCCATTTTCTAAACCGCTTATCCTACTGGGTCGCGGGGGGTCCGGAGCCTATCTCAGAAGCAACGGGCACGAGGCAGGGAACAACCCTGGATGGGGGGCCAACCCATCGCAGCATTTCAAAGGCCCTTATCAATTAAATGCGTTTTTCTACTTTCTCATTGGCCTTGGCTTGTTATTTCCAACCAATTGCCAGAGGAATTGACATGTCTAAAAAGCGCATGCCTTTCAGGAATTGACCATCAAAAGCATCGTGTAAAATGTCAGGCAAAAGCCTGCTTTAGGGCTTATTAATCAGTACAGATTGTGTTGTGCACATTATATTCTTATCCAAGCCCAATGCAAAAATGTAATGGCATCTACATTTTCTGACATCATTTCGTCAGAGGCCTCCGAGCTTGGTAGAGATCCCTCAGGAAGTGGAAGCAGCAGAAATCAAATCGGCTTTTAATCAAGTCACATTTCACTGGCGTGTGTCCCATCTCCCAAACTGCGGCTGCCGCCTTGTTACTGCTTCGAATTCCATTTGCGTTTGAAGCTGGAGGTTTTGATTTTTGTCACACAGAGCCTCTGAACACGGCACACGGCTGCAGACTGGCGAGACGGCCGGGGGGCGGGGGGGTGAGCTTGGGGTACATGGGGTACACGACCGTTAGCAGGCTTTAATAAGCACCCCTGAACAAACCAAGCTGCTTCTTTACGTTTCTTAAGCATCGGAGAGTCTTGGTGTACCTCCATTTCCTAGGACCCATAACAGAAGAATCTTTATGTGTGCAATATTTAAAAAATGATAATGGAGTATTGACCATAAGTCTAATTAAGCAGCCATTCCATGTGGGCCCTTGTGGTGTCATTTTTAAGGAGTGGGCCAATCTAGATATTACAACAGAGAAATAGACAGAGACGCAAAGCCATGCTTTTGCATTCCCTCTGTGCTGCGCAGCTCGTGAAACAGTAATTGTGTTGCGATGATAATCAGATTGATCCTGTCTTGTGCATTTTTTTTTATCTCATTTGTATTTCTTACTCTTCCCAAAAACAAAAAAAAATGTAATTACTTTTCCAGGGCCCAGAAAAACATAGTTGTGTCTCTCAGCAGATACAGATATGGCATTGCGTCTAGACGGCTCTGAATGAGCCATGTTGCTGAGGCACAATGTACTTGGCTCTCCTCCAGTCGCTCTCTTCCTCCTCACCCTGTTTTTTATTCTGGCAAATCCATTGTTCTTATCGGCTGTCTGATGTTGTGTAAGTGTGTGGCAGGGCAAATTCACTGCCGATTCAGTGCCATACCGAGGCTGACACACATACACACACACACACACACACACACACACACACACACACACACACACACACTGTTCCTCTCAATCCCATTGTCTCCTGGCCAGTATTCCCTGTAGCTCTATGATTCCAGCTGAAGAACATAACATTTGCACTGATGGTCATAAATCCTGCATGCAGATTTGTCTGCTTTGTGAATCATTCCTGGTCTTTGAAAATAAAAAGGTGCAGAAACTCTAGATGCTTCGGTTTTTATTGCCAGTTAAATTAAAGCAAAGTGCCCTAGTGTCTGTATTACCCCCCTTCCATCTTTGTGGAAGTTGGTCTGCTGCAACATTTGCTCTGCACACTGCAGATACCTCACTCATGTAATCAGCCCACGTTTGCATTTCATCCAGAGCTGTTGATTTTAAATTCAAGGCCTCCATCCTTTAGTGATCCTCACAATTAGTCTGGAGCAAGGAGAGCATGAATTTTTAGTTTCAGACAATGAGTCACAGAGATATGTTGAAAAAAATTGCACACAAGATGAATCCCCCCCCCTACTTTCTGTGACAAGGGAGCAGGAAGGGGCAGGACGTAACAAGTGAATAGGAAGGGACAGGATGTAACAAGCGAACAGGAAGGGGCAGGATGTAACAAGTGAATAGGAAGGGGCAGGATGTAACAAGCGAACAGGAAGGGGCAGGATGTAACAAGCGAATAGGATGGGGCAGGATGTAACAAGCGAACAGGAAGGGGCAGGATGTAACAAGCGAACAGGAAGGGGCAGGACGAAACAAGTGAACAGGAAGGGGCAGGATGTGACAAGGGAACAGGAAGAGGCAGGATGTAACAAGCGAACAGGAAGGGGCAGGATGTAACAAGCGAATAGGAAGGGGCAGGATGTAACAAGGGAACAGGAAGGGGCAGGATGTAACAGGCGAACAGGAAAGGGCAGGATGTAACAAGCGAACAGGAAGGGGCAGGATGTAACAAGCGAACAGGAAGGGGCAGGATGTAACAAGCGAACAGGAAGGGGCATGATGTAACAAGCGAACAGAAAGGGGCAGGACGAAACAAGTGAACAGGAAGGGGTAGGATGTAACAAGGGAACAGGAAGGAGCAGGATGTAATAAGTGAACAGGAAGGAGCAGGATGTAATAAGTGAACAGGAAGGGACAGGATGTTACAAGTGAACAGGAAGGGGCAGAATGTAACAAGCAAACAGGAAGGGGCAGGATGTAACAAGGGAACTGGAAGGGGCAGGACATAACAAGGGAACAGGACGGGGCAGGATGTAACAAGGGAACAGGAAGGGGCAGGATATAACAAGCAAACAGCAAGGGGCATGGTGTAATAATGGAACGGGAAGGAGCAGGACATAACAAGCAAACAGCAAGGGGCAGGATGTAACAAGCGAACAGGAAGGAGCAGGATATAACAAGCGAACAGCAAGGGGCATGGTGTAATAATGGAACGGGAAGGAGCAGGACATAACAAGCAAACAGCAAGGGGCAGGATGTAACAAGCGAACAGGAAGGAGCAGGACGTTACAAGCGAACAGGAAGGGGCAGGATGTAACAAGGGAACAGGAAGGGGCAGGATGTAACAAGGAAACAGGAAGGGGCAGGACGTAGGAAGGGGCAAGATGTAACAAACGAACAGGAAGGGGCATGATGTAACAAGCAAACAGGAAGGGGCAGGATGTAACAAGGGAAAAGGAAGAGGCAGGACATAAGCAAACAGGAAGGGGCAGAATGTAACAAGGGAACAGGAAAGTTTAGCAGGTAACAAGGGAACAGGAAGGGGCAGGATGTAGGAAGGGGCAGGACGTAGGAAGGGGCAAGATGTAACAAGGGAACAGGAAGGGGCAGGATGTAACAAGGGAACAGGAAGGGGCAGGATGTTACAAGGGAACAGGAAGGGGCAGGACGTAACAAGGGAACAGAAAGGGGCAGGACGTAACAAGCGAACGGGAAAGGGTGTGATACAAGATTCTACAGCAGGGTCCATATTATAACACTTACGTGTATTGGTGTCTGCAAACTGTTCTGACATGTAATGTGTGTGTGTGTGTGTGTGGGGGGTTGCAGTCTGGAGCAGGGAGAGCATGAATTTGTCACATTTAGCATATTGCAGGGATCATAATTTCCTACAATGTGTTAAATTCTCTTGCTTTTTAGCTTCTGGGAACATTTTTCAGGCCCCCACAATATAAACATCAATTTTTTAAAAAATCTGTGATTGCAATCAAAAATCTGAAAATGGTAAAGGTCTTCTATATTATTTGGCTACTTATGGTCAAGGTTAGGGCTGGGTTAGGGTTATCAAAGTCAGAATTATGCCCATAGAAATGAATGGAGAGTGCACACGACAGGATAGGATAGGGTCATGAGCTGTGTGTGTGTGTGTGTGTGTGTGTGTGCGCATTAGATTTATATTACTTTGTGGAGACCAAATGCCCCCACAATGTAATAAAAACTTGTTCTTTTGACGTTGTGGGAACTACTTTTCAGGTCCCCACAAAGATCTATGAATGCAATCAAATAGGTAAAAATGCCAAAAGTCTCGTATTTTGTTTAGTTACTTATGGTTAAGGTTAGTGCTGGGTAACGGTTAAGGGTGTCATTTTGTGATTAGAGATTTCCCATAGAAACTAATGGAGAGTCCCAACAAAGATATAATTACTAGCCTGTGTGTGTGTGTGTGTGAGTGTAATAGGTCTGCCACCCTGTTCCCCTGCCCTGTACCACCTAGGCAAGCTCACCATGCGATAACGCCTTGAACAAGTCAATATATTGACCAGATGTCAGACTGGCTCCATATTACTACACAAACAAACACATCATTACAGGCCCAAGCCCTGCAAACACATCCAGGGGAAGATTGTCACAGTGCTCTGCCTCTCAGCTGCCGACTGTGGACAACAGCAGACCTTGCAGAACCCAAACAACCGCGAGAAGACAGCTTGGGGGGGCTAATCACGACCTCAGGGCTGCCTCTGGCGCTGCCTGATGATGGCTTTCCGTGGAGCGGGCCTGACTGGGCTCTGCTGTGGGACCACGCACCTTTCACCTGACAGGACCGATCTCTCAGGCCCCACTGCATTACGCAGCATCGCTTTTGAGGGCGTTTTTAATTTATCTCTGTTATTCCATAAAAACTGTGGGCTGTTATCCGCCGTATTTATCACTCCTCTCCCTCCATCATTCTTTGCCTTACAATTTCCACGCCGAATGAACCAAACACCATAAGGTATTTATTTTATCCACAGGAAATTAATGTCATTTGTAAGTTTCACAGCTTAAATCGTACCACTGGGAACTTATTGTTGTTTTCTTACCGTCGTTAAGATAATAGCCCAGTAATTGCTAAACCATTAATAGTGGTCCTGCGTTCTATCTGCCGGTTGTCATAGTTAAAGCATTTTTTTTCTTTGCCCGTGGCTGGTGTTGGCTGGTGTGTTTTTTCTCGCCGCAGCTGCTCTGCAGAGTGTGTGGAGTTTATTGGAGGACTAGTAGACCACAGTGCAGTTCTGCACCCCGACTATATTGTGCAATATAATCACTAGGGGGAACATAGCGACAAAGTGTGCCGGTACAGTCACTCACCTTTGGCTTCGCTTACTGACACAGCTGTGAGATTCTCAGGGTGTCATTAGCCAAGTCTTGGGCAGCAGAATCCTGGGCCGTTGCACCCTCAGGCTATCCAGTGAAGCGTCGGATTTGGTTCCCATTCAGGGATGTGGTGGCGAGCCTTGTCTCTGTGCCTGAGGACAGGAGTGTAAGCCAGTGGATCTGTCTGTGGACTGTGGGCATTCCTGTGGAGTGCTCCTCTTCCAGCCCCCGTTAATTATGTGTTATCCTTATAATTATGTGGCCCCCGGCAGCACACGCCTCCCCGCGGTCCACGGAGCTGCAGGCACGGCATGCTCAGCAACACCTCAGAACAATCCGGAGAACAAAGCTCTGCCGCTGATGCTGCAGTGAAGCGTGTCGACACTGACACCTGCTGGAGGAAGTGGTGCTTCACCGTGATGGCACAATGAACCGGGGCGACTGCAGAGGCTCGACACGAGGACACTGATTTCTCCTGGTTAAGCGGGCGCGGCTTTGTGTGTGAAGTTGCTTGCCGCCTGTAACAGGTGGTGATCGACGAAACACACAGTCGAGCCGCCATTACATAAAGCTCATTTTTACTTGGCTAAGTGTGGAAGTGCGAGACCGACATTTGCACACTCAGTTGGTTTGAAAATTAGGTTGCAGCTATTTAACTTAGTCTCTCTCTTTAAGCACCTTGTTTGCTTCCTAAATCAGTTCCTTGTATTTTGAGCTGTTGTGGCCAGTTTTCTGCTCCAATAAATCCAGCTTTCAGTATGTTTTCTGTTTCCCAGAAACACGTTGAAAAGGAAGAGCACTGACTTGTCCAGATGTTTCATAAATAAATGTGTAAAATTGTTGGAGTCCGTAGCAATAAGAGGAGCACCTTGGGCACGGCGTGATGGGGGGGGTTTCCCTGGCCTGGGCTTGGGGGGGGGGGGGCGTAGAACAATAAAGATCTCCATGTGTTTCCTTACCCAGACGTAGGTTCACACAGCCAGGGTCAAGAGTCTGGGCCTGGGGTCAGCCCACCGGCGGCCCCCACCGGCAGCCCCCACCGCAAGCCCCCAGGAATGTTTTGGGGCTCCAGCCATTCAGGTTCCCGGCAACGAGTGCAATTTTTCTACAGGGAGGTCACAGGGGTGAGGAGGTGAAAGGAAGTCAAGTATAACCAGAGTCACTTGAGATGTTTCTAGCCACGGAGATGATGTGCAGAAGGCTGTGCTGCCATATTAGCCTGTTTACTCGGCCGTGAACTTAAAGGGGGGGTGGCTTCCTCTGCGTTTACAGAAAGATCGCTTTGATAAGCACCTCCACAAATTTATTGATTGCAGCCACTGACTGTTTTGTTGGCTCCTTCACAGCACCACTCAAATCCAGCCGCCCCCTCGCCAAAGGAGGGGCGTGGGGGACGCTAGTTGTTCCTAAATTGAATCCCAGATGCCGGTAGGCCTGGGGCAGGCTTGTGCCCCCCCCCCACATGTCTGCACGTCTCTCTCTGTGGGGACCTCCCAGCGCAGAGATGGCTGAGCTGAATCAGGTTCCTCTTCAGTCTGTGGGAGTTCCTGCTCCCTTGGAGCGTAAACGGAGGAGACACATTATTTTCTCTCCATTTTTTAAATAGGAGGAATGCTTAGATTATAATCGGCGGGGGCAGTTCAAGGGGAAGGCGGCTCGTAGGTTTGTGTGCAGTCAATAGGGGTGAATCGTGAAAACATGCAGCATTTATCAGGAGGGAAGGGGACGGGGCACCGGGGGTGGGGGAGTCACTGTGGTCCTGGAGTTTAAATAGACACGCGGTTAACACCCAGCCCCCCTTCCCAAGTGGCTACCTGCCGAAATGCACTCGGGTTGGGGGGGCAGGCGAGGACCAGCCAGTTACTGCCGTGGGTTGATAAGCAAGTGCGTTTGGGGCAAATCACTGCATCTGTGAGGTGGAGGCAGGAAATGTCATCCTTGGCGAAATCTGCAGGAAATTGATAAAATTCAGCGCTTCTGGGGGGGCAGTAATGTGACTGCAAAACGTTAATCAGTGATTTGATACCTCTCTCGGGAGCCTAATGTGTTTCCTTAGACCTTTAAAAGGATGAACCTTCTGTGCATGGAGATTTATTTCATGCCCAAGAGTTGTCTTTTTAAGTCTGTAATATTTTAACAGCATATTTCGTTGCCTGGCACACACTCCTTAATCCTCATTAACATGTGCTCAAATTCCCAGGATTTCCGCACGGCGTGTGATCTGATTCCTCAAAATAATAACAATCTACATCTCAAAGGAGGAATATTCCCAAATGTGGACTCTCTGAGGTACTTGGTCATGGTCAGTTTGTTTGAAAGAGCCATGAAAGGAGAATTTCATGCAAATTCCATATAAATTGGTGCTTTTTAAAATTTTGCAAGCAGCAGGTATATTGAAAATGAAATGCTGAAATTGTAAATGCAGACTTTTTTAACTGCCTGGATTTGTTAAAACTAAACCGCAAATTTAGAATTAATTCAGTCATAAGAAACTACTTATTTAAAACAGATTTTCTGAATTAGGTGAATGAAATGAAATGATGAAAACGGAACTGAATGAAAACAAGATTAGTGAAGATATAGACATTATAACATTTAAAAATATCACTTTGTTCCCTATAAGTAATGTGTTATTTTCAGATGGAAGCTGCAGAAATGTTTAAGCTGTCTTAGGGTGTAATATAAGTGTCTGCGTTGTCAAGCCGTGCTTGAAATCATGGCAGAGGTTTAAATGAGGTTCTTCATTTGTCAATGAGCAGGTATTCATCTGGCAGAACAGCAGGCACAACTGCCCCATTAAAGATTATCATAAATGCCATCTCTCAAACTAGGGCAATTAGTTCCAACAACTCATTTTCCCAGACTTTCTTTCCTAGCTAGACTTCCTGTGGCCTGCTAAGCTCTCTGCTGCCACAAAGTGGCTGTTTCAAAACATTCATACATCACAGTGCTAATGCAGGTCATTGGGACCTCGTCCCAAATTTAAACAGGGAAAGATTTAACCACTTGTGCACAGAATCAGCATCATGTATGTATGTGGTGACACTGTGGCAGAGCCTGGAACAAAAAATGTAAAGGGTGAAATCAGGATGTATATGCAAGGAATATGAGGCCTTCATAGATACAGCAGCTACCGGAAAATACGCTGGATTTAAATGCACTAAACTCTCCAGATGTTTTCTTGGCTCAACCAAGCAGCATGATTATGTTGGGGAAATATATCTCTAGAGTTAATGTCCTCTTACTCCCAAGGTTTATCTACCAAGGTGATGGGGTGTAGCTCAGGAATATCTAGAAAGTTCCTCAGTGGGACATACAAAGACACATTTTAGTTACTGGACTTCTGATCTTCAACATATGCAGCTCCACAAATACTCTAATACTAACTGCTTACTGCCAAGACTGTTTGGCTCAGTGTTGGGGAAAACCTCCACAGTCTGCGCCTGGGCATAATGTATTGACTAGCCCTCTGAAAAGAATCACATTATGCCTTTTTGTTCAAATTCTGTGGCACATTATGAGGGATAATGGACCCATCACTGTGATCTGAAAGGGGCAGAACTGGAGAAATTCCTCGCAGATACTACAAGGTTTCCTGTGTTGTGTGTACAGGCGTTCATGCGAAGAACTATGATCAGATTAATGCAAAACAAAGTGATTATGTCAATTAGGAATTAATTGTATTAGTCATCCATTAGATATACATGGGTTGGAGCACTGATTTGGAAATAATTTAATGAATACGAAAAGTGTTGCATTATTAACGCTAACGCCTTAGCATAATTTTTAAAAGACGTTTAAAGTTGTTAAAATCGGATCCGCACAAGACGGTGCAACGCCCACTGAGATGTACAACATGCAAACTGCCAACATATGTCTGGACACCAGAGGGTAGTGTCTCCCCATCCATTCAGAAAATGCGTTTTTCCAGTCGTATTGCTTACGTATAATTTCAGCTTGAGAAGTATTAACGGAACGTGGCAGAGTGGGGCGTGCTGTTGCCTCACACCCACCGTTGACAGTTTGCACAATCTCCCTATGCAGATATGCAGTTAGGTTAATTGGCATCTCAAAATTACATGTGGAGTGCGATTTAGAGCAGTGTTTCTCAACCAGGTCCTCACAGACCCACAGATGGTCCACTTTTTTGCTCTCTCACAACTGCCAGGGAATTGGGAGAGAGCAAAAATGCGGACCGCTGGGGGTCCGTGAGGACGGGATTGAGAAACACTGATTTAGAATGTGTGTGAGTAGTGCCCTCTGATAGACTGGCATCCCTGCCCCCCGGACCAGACCAGGAAAACAAGTTAAAAGAAGGATTGATGACAGTGTAAATGAAAGGAGGATTCTGATTTAATACCCATCCTGAAGAGGCAACGACCTTGTGTCGCCATCCTGTTTGAAATGTAGTACATACAGAGATACCATCAGGCTGCATCCGTGTGTTTATGATGCCATAATATTTCTTACATGTTCGTCGACCTTCCAAAAATCAAACACAATCCACTGGAGCAAGTTGGCATCCAAGTGCGGACACCTCTTTAAGCATTTTTATGTGTTTTACTGGGTTCTTGGTATTCTATTTAATTGTAAGTGGGATTGTATTTTTTCACGTTGACGCAGTGAGATTCTGCAGCGTTAGTGAAGGTTTGTTTAAGGCCTATAGTCAGCCACTTTGCAGCAAGAGGTATGAAGGAGACGACATCTCTGTCACCCTGGCCACCCGTGGGGGGGGGGGGGGGGGGGGGGGGGGGGGGGGGGG
>JABFEA020000010.1:6925041-6935302 GCA_019775915.2 Cyphomyrus plagiostoma | reverse complement strand
ATATTCAGCCACTTTGCAGCAAGAGTTATTAAGTAGACTACATATCTGTCACCCTGGCCACCCGTGCCCCGCCCCCCCCCCCAATCAGGCACAGAAATTCCAGATCTGAAAGTGACAAACAAGCTTGTAGGCGTGTCTGTGCTAACATCTTGCAGCTTTAAATCAACATTCTTGACCCTGAACACTAAAAAGGCACCAAGTCATTTCTGTGGAAGCCAGACTTTTTGAATTATTTTTTACTGGCATGACATCAGTTTCTGTTCGCTGGTGCTCCTACTGCCTCTCTGCTCAGAGTAGTACTTACCTCCTGTTTTGTTTGGGGGGTAATTAATACCCCTCCTGAAAGTCCCAGGACAGCAGTTAGCTCATGGTTTCATAAGGGGCCAAACTTAACGACACCGTGGAGATGCAGGTCAGAGATTTTCAGGGTCAACATTCTCAGGACCATCGAGAGACACTCAAGTTACAGGATCTGAGATGGTGTCAGAGTGTGGTGTCTCCTCACCCCTCATGAACTTGCAGCCTCCTCCCCCGCCCTTTCCCTTTAAGGACCAGCATAATAATAAATTATGAGCCTATTTTCAGGTAATATTTGATTCCTTCAAAGCATATCTTCAAATTTTAAAAAATTCATTGGGAGTTTCATTGAAAAATAGCATCTTTGTTGTATTTGCATAACTGATATACATATTACTCAGTTTATGTGACTCTCGAGCGATGGTGTTCCATCCATAGTGTCCCCGACTTTGTCCTCCCTGGCAAAGGCACTCAGTAAACAGTCTTGGAAAATGAGACTTCTGGGTTGTATGTACTCATTTAGTATTGAATTGGGTCATAGGTGGATTGTTTAAGTCCAGAATGTAAAAATCCAGACCATGTTGTTTTAACCAATCAGTTGAGTACCCTATGACCATGACTCTTTATACTCATTTGGTTGGTTGAAACAAAATCTTGGTCTGTACTTTTACTTTGTGGACCTGAGCTATCCACCTCTGAGTAGGGTGTATTCCCACATAATACACTGCCAGTCCCCATAATATCTCACTGGATTTGAAATAACAGGACAAATCCTCGTATAGCCCGGTGTTCCTCCCTCATTGGACTACAGGCTGGCGAATCCCTGCTTTCCATGTGCTGCCCACATGCATGTTCTCGCTGTACCGTCTATGCAATACCATTGCTGACTGTCAACATTCCCCTTAAAGGCGACACTGTATCAAAACATTATGCACGTGAGGATAAGATCTGGGCTCCTGAAAATCTTATTATGCTGACCATTAGCTTAATTATGCCCTGTGGTCACAGCTGAGGCAGAACGACAATGTTCATTACATTTGGAAGTGACGTTTAACGGTTCTGCAGAGATGTTCTGATCGACCTTTAAAGCACATTACCACGCACGGCTTCCTGCTGGGAAAGCGTGTTATTGTCCGGTCCTTTCCCCTCGCGGGGCACCGTAATCTCCCCCTCGCTTCAGCTTCGGACCTGTTTTATCGCTAGTGAGATAGTCCCGCTCGGGGTGCTATCAGCAAGGCCCGCTATCAGTCAGCCGCCTGCCAGGCCTTTCATCAGACCCCTACGCCTCAATTTTGCTGCACCTGATTGTGTCTCAGAGTTATTGCAGCAGCTAAACTCTTGAGTCAGGACACTGATCTCTCTATAAATGGAGTGAAGATATTTTGCTCCCCAGATGAGAGGACTTTAACTGCATGTGTGAATAGCAAATCTCATGCAACCTTGTCCAGTGTCGAGGTCATTCCTGGGCTCTGAATATTTCCCAGAACATGCTCACACTTACCTGGATATTAAAATAAAATTTGTGTAACACGTCTGATGGCTATTTTGATGTCATGAGTCTAGAACATCTAATTCTCTGCCTGTTGGGTGTTACACAAAACATACATAAATTTCGAAATGAGACGCATTCATTAGCATTCCATTTTGCCGGACTGGTGGATGAGAATTAAATTCCGTTTGAATTATTTAAAGCCTGATGTATTTGCAGTTCGAAAGATCCCCATGAATGTCAATATCATCTTCTAGCAAAATAAAAATAAAAAATCAACCCCATTATGCGTTTATTTTCCGATAAAATTGATCTGTGCCTTTTTACGTAGCTCTCGCCTCAAGTTCACTTAAAAAATTAGCTATCGGACCCCGGGTGTTGCAAAACTGCGTAATGTGACGGATATTGGACAACGTCACCGTTTTATTGTGTTTTTACCACAATGTGATACCATAAAAGCAAACACCAGGGCATGGCGAAATACGATAAAATGGGAATTAAGGAAGCCCTGGGATTCGCTGGTTTGTGGACTGAGAAGCGCAGCCGGCGCCCCATCAGGAAAAAATCAGGGTGGGACAGAAGGGGCAGAAAACTGAAACCCACCAGACGTCACCACCAGGGGAGAGTCACATCATAAACTTTATGCGATATACATCCTATTTTATCCTGAACAAATGGGAGGGGGGGGGTTGTCTGGCTTTCTGCCATATGTTAAAATTGGATAAACTACGTATATAACTATGACGTTAAAATAAACGAGTTTAATCCTAACTATGATTCTGTCTGTGTGCTTCACTGCTAAATGAACGTGTTCCTGGATGAATAAATGCCGCTTTCCGGTCTCTTTATTTTAGCGGGCATTTCTCACATTTCCACCGCATGCTCCCCCTTACTGCGCTGGAAGCGCCCATAACCTTACGCGGAATAGCGGTTAGGATGGAGCTCAGAACTGCGGCGAAACACCGAACTGGAAGCGGTGGAGCTATCCCGAGCGTAATAGAGATATAAAAGCATTAAACCTCACTCCCGGGGGTCCGCAATTGCTTTTCATCAAATTAATTATCCGTGCAATATTGAAATTCTGGTGGACGTTGTTCCGGGGCTTAGGCGTCTGCTTATTGTATTAGCCTGGATAGGGCTGCCTCCTTAAAGCCTACAGTTTGTTAGTTATACGCCTTGGGAGGCTCTGGTTTTCGTCATCCGTGACAAATGAAATGATCCAAAGCATAGCCGTGCGCTAGCACGCCGCTTAATTGGATTTCCGCTGTGGGGTCTGTGTCAGGTAGACAGAGGATGGCGTCAGGAACAAAGGCATGGCAGCTGCCCGCTAGGGACCTTAGGGTTCAGCCCCAAGCCCCTTCGGAGTTTTACATTCTTTCCACGACTAATCATGTAACTAACAAAAGTTCTCTGTTTTCCCATGAAATGTAGCTGATATTTCATTCTTACAATGACAAGATAAGATGCACCTTTATTAATCCTGAGGGAAATTACTGTGCCAAGGCATAGCCTACACTGAGCAAGATTAATAGAACAAATGGCTTAAAAATACCAAATAAATAGAGTCCAAGTATAAAGATGAGGTCCCTAAGAAGGTAAGTAACTTAACTAAAGTAGGAGCGATCGTGTACAAAAAGCAGTATACTGTGTATACCGAATATGTTAGATGAAGGCCTAATTCATTCATTTTTCTTAGATCACATGTACAATGTAATGGCGACCCCAAACTGTGTCCAAAGTACAAAATGTTTATGCCATTTACTCAGTATCTACTAATTTAGTAATACCTTCTGGTCACAACATCCATCCATCCATTTATCTATCTATCTATCTTATTTTTATTTAATTAATTAATTATTATAAGTCCATAAGAATATTGCACACACTGGGGGCCCACAGCACACCATCCAGCGACGTGGTAAAATTTATTACCTATATTTTTGCATCTAAATTAATAATATCAACAAGGAGACACACGATTTCTTTATTTCTACTTTTGTGAAAATCAGAATAGACGAATAAAGCAGATTTGTCGCTGTAATGTGCTATGTAAACAGCCTCTTCCCGTGCCTCTGTTTGTCCTCTTCCTGTGCCTTTGCCTGTCCTTTTCCTGTGCCTTTGCCTGTCCTCTGCCTCTGCATGTCCTCTTCCTGTGCCTTTGCCTGTCCTCTTCCTGTACATGTCCTCTTCCTGTGCCTCTGCTTGTCCTCTCCCTGTGCCTCTGATTGCATATACACTAATGTTCATCATTTACAACTAGGACACTACATTTTATTGTTTTTTATTCCCACACAGTCTCACTGCTGCGGGTGCCTGTCCAGACGTTTAATTACAGCAGGTTTTAAAAAGGTCGCCGCAGTGGCCCAAGCAGCCTGTTATAAGGGAGCGCCTCGTGTCGGAGGAATCCTTCAAGGCCTAATTTGACACTGCGGTACCGTCTGCCCTGCTTTAAAGCACACAGAAGTGATGGCGGATGCCAGCTGGGCATATGGCGCCTTAAAGCACGGTGTGCGTCTCCTGGAGGGGACATACGCTGGCTGTGGTCCTCCTTTACATCGCTTAAAAGCAGCAGAGCACACCCAGAGGATCTCTTAGGCACTAAGTCAGGGTGTTATACCACCATGTGTTATTCTTTAACATTCACAGCAGGCAGAGGCTCAGTTATGACTCAGATGTAACTTTTATATATCATGCCAAAGTGTTCATTTACAGCCGCACTGTAGTGCAATAGGAATTATAAAAAAAAAAAAAAAATGTCGAATAAGAGTGTGTTTCATTTAATTTTATGCACATTGGCAAACAGGTGTAATGTGTGCATTTTGCATAATGGGACAAAGGAAAGGAAAGGTTTCAATGACAATGCCAGAGTGGGAGCTGCTTCTGTCCCCCGAACATGGAGGTGATGCGAGGAGTGATCTGACTGGGTTCCGTAAAGAGCCTCTTTTCTTCCCCAAAGCTACCTTCAGGTGGTCAGGTTAGTCTGCAGTGTGGCGAAGCTCCCGTTGTCGCTGGGCGCTCTGTCCCTTTAAGAGGTCAGTGCCGCCAGGCTCCTCTGGGGCTCTCCAGTGAGGGAGCGCACGCGGGCAGGTGGCTCCTGTCCCCAGCAGCCAGACGCTCTGCGGGGAGCAGCCGACACGCAGCCCTGCCTTGGGGGACAGAGGGAGGTGGGTTCAGGGTTTCGGACAGCCCTGTGAAGGACTCCCTCCTCAGCATGAGCTCGGCAGCCGAACCTGTGGCCATCACCCGACCCCCACCCTCCACCAAGAGGCACCGGAGCCAGAGGAAGAATTCCAGCAGATTATACTCGCAGTACCAGGAGCCTCGGTCCGGGTGAGCAGCTCCGCCTTCCCCGTTTAGCCCCCTCCATGGGGAATCAGGGTTCGCCAAAACTCAAGCAGATTATTCAGTCATGTTATGATCAGCCGCTGCTGTGGTCCTGATTAAGATTAATGACCTGTCACTAAATTAAGGAAGCATTCGTTCAAAAAAGAAGTGTTTATGGAGAAATGCTGTTTTATGACAGATCAGATGCCACTTAACCAGTAAATTCTGCTACATCTGATGAGATAAATACTTTAAGCAGATTTGCCTTTAATGTGGCTTGTTTTTCTTCATCTGAAAGTTAATGGACAGGATTAAACTGCGAATTTGGAATCAAACGAAATGCTAACGGACTGAACTAAGGAGGGAGAAACTCAGAGGGGCACTGAGAGCAGATGCGCTCAGCAGCACGTGGAACTGCACGTAGCAGGGAGCAAGGAAACAAGCCCTCCTCTTCTTCCAGGTTCTCAGACGAAGAGGATAAGCCAGAAGAGCAGGTGGACAGCAATGACCCGGAGGAGATATTCCAGAACATTCAGCTCCAGAAGGAGATCATCGCCAACATTCGCACCAGACCCTGGCCCATGAGGCACAAGCTCAAAGTCCTCAAGTAAGAGCCGCTGTGAGTGACAGGGATGTGACATCCCCCCACGTCAGCATGCCACCAGGTGACCCTCGTAGAGATGGGGCATGTGACTTAGTCACACAGAGCATGGAGGAAAACTATAAATGTTGGTACTTTTAATGATGTTTCCGTGGTTTTAATTTGATCAAATTGAAAATGGGCACCTGGCATGAGCCGTACCTTGAATGGTCGTTGGATTGTTTCCACGGTTACGTGCGAACACCTTCCTCACTAGTCTGACCTAGTGGTTAGTTGCGGCACTGCGACTGATGTCGGGGAAATTGAACGACCGTAATTGGCTGAATTACTTAGGAAGCCCAGCCTCAGCGCAGGAAGACAGGACCCTTAGCACGCCAAGGAGGAGTGCTAAGTGGTGATTAGCATCCCCGCAGGAAATTTGCCCCGCTTCCAGCATCCGGGGGGGGCAAAACAAACTCTGTTAGCGGCGTCATTTTTTCATTAGCAGGTCCCCCTGCCCCCGTCCATCTGGAGGAGCCAGGATCTGCCTCTGAGCCGCAAACCAGACACCCTGCTCCTCCCTCTCAAAAAGTGCTGATTCCCATCATCAGTGGGGCGCTCGTTATGTGACTGCCTCGTTATTGCCTTGCTGCAGCTTTATTGCCTGCGCCTCCAAAGGGACGAGAGCCCCCACTCTACGCCTGGCGTGCGTTCTGGATCGATGCCTCCCGGTCCGTCCTCATACGCTCCATTTGTAATGCGCCTAAATCATCGGCCTCTCCTTAATGTGTTTGTTCATATTATTTACGTTTTGCTTGCCCAAAGCGGATTATTGCTACCGCCAGTTTATAGAACTGGCTGTAGCACTGGAGCGACGCGAGTTATATACTTCAAGGGCATAACAGCTGGCGCCCCCTGTGGGTTGGTTAAAAAAATGTTCAGATGAGCTGTTACTCTATCTGCAGGTGAAACGCCCTGTATGAGAGCCATTTCTGTGTGTGTGTGTGTGTGTGTGTGTGTGTGTTCTTGTTTGTTTTCTAAGCTTCTATAAAGGGGCACACTGTCAGCTCTGTCTCCTTGGGAAAGGCTGTGTGGTTGAGCAGATGTCTGGGCAGGGGAGGTGTAGCTCAGACGGTCGCATTTCTTGCACCTCTTGCCCACGCAGTAAATCTTGCGTCGCGTGCATTGAGGCAGCCTGCCTGAATGAGGCCATGACCGGCGCCCCTTTGTCCTCACAGGCAGGCCAGGGAGATCGTCCTGAAGTACGAAGGTAGACTCACCCGGACCCGCGGATATCAGGCTGCCGGAGCCAATGTAGGTCCCTCCTGCCGCCGGTCTTCCCCCCCCCACCCCAACTGCCACTGGTCATGTTAACTTATTACCTTCTTGTTAGTTGATGGACACTGTTGCACTGTGAATATAAACTCTTGCTTCCAGCCCCCCTGTTTTGCACTGTAAAACCCTTGTCACTTGCAGCCTGTATGTTGCACCGTGGCGTTTCATACCACAGTCTATGGAGGCTGTGACAGTAACGCCCAGATCTTTTGCTGGTTGTTAGATACCCACCTGATAAATCCTCCTGCGGTGTGACAATCGCTGCTGTAATACTTAGCCATATTTTCCCACATCTTCTTCATCTCTGATCTCTCCTCCCCATTTAAAGTGTCCAGCTCAGGCAGATCTCAGATCTCGAATTTATTGCGAATTGAAATGCACGTCCCAGGCTGCACTTACACTAATTGCCTTGCAGCAGAGTCCGCAGCCGCAAGCCCTGCGTAAACTCTCAGTTTACACGCTGTGCCATTGCAGCGCATCTCTTCCAGGGTTTTCTATGAAAGACTGCATCCGAGGAACGGAAGGCCGGGCTCAGCCTGGACCATCTCACTCCTCTATTCGCGCGTTTGGTAGCTTATAGATCAGCGTTATCAGCTGACGCGCGGCGCACACGCCCAAGCACACGTCTGTCGGATTTATAGCCCATTGTTATTGCTGAGCTTAATTAAAATGCTCCCGTGGCCTGAAGGCTATTAAAATTAATTGAGTCATAGTAAGTAGATTGACGATGCTGTATTAATTACAGAGATGGGCCCCCTTGCTGCTTCACTTTGAGTAAAATATTGGAAATCAAATGCATTTATTAGTTAGTCATCTGCTATTATTTACTTATTAGTTTAGCTCAATATACTTTTTTAAGTAATCAAAGGTCACGCTGGTGGCATTGTTGATATCTTGTGATGTAGTCCAGACTGAGGGAGATGACCCCGTGTAATAGTAGCTCTCTGATAAAATTAAAAAGGACAAAGCAAAATCAATTTTGTGCTCTAATGATTTAATCTGCTGCTCATGTTTTCAGCTCCTGAAGAAACTGTCCCGCTTGCTGTATAATATTGTAGTTTTGTTTGTTCCGTGGGAAATGAGAATTAAGAAGATTGAGAGTGAGTATGTGTTTCTATTTCTCTGTCGCTAAATGCTGCTATGGTCCCCAGTGTCCATGAAGCGGGCCGGTTATTTGCCTCGTTACACGGGCGCTCTCTGATTTTTAAAGGTCACTTCGGATCAGGGGTGGCTTCGTACTTCATTTTCCTAAGATGGCTGTTTGGCATCAACATCGTTCTAACTGTCATGACGGGAGCCTTCATCGTCCTGCCCGAAGTGAGTCGTCCCTCGAATGCCTGATGCTCCGCTGGCCCAGAGCATATCCGCTGGCCTTCGTAAGATGGGGGAGGCCTTGGATCTCTAGGGGTGGGGCCAAGTCACATGATAAGCTCTTCTCACCTGGAAGCAGTTATTAAACACTTGTGTTCCCTCTCACTCGGCCTCGACCTCATATGCAGCTCAGACTTCACTACTTTCCCCAAACTCTGTACCTCCCTTGTGTTCCCTGCCTGTTCATGCCTCCTCTTCTTCTGGTTCCTTTGATGCCTCCAATCTGTGAGTTATTGTTGTATGTAGTTATTATGATAAAGGCCCCAATAAAATGGAATCCAGATGGGACTGTAACAGTGTCGGTATGAAAGCTGCACCCTCAGTAGTAAGGTTAGTGATTTCTGGGGGTGGGGGGGTTCCCGGTTTTTCTGGCAGCTGCTGGCTGGCGCCCCTTTTGGAACCACCCGGAGCAAGACCATTCCCAAGGAGCACCTGGCCTCTGCCCAGGACCTGGACACCATCTGGTCACTCGGGGTAAGTGGCCTGTATGGTTGTACCGATGGCGTGGCGCCCCCAGCAGCCGACGGCGTTTCATCACTCCCTCCTGCGCGCCGCTCTCCTCAGGGTTACCTCCAGTACTCTGTGCTCTTTTACGGCTACTATGGAAGCGTCCGGAAGATCGGCAGTGCTGGCTACAGGCTCCCGCTGGCATATTTTATGGTCGGAATGGCTGTTTTTGCCTACAGCTTCATCATTCTGCTTCGCAAGTAAGTCTGTTCATCATTTCCGTTTATCTTGGTGCTACAGGTGCAGGAAGTGTTTATATATGATTTCTGTAGTGGGTGCCATTTGTTCTGGAAGGATGAGTAGGATTGGAGGTACATACCCCATATGTATATTTACATTAATTAAATATCAATCCATCCATCCATCCATCCATCCATCTATATATACATACATGCATACAAACATACATCTTCTAAGCCTGATCAGGGTAAATTAAAAATTCCTGGTCAGATTGAGTTACAGATGAATGCAGTTGCATGTTTAATATAAGCATCGTTACACATATGGACAGTATAAAGCCTTGACTCATGTTGCTTTCCAACCCGAGCCATCTTACCTCCTCATATCTCCTTAGGATGGCCAGGAACTCGCGACTCAGCCTGGCCAGCGCCTCCGACGAGAACTACACCTTCTGCTGGCGGGTCTTCTGCGCGTGGGACTACCTGATCGGCAACCCCGAGGCGGCCGAGAGCAAAGGCGCGGCCATCGTCAACAACATCAGGGTGAGGCCATGGCAATCTGCCTGGATGTTAGTGTGGGTGGGGCGGAGCCAGAGCTGGGGGGCCCATCGATCGCGGCTTATCTGCCCCCCGAAAGGGCTGCATCAACAAGAGTCCCTGCAGCCGCTGACGAATCAGCCCACTGGTTCTCGCTGAGATTCTCGCTCCTTCTGACACGCTCTGTCTTTCCTTTGAAGGAGGCGATTGTCGAGGAGCAGGAGAGGAAGAAGGACACGAGCCTGTAGGTGGCGCTGCAGGTTCCGCTGTCTCGCTGCTCTTTGGTGTTCGTTACCAGGCCTCCGTTGGTGCTGAGGAGTGTAGTTATATGTCATGTTCTCCGTGGCTGTTGGGGGGAACAGCAAGCGGCCATATCTGTGGTAAACACCTCGATAGTTGAGTCGAGATGGTCTTTCTCTGACGTCATCACTTTCATAAACGAGACACCCGTGTGCCGGAGCGTAAAATCAAGGCAGCGATTTGTTACTGGCCGAAGGTGCAGGGCCTAACGAGTGAGGCCCCGTCTCCCATCCACCCCTCTCCCATCCACCCCTCTCCCCTACCCCCCCGTTGCCAAGCCCCCCCCACCCCAGCACCCCCCGGGCCAACCCCCCCGAGTACAAACCCCCCCCGACACGCCTC
>JABFEA020000010.1:6900270-6915381 GCA_019775915.2 Cyphomyrus plagiostoma | reverse complement strand
CTACTGAACTCCTCACACCGTCACTGCGCTGAAGTTTCGTGCCCGTGCTCCCGGGCGATTTCTCAAATGGTGGGTGACCCCCACCTCCGCAATCATCAAAATTTACACCCCCCCCCCCCCCCACACGCACACTCCAAATTTCTTTCTGGCTATGGACCTGCCCCAGACAAAGTTTACCATCGCCCCTAAACCCCCTGGGTGGACAACTATGCCATTGTAGAAAGTAGAGCGGGGGGGTCTCTGAAAATCTCAATTAGCCCAGGGGCCTCTGACCTTGTTAATCTTACCTTTATCCAAACATCGAAAGTTAACCTCCTTCTCTTACTTTATGGCTGTTCCTCTCAGGAGCCCTTTGCTGGCATGAGGCAGAGCGCCCTAGGCAGAGCGCATTAGCCTGTCTCACATTTCTGTGTATATCTGGGTGTACAGAGCTGTTACTTATTCAGGCACTACAGGTTTAATGTCCCCCCAGGTGTTGTGCGTTAGCCAGGCAATGGCACTATTAAGTCAGGGGTGGCCCCTGTATATTCTATTTCTTTTGGAGATTTTTTTGGAGCCGTTCCCTGTGGATAATGATGTACAGGGGGCAGCAGAGGACTACCTAATTACGAGTGAGGCCATCACCCAGAGCACCAGATGTCGTCCCAGTGCTGTGTAGGCTCTTGCAGACACTCATGCTCTGTATTTTAACTCAATGTTTCCCCTGTTCGCATGGTGCCTGCGGCTGTTTCCGGCAATGTTTTTCTTGTGGACATTGCCATTCCTGCCCTGACCCTTTAAATCATTTTTATTTCCCAAACCGCCTTGCAGACCCCAGACTGTGTGCAGTGACGTGATTGTTACACCATGCCTCTTTATCAGTGCTAATATTCAGGGAGCGCTATTAAAGGCACCGGCTGGTAGCCTGTAGGCGATGCATTATGTCCTCATGAATATATCTTACTTACCTTTGCAGAAATGCACAGCCCTGTTCTTCATGTACCAGTTCCACAACATTTTAAAGTATGTTAAAGCTGACAAACATCTGTAAACTTTATGTGATGGGATGTGTCATTTGTACAACTTTGAGACATGTTTGTTGGAAAACCACAGCTATGAAGGCGTGGGATATGGCAGCAAAAAGCCATATAAGTGTGTGACCTCAGTAACCCACAGAGCCATTTGTGAATCATGACTCAGGGAGGGACGCGCCATGTCACTGCGGTGCCGAGGTGACACCAGTGTGTGACCTGTGCTGGCTGATATTTAGCCTTTACACACTGTAAGGGCTGCAATATTCAGCTCTTGTTAAATATTCTGAGAAGAAAACATAGTTTTTTGGGGTTTCACAATCACATTATACAATGTAACTTGAATTTTTCTCTTTAAAGTGAAATGCCATCTCTAAAATGAAAAGTTGCTTTAGATTCCCAGCTTTTAATTTTTTTTTTTATTAGCATTTTTGTTGTTTAACCTCTGTCGAGTTTTTGACCACACTGCTGCGTGTTTCCTCTGGTTCCTTAAGCAGATGTGACACACACACACACACACACACACACACACACAGAGAGTCCATATAATCCTATCTGTATGGAACTCTCCATTCATTTATACAGGCATAAGCATAATCATAACTATGATAATTGTAACCCTAACCAAGCCCTAATATCAATCATAAGTAACCAAACAAAACATAAGATGCCTGGTAATTTTTACTTTTTTGATTGCACTCACAATTTATAAAATTGAGGCTTGTATTGTGGGTACCTGAAAAATGCCCCCATAAGATAATGAGTAACAAGTTTTACCACAATGTGGGGATATTTGGTCCCCACAATGTGGTAAATACAAACCCACACACACAAGCACCTCATTGCCAGCGGAGGGTTATTCTGGTACTGTTTAATTACCATGCTACTGTTTAATTACCATGCTACTGTTTAATTTTGTTTCAATATTTTGACGTGACAGGTCAAGATTCTTTTGCCTGTATCTGGTGTCTGACAGCCAGTGTCATGCAGTGCACGATGTCTTCACATTTCACAGACATTACGGGTCAGAATAGATTATTTTATTTTTAAATTCAATCAGCAGTAACACTCATGTGAAAAAATTAGGACACATCATCGTATATTTAGTTCTTTATTAAGAAATATCAATGTATCAATATAAAATCTTCTTTCAAATAATATCTGTAGATACATCTGTTGATATCTGTAGATACATCAGGTGATGTAATTGCATAACCTATGCAAAAACAAGAAATATATATGCTTATTTAACAAAAGAAATTAATTATGATGCCAATTCCTACTGAGGAAAAAGTTAGGGCACCTCACATCCATTACTATTTTAAATGCCTAGAATTAGATTCTAGTGGCACCACATCAGGTGAGAATAATTAGAATATCGTTACAGAGCTTTTTGGTGGACCCTGTCTTATTTAAACCACAGATAGTTGAAGTGAGTGGTATCACCATGGTGAGATTCAAAGAGCTCTCTGAGGCCTTCAGAAAGAAGCTTAGAGATGCATATGAGTCTGGGAAGGATGCAAAAAGATCAACTATGGAATCAACTATTCAACTGTCCAGAAGATAATTTACAAGTGGACAACACTGAAAACTGCCAAACTGGCCAGGTCAGGCCGGCCTAGTAAGTTCACCCAAAAGCAGACCACAAGATGCTGAAAGAAGTCTGAAAAAACCCTAACATGTCATCACAGGACATACAGGAAGCTCTTGCCACAGTTGATGTCAAGGTACATGGATCTACTATCAGAAAGAGACTGCAGAAAGCTTGATTTACATGGGTGGTGTGTAAGGAGGAAACCCTTGCTGTCAAAAAATAACAGCAAGACTGAAGTTTACCAGAGACCACCTAGACAAAGACCAGGACTTCAGGAACAATGTGGTTCGGGCAGATGAATCTAAGACTGAGTTATCTGGACACAGTAACAGAGGACACGTTTGGTGTAAACCAAAGACAGCTTTTGAGGAAAAGATCCTCATACCAGCTGTGAAGCTTGGGGTGGGAATGTCATGGTTTGGGGCTGCTTTGCTGCAGCAGGTCCTCACCAGCTCACCATCATAGAATCTACTATTAATTCTTCATCATATCAGAGGGTGCTTGAGAACAATGTGAGAGCATTTACCCAGAAGTTCAAGCTGAAGTGTGCGTGGACCATGCAACATGTCAATGACCCAAAACATTCCAGTAAATCTACCAAGAAACGGCATAGAAGAAAGAAATAAAGAGTGCTGGAGTATCCAAGTCAAAGCCCAGACCTGAACTTTATTGAGATGCTGTGAGGTAATTTTGAAGTTGGCTGTGTATGCGAGACACCTTTCAAACATCACACAGCTTAAGGAATTCTGCATTGGACAGTGGAGAATGACAGATGGCTATAGGAAACATCTCAGTAGGTTATTTCAGTCAAGGGGGCATACTAGCTATTATGCATTAGTTGACAACTTTTTTTCCTCAGTAGGAATTTGCATCTTAGTTAATTTCTTTTGTTAAATAACAGCATTTCTTTCTTGTTTTGACATAGGTGATGTTATTGCATTGATATTTCTTAATTAAGAACTGAATATTTAATGGGGTGTCCTAATTTTTTCACGACTATACTGTATATCCCACTTCCTCTTTTTAGCCTAAATATCTGACCTATACAAAATACGAGACATTTAAATACTTATCTTAACGTCTAATCTTCTGCAGGACTGAAAGTTTGAGCAAAATGTTATTTGGCATCTGGCCACATCAGCAGTGATATGGGTGTGATCTGGCACTGTCTCTAGGCTGAGTTTAAGGGCCTAGATGTGACTTCATTTCTGTTATTGTTGTGCGGGTTTTATTTATGCTGAATGAGTTGTGGATTATGTTAATCTAAAAAAACAAAATCATACATGGAACATGTATGCAAATGTGATGCATTGGACAAAATTTATTTTGCATAATCCTGTTCATTTTTTATTACTTATCATATATGTATATGGATACGATGCAATCATTTTCTGTTTTTGCAGTCCCAAAAAAATGAAAAAAGGTTTTCCCTGATTTTGATCTTAAAAAAAGTGTAAACAGACTTGAACTTGTAAACGCAAAATAGATTGTGGACTGACTACCTTCCAGGTTTCAGAAAGCGTTCCTACGATAATGGAATGAAGACCCCTCCCTTGCAGGAGGACAGGCCTCCTTCTGGGGTCTTGCTTGGTGCCACCCACATGTTGCTCTCAGTCCGTCTCACCCCTTTTTCTCCTGATGACGGCCGTAAAGGGCCCATCGGGCAGAGCCTTGATGATGCTCCACGCCTCAAACCGTGGCAGCCCCAGCAGAGACATGTCCTGCACCTGCTGGATCTCATCACCCAGTTGGATGCTGCTTAGGTCTGAGGAGAGAAGCACGTGGTGATGAGCTTGAATCAGTTAGGGTCTGATCCCTGTCTACAAAAACAGAACTGCAGTTTGATGAGTGTGGTGAGTTTCTGGACTGTAGTGCACTGGTGTCGGTAACACTTGGCTAGATATGGCGACTCTGGGTAATTTTAAAATGTGCAGTGCATGCTGTTTAACACCTTAAAAAAGCAGTCATAATTACCCTTATAAGACAAACATTAATCTTGTGGTTCTTTGCATAAAGTTATGTTATTTGCATAGCTAAACTGGAGGTACATGGTTTTTCAAGCTTTATTGAGGTTCAGCCATAGGGCACCTCTTTAAAATGTGAATCTGTAATATCTTTGGCAAAGGTCTGTTTTTTTACACAAACTGCATACCATAGGGTCCAAAGAACAATGGCATGTTTTCAGTTTCGGATTTCAAAATCTCTACAAATACTGTGTTTTTCATCTATTGAAGGTACTAAGGGAAGAACAGGGCAGCGTCTCTTGTAGCTAGATGGCTAGGTGCGCTTAGCTAGCTGGCCAGCCTGGAACAAGCTGCCTTGTGCCATTAGAGGATACCAGCCACGTTTCTGTAAGTGGCTGACCATGAAACACTGGCTTCCTGAGGGTTTGTTTCCTGTCTTAGACATTACACACCAGTATCTGATTTAAGCACCAACCAGTTGAGTACAGAGTCGCAGTCACCGAATACTCAACTAGACTCAAATCTTTGCTTTGGAATTTTAGTTTCTGGACCTGAATTTTAGTTTCTGGACCTCAACTATCCACCTCTGTTTTCAAGTAGGAAGATGAATAGATTTTTGATGACAGATCTTTCTTTGGATTAATAATAAATGCATAGTAAAATCTAATAAGTCAATTATTGTAGCTTTCATGGGACATGAAAATAATCATTAAAGATGGCCCCCACTATGATGGTGAAGCTCATATTTGGCCCTCTCAGATCTGGCTTGTTCTGAGTGCTTAGGGTTGTCACTGTATACCTTTAAACATCCTGTTCACCACTAGGGGTCTGTCTCCATTGATTGAGCCTTTGCCTCCTTCAAGGCTGAAGCCCACGCCGCCTGCACTCTTCTCTAGCTGTACGGTCAGGATCTCGCCGTCACCGTCGTCTGCAAGGGGAACCCAGAGAATGTTTTTCCGTTAACCCCACTCCCAGGGCCCGGTGACTTGGAATATTCTGCAGCCACATTGTTGCCACATTTGTGAACATTGACCACCATTATATACTATCTAAGTTCTACGGCTCTCTTAGGTTACCGATGAAATATCACCAGAGAACATTAATATTACCCACAAACCCTTTCTGTCTACCTACAGGACAACTCCTCCACGCTATTTTCCCAGGAATGACTTTAAGCCCAAGATATCATCTACTGTTTGCCAAGGGATTCCCTCCAGTGCTACAGGAGCCTTATGTATGTTAGTGATGCTTTCAATTCAGCTCCATTTGGCAGCAGCTCAGGCTCTCCCCCACACTTACCAGCTCTGCTCTGGTCTGGGCCGCCTCCGGCCGAGTCGCTGGAGAGCCCAGCTCCTGCCTCGCCCTGTCCAGCCTTACAGATGACCACTACGGCTTGCTTCATCGTCCTGGCCTGCCGAAGGATGGCTGTGGCATCGGCGTGGTTCAAGTGCTTCAGAGTCTGCCCGTTGACGGAGAGCACCTCGTCCCCCTTCTCTATCGTGCCCTCCTGAGCCGCCAGTCCGCTGGGGAACACCTTGTGAACCTGACCGGGGGGCACCAGAGCTCAGCCTCAGATCACCAAGGAACCGCCAAAGCCCAAACATCTGCTCGGGTAAAAGCAGACGCTAAGCATCTAAATGTACACTAATGTTTATAATCCTAAGGAGTGGCTAAGTTTAACTTTCACAATTGCAAACTTTATCTGTACTATTTTGGGTAGTAATATATATATATATATATTTTTTTTTTTTTTAATGAAAGGTTACTCACAATGATGGCTTTGTTCTCACAGTCGACACCCCCGGCGATGCTGAAACCCAGGCCAGCCCCCTCTTCTTTGTGTAAAATCACAACTTGGATATCTTCAAATTGCTGGGTGGGGGGACCAAACAGGTAATTTATCACCGATTTGACCATGCAAATACACTTCAGCCTTCAATTATACTAAACACTAGTTTATCTGACACCTCCTCTTAAGCGGCTCATGCACCTTCAGTAAGGTTTCAGCTTTTATCCTACGTATAGCATTTATATCTGTTCATATAGCTTTTATGCAGGTATGATATAAATGTAATAATGCAGGCACAGCCTTCATCTGACTGATTCCATTCACTGATGTTAATGTCACCAGATGGCCAGATCCGCCCTGTTGCCCATCGACAATGCTGGGTTGGTGCTTCAGGGATGCAGTCGCTGCCCCCCAGAGCCTGCAGTCCGCTAGGTGACTCCAGGTCACCACTCTGTATGTGACCGGCAAATTTAGATAGTAGTCTATTAGCTTTAAATGAGGACACCATGTGTTTTATATAGATATATTCCTGCAGCTTAAATAATAACATCAGTGTGGCTTGTATTGGGCCGGATTTAACTACAATTCAAAGCACAGCCGGTAGCTCTTAGCTGCCCCCACCTGGACGTTTCTGGGTTTGCGTCTGAGTGTTTAGCATGAAAGGGAAGTTTATGTCCATTCTGAAGGGCTGAATACAGCCTTAAGTGCTTGGATACTAAATCTGAGACACTCTCATCTCACAGTCCAAGGCCTGTTACTTCATGAGCTAAAGAAAAAAATGATTGTGACACAGGAAACACAGACGTTATCTTGAAGGGCGGTTACTTAAGTCGTGAAAGAAGCTGTCATTCTGTGAGGTAAAGGTTGGTTTCCATGGTATCCAAAGGCACTGGCTTCTTCTATAGCTGATACTGAGCTAACATCACATTTAAGGTATGTAACCCGATGATTATCAGGTCGAGCAGCAGATATGGAGCAGCTGCTATACCTTTGATCAGGGTGTATAATCTGAACTGCTCCATAATAGCTCCTTTCATCCAAATCAGTTTACATGTTTTATGGATATGTATAACTAGATATTCAATTAGGTTAAATAACCTGGTGAAGGCTTAGGGTCTTGAACCAGCCATGTTAGGTTATACATCCAGGTTCATAACCACTAATCACCTGCAGCTCCCAGGTATACAAGGTTTAGTGGTATAGTTCAAGAAGCTTGATCATTGCTACTGTATTGAGAGCAGGACTAACCTCCAGGACCTCCTCATCCAGGGCCTCAACTTCTTTCATCATCCTTTCGATCTCCTCTGGCGGGATGACAGACATGACCGACTGGGCACAGGTGGCAGAGTTACTGGGCAGGCCTCTCTCCCAGTTGCCATCTTCGCTGCCGTCAGTATCCCACTTTATGGTGCACTCATGGAGCTCTGCCAGGCTGGGGGGGGACACTCAAGTGAGCTAGTTATTCTCCCCACCCAAGGATATTGGAGTAATACAGATGAATTACCGATACTAATCAATCTTACTGGATTCGATGGTTAATTCACCGAACTACGGAGTGCTCCAGCTAAATTGCAGCTCTGTTTGATAGTCTGAATGGACAAATCTCTCTGTGTTTGACAGAACGCTTCAAGTGGTTCAGCTTTCGGAACAGGAAGTTCACAGGAAGCTGCCCTTGAAATCTTGCAGAAACTTCCACTAAGTACCGGTGTTATCACATTGCCAACTCCGCTGTGGCTTTTTGTCCAATCTCAGAAATCATCTTCCTTGTTCGCTGCCCTATTCCCACCCCAGTGGCTGCGCACCATAACTGTCAAAGCAGCCAGTGTGTAGTGGCAATGTAACTGAATTCAAGGAACTCAAAATCCTTCTACAGAAAAAAAACACATACCTTACAGAGAACCCCTTTTCACTGCAGTCAGGTCCGGGGGAGAAGGGGGCAGTTTCTGTAGTTGGAGGGTCCTCATCTGTCTTGGTCAGAGGAGATCCTGGATTTAGGCTCCAGGGGTTTCCAAGGCGGAAACACGGGGACTGAGGTAGGGAGCGCATTGTGCGGATCAGTGCGTGCGACACCAGGTTGCTGATAGACAAGATCTTGACCAGACTTTCATTATCGAGCAGCCGGCTGGTGGAGGCCTCAGTGGAGAGCTCAGGAGTTGTCAGGGGCAGGCTTCTTGTCCGCAGATTCTGCTGCTTGGCGATCATAATGGACTCCTTGGATGAGAAAGACATGTCCAAGAGGTCATCCGTCAAGCTGTCAACCTTAGGTTCTGGAGCTGAAATGGAGACTTCATCTGCTTCTGGATCAGGCTTATCTGGAGAAGCTGTTTCTGGAGTATGTGCTTCGGTGAAAGATGCCTTTGGAGCTGTTGTCACTGAAGAAATTGTGTCTGTAGAAGTTTCTGTTGGAGCAGGTGCTTCTGGTGAAGTTGCTGTTGGAGCTGGAGCTTCCTGAGATGTTTCCTCTGGAATGGTCTCTTCTGAGCTGGAGATGACTTTGGAAACAGCAGAATGCCTTCCTGCTCTGGTGGTGTTTCCTGGAGGAGAGTCAGAGACCAGCTGTGTGGGAGTAGATGGGGAGGCCCTGTGCTCATTGACTGAGTTAGCCACAGTAGATCTGCTGCTTGGCCAACTTCCTGTGTTGCAAGGGCGCGATTTCTCTGTTAAAGGCAACGATGTGGAAGAAGCAAGATGTCGACTGCCCCTTTCCGGTCCCTCGGGGCTAGAGAAGGACTCGAATGAGTGGATCTTTTGTTTGAACGACAGATTTCCAGATGCCGAGGTGCTTCTCAAGCTGACCCCGAAAGTTCTGGCCACATCAGGGGGCTTCTTATCAGAAACTCTGCTGGATTCTGCCTGTAGCCTCCCTACCAGGTTCTTCCGAGTCCAGGTGGGCTTGGGTGCCACAGGCGGACCCTTTTTTACACTCGGCGATTCATCCACCTTGGCTGCACTGAGGTCCTGGGCTGCCCCGGTGCTCTCAGGCAAGGCAGGACCATTGACCTCTTCCATCCCATTCTCTTCACTCATGGCAGCTGGGCTGTGCGTTGTCCCGATACAGGGGGTCACCTTCACCCAGGGGTCCTGTGGTTGGCTGTCCTGGTGTAGCTCCACACAGGCTTGCCTCCTCAGCACTGGCCTCTGGGAGCACACGTGAAGGGCAGGCGTAGGACCTGCCAACAACAAGCACAGGAAACAACATTTACTCTACCTCCTCTTAACTGGCATGTTGGCTAACTTATCCACTTTACTGTCCACTCTACTACAACATCCAGAGGTTAAATATTATTTATATGACAGCAATATTTTACTTTTTACAGAAAAATATGATTTCCTTTTTTCCTTTTTTTTATATATTTTTTTCCAGGTGAGCATGAAAGCAAATCAGATGCCATCTATTCTAGAATCTCATCATTAAACATCATTCCTACCTTTGTGCTTGCTGTCTCCTCTGGAGGAGAGATCTGTCGACTCAGAAGCTGCAGGGACAGCTAAGGAAGTTCTGTGTGTCGCCCTCGGTGTCTCAGGCAGCCCTCCGGCTGCTTCCTGTAACAGAAACAGGAAATAAGGCACTCTGAGCTCCATTTGCAGCAACCGCAGAAGGTACCAGCAACGCATCCGGTAGGCTTTAATCTGACATGCATTACCAACTGCGGGCGCAAATTGCATCAATCCCCCTGTGGATTCAGCAGTGCAGGCTGAGGCATTTTTCATACCAAGCATGCAGACACCTCGCTGTGCTGGGGGAATCACTTAGATGGTCACTTTCCACATAAAAAACATTCCAAAGGTCATGGTCACGTGTGCATGAATGATCGTGAGATCTGCATCTTGTAAAAGCCATTTAGTTATGTGAAAACCACAATATTTAAATATGTACGCTGCAGCCGATAGGCAAAAACAAATTATACAACAATGATGGCCATTTTGTTTTTTTCATTTGGTCTACTGGTGTACTTGCACGGGAAGTGACGTATGATTTGCATGAGATGAATTACTGCATAAATGCTGCATTGTAAATAATGCACTTCTGGATAAGTGCGTCTCCAGTGTTAGCCCCATGCACAAAGCTCACCAGCTCAAACACAAGAGAGAAATAGTTCAACATACATGTTTAAATAGCAATTCTGGGATCTTTCTTAAAGCCATGTAAATACTGCGAAAAAACTAGAGGTATGTAGAGAAAAAAGACAATTTTCAGTATAAAAAACATTATAAAACAATTCATTCATTTGTCAGTTGCTGTTCTTAGAATGAATAAGAGCAATTAATTTGACTCAAATGTCAGGATTGTGTAAGAGTTTCTGGTAAGATGCTGGATTCAGCTGTTCAGACCACCCACACACTTTCGGTTTTAAGAGTTTTGTTTCAAGTAAAGCTTTTAACCGTTTAGTTTTGAAAGTGAAATACTGCTTTTTGCACAGTTTGGGAAGTGGTGGCCATGTAATTCACATTTATAAAGACTTACAAACTACCTGCATCTGAGCCAAACCTTAAATAATGAGGCATGCTTAATTCATACCTAATTAATTTTCTTACAGATTATTTTTGCAGATGCTAACATTTGAATTACAGCAGAAAGTGCTGAGCTTCCTGATTACAAACGTAGTGTAAATTTTTATCATTTTACAAATTCAAGTTGAGTCTGTTTGGCATAAAAAAGATCACACCTGACATGTTGATTGAGGACGAGGCCAGGCATCATCCAGGGAATCTCTGCTGGATCCCTGTGAGTCAGCAAGAGACTGTCCGTTAAATCTGTCCAGTTGAGTCTGAATGGGGCTTGGGGGGGCAGATCCTAGAGCCTTCGAGCTCCTGATCCTCAAGTCTAATGGGTGTAGACAGTGGACTGTGTCAGAGGAGCTGTGGGGAACATTGTAGTCCTGGTATGAAGGTGGTTTACTGTCAGGCCAGGACCCGGTCCCCGATACTGGTGACGCCGGCAGTGGGATGTCCATGCTGTGGACCCTGGCCTTGGGGTCTGATTGCAGGTAGCTGTGGACCAGACTGCAGGAGCTGCATAGCATGCGGTAATTGTAGGTGCTGTCGCTGCATGAGCGGGTCATGAGTTTTGGGACCCGGCGACCTCCGGGCTGCAAGAAGCTCCTTTCAACACAATTCTCACATCTCGGCCTCCCGTGGGAACAGGGGGATGGTCTCCTCAGACCTGCCAACATGCCAGCAGTAATTAGTCTCTCTGCAGACCAACAGCGCTCTATGTCCAGGTGTGGCCACATGGGGAAATGCTAAAGAATCAATGCTTAAGGAAGGAATGGACAAATAACGAATCGTTATTTGTGGCTTTGCAGAAACACTTTGCATTTGACTTGCCAGTGGTTTTAAGCACACAGTGTATATTGTGTTCATGTCCCATGAGGGGTGGCTCATGCCATCACACAATAATCACATAAGGTTCACTACCTTCGATACTCCATTGGCTCCTGTCTCTCTTCAACCGGCTGCTCTCCACAGCCTGAGTGATGGCTTCATTCAGCTGCTGCTCTGAGACCTAGATGAAGTACCAGAATAACTTATTATACCATCAATAAAGGCTTCCATCACTCCCTCAATTGTAGGGGTTTGGTGATGGGGAATCATGCCAAATTGTCCTTGAGGTACATACCTTGGGGTCGGGGTGCCGGCTGATGAGGACCCGGACCGTACCTGGGCTGCACTGGCTCAGCACCATGTAGACCTCATTCAGCGTCATGTTGTAGACCACAGTGTCATTGATCTCGATGATCTTGTCCCCGCACCTTCATGGGGAAATGTGGATGGCTGAGAGGGGGTCGGCCTTTGCGTGTATCTCGACCATGGCCAGAGGAGTCGCTCACCTGAGGCGCCCATCTATGTGGGCTACCGATCCTGGTGAGAGAGTGTGGATATAAATTCCAGGGCAGTCCTCCCCCGACGGGACACAACACAGTCCAACTCCAAGCCCCACACCGGCTTCTGTAAGCCACAAAGACAGAGGGATGATAAACAAGTGCAATTGTCCTGAATGGGGTCACAGTAGGACTATAATTAAATATGATCTAAATTAAGATGTTATTAAGTATGTGAGAGAAAGCAATATCATGACATAATGATAAAAGTATTATCCTCAAACGTTGCTGTGTGATCTTTGACCTTAAACTTGAGTGCTGCTGGTGGTTTAAAGGCTCCTGTGAAATATTTCTGCCCCACTGGATGGCAGCGACCTTTCTGCAGTGAGATTTCCATCACAACGCGGTCCTGGGGTTTGGCTGGTATGGCTGTAAAGCTGCAGTCAGTCATGTCTGCGCTGGCTCTGCTGATCGCCGTGCTGGAGCTGAGGGAGCGGGAACGGCAGAGCTGGGCTGCCTGAGCCTGGCTAGCCAGCACCCCGGGCCGCAGGCTCGTCCGCACCACCAGCATCAGGAGGCCCTTCTTGATTTGCTTTGCACACAAAAAAGTAGCTGCTAAGTGGCTGCATTTGGCGGCGGAGCTGAGAGAATCTGTACAGTGGCCATTTACACATTCATGCCCTGAACAGGTATTCCCAAGAAAAGCCTGGGACCAAATCAACGAAGGCACACTCACTTTGAACTTATGCAAAGCATCTTCATGAGTCAGACCATGCAGAGACTCGCCGTTCAGTTCCAGAATCTCATCCCCTGCATGATTGAAATGAGGGGGGTGGGGGGGGTCAGTGAGCATGGTGGCTCTACACCACGGTAGGATGAACAGCAACAGTAGGATGGTTTATCAATACCAAGAATGGAAACAATGGAACGTGTGCAAGAGCTTTCTGGCTAACTTGTCTCCCAAGTGTGAACTTGAGCTGCATTGAATCATGGGATTGTTCTTATCAACAAGGACGCGACTGATGTATCCTCGAATATTTAGGACAGGCAAGAATGACAACTGTGATTTTTACCTGCCTCTGTTCTTCTGTTCTTGATTATTGAACTTCGACGATGGAAGATGATGTCAAACGGGTATTTGAAAACACAAGTATGGTCATATACGCATATTGAGAAACACTCCGGGTCTTCTTCACTATACCTTCCTGCAGCCTGCCATCTGCTGCTGCTGCTCCCCCCGGGAAGATGGTCTTGACATAGATACCCATGGGCCCACATATGCTGTCCTTCCCACCGACAATGCTGAAGCCCAAACCCTTGACAGGGAACAGAGGGATCCTCGGTGACTGCCGAGCTCATTCAGCACACTTTCTGAGTGTTGGGAGTTTTCTGCCCTAAGGTGTTACCTTTCCCTGACCCTTCATCAGGACGACGTTACAGATGATGAAGGCTTGCATGCTGCTGCTGCTGAGGTGGACCAGGTGAGCTGAACTCAAGGAGCGAGAGGGTCTTGGAACAGCCTAGAAATCCGCAGTTACAGTGCAGGAGCATCTCAGGACACGTCTTTGCTGGAGTCATTCCATGCCTTGTAAAATCTTGTGGAATACTAAATGACACTCGAGGTTTAACCAGATAGTAACTTTCAATATGTTGTCATACACAATTGGCGATTATTGAAAGACTGAGATTTAAGTGGGTTTCTTAGCAATAAACAGACATTGCTACTTCTGGCAAGACTTTGGAATCATGCTTGAATTATCTGCAAATTATATTTTGACAAGTGTAAATACTGATAAGTTAAGTTTTCATTTCTAACCAACTGGGAAAACACCTGGACTTGTGGGAATACCTGCTGTTGACATCGATGAGATGTATTTCAAGTAGACGTTGGTAATGATGGGTAACTTCAAAGACTTCTTACCTGTGAAAATCCATGAGGAAATTCCAAATGCTGAGACAGGGACTTCCTGTTTCCATAAAAGCGAGTGTTCCCCTGGCGATGGCCACGGGAGATCTCTGGAGTCTTCAGTATCAACGTGTCCAAGTCGCCGATCCAGTAGGGACTGACGGCTGAAAGAAGGCGGTGTAGACAGTTTGAAATGTGAATAGATTAATGCATGGATTGCATGTGCACACGGTCTACATCAAATTCTTCAGTTTTTTTAGTTAGATGAGAAGAAAATAAGTAAGTAACAATTTAAGAGCAAATTTCCAAAACTCCCTCAGTCCATTTTAGTGGTTTTTGAGATGAGATTGCAAAGTCAGGCTTCTTCATCATATGTTCCTCTAATGTTGAGTTGTTTGTGTCTATGTGACTTACTGGTGGAATTAGACCGTGTCTTCAGACTGTTAGACTGGTTGCCCTGGTCACTCTTCTCTGCCTTCTGCACATCCCAGCTGTGACCAGTCTCCCCACAGCTGGCCTCCACAATGGGGTCCTTCAAGAAATATAGTAGTGCCGAGTAGGGCTGGGCGATATATCGGGTTTTTACGATATATCAATATATTTTCATACAAGATATATGATGAGACAATATTGTTTATATAGATATAGTTTGTTGCTTTAAAATTATATTCATAGCGCCGCCACTTTGCTTATTTCTCCTCACCCTACCTGTCTCTTACTCAACTGCGCCCTGCCCTGCCCCTGTCCCTCTCCGAACATAACCCACCCCTCCCACTCACTCACTCACAAGTCCTGCATGCAGGAACAACATGGAGACAGGCACAGCCATGAGACAAGCGAGCAAAGAGGAGCTGGGGGGTATTTCACAAAGCAGGATTTCTTGATTAGCCGCATAACTTGTCAGATTTAAGGTAGTCTGAGCTACATTTAAGTGGATGATTATATAATCGGGGCGGCATGGTGGTGCAGTGGTTAGCACTGTTGCCTCACACCTCTGGGACCCGGGTTCTGGTCTCCACCTGGTTT
>JABFEA020000010.1:6873252-6884692 GCA_019775915.2 Cyphomyrus plagiostoma | reverse complement strand
GAATCAGGTGTGTTAAATGAGGGGAAACCCACAAATGTGCAGGGCTCCGGCCCCCCAGGACTGGAGTTGATGACCCCTGGTCACGGGCATCCTGTGAATGCAGTTCTTGTTTATTTGTTAGAAAAGCTGAAGCCTCCAACTGTACCCAAAAGTATGACATCACAGCAGGGGAATGTTCTCCGTGGAGGATTTTACCACTGGCTTCCATTATACATCAAAGCAATAAGACTGTATAGAAACTGTAGGAGCATCAGATGGAACTAATAATGTACACTGATAAAAAAAAAAGAAATAAAAACAATTACATTCATTTACTTATATGTTTATTGAAATAGATCATTCTTATGCTGTTACGAGTATCATTTTGAATTTAGTATCTATAATGGAATCCATTTGCCTTGATAGTACAATCATATAAACAGTACAATTCCCAAATTTTAGACTTAAGAACAGAAGAGATTCAATAGCCACTAAACACCCCAGAGTTATGTAAACAGCACAATAGTGATTTTTGTCGAACGGACATCTGTGTCACACTTATAAACGAATAGTTTTCTCATCTTGGATATTTTCTTAAAAAATGGCGCTAATATGAGTGTAGTGTCAGGGTGTGATGCAGCTTGGAGCACAGTGAGAAGGGCACGCCCACGCTAGCGCCTCACGGCTTTGGTAGAGAAAACAGAAGTTACGACTCAAGGGGCTGCTGTTAGGCAGCTGAAACCGGAATGAGTATCGATTTGGTGGGGAGGCGTCGCCTTCCCACAGTCACAAGGAAGCGGTGGGAATCTCTGCACTTCTCTTTTGTAGAGGGAATTTTGGCTGGATAATCGAAAGCATTCAGGCCAAAGGTGAAGACACATTGGAGTGTCAGCGCTCTGGGGGCTGAGGTATAATAAGAGAGTTACTAGGTGGGATCTCCCTCCCCCCGAAAAGACAGCACGGAAGGAAGGGTGGGAAAAGCTGAGATCAGCACTAAATACAAACACACTGAAGGCGGCGGAGTGCGGCTCGCACCCCGGCGCAGTAGGCAGGGTGGGGCGCGTGCCAAACAAAGAGTTCGCTGTCCACTGCATAGCACTCTCCAGCAATAAGAACACCCCAAGGAAGAACCAGAGTCCAGCTAAAAGGAGATGAGGGGTGGGGCATTTTTGGAAAGCTATAACAATTTGGACCAATAGGAAGGGGAAGATATGACTTAAAGCAGAGACATGGACAGGTTAGTGCCTGACAGACTCTTTTTTTTATTATTATTATTGCCCACCACCACCCCAGCCTGACAGACTCTTAATTGGAAATGACGGATTGAGGGGCCCTAACACTGTGAGATTTATAAGTAGCTGGGCTACAGAAATAGCTCAAAATTTATGTTACTATGTTTAAATGCAGTGGAAGGTGATGAATAATCTTTTAAAACCACTGTATAAATTAAATGGTGCTGGATTAGTTAGAGCCTTTGAATAGCTCTTCAAAGCTTTGAATAGGAGTTCTCTCGAAATAAATCCAACAAAATGAGCATTTTGAGTTTCCTGTCCCTGCGGCTGTCTTCGGCCGAACCAGTGTTTAAAGGTGACTGAGGGGCCGTGCGCTCCCTACAGCGCATGCAGAGGACCTGGGCTGCACCTCAGTCGCGTAACTGGAACTCTGTGGCGCATGAGTACTCGTGTCCACGTGAGTCTTTGCACCTGAATGTCCTCTGCGCTCCACCGCTTAGAAGGGCCTGCCGATGAAAAAGAAACGTGCTCCGAAGGGCAGAGAGTATTGTATCTCCATGCATCCATTCACCCGTGCAGAGGGGATGCTGCGTTTGACTACTCAGGGCTGACACTGCAAAAAGCTCCTCCCAAACTCTCTCAGGAGTGTCTGTGAGGTGTGATCGCGAGAGATTAAATCCGTGGTGAATTTCACAGGTATTACCATCATTTTAGCCATAAATTAGGAGAGAAAATGGTCAAAACCAATCTATTTATATAATGGATGAAAAACTAGTAGATTTTGATGTTACTATAATTATTTACCTGCTTATAAGTGTTGATTTAGCAAGCATTACAAAATGCAAACACCTGCATTTAAATGTGCATTCATGTACAGCAATAGAGTAAGCAAACTTACAAAGGATTTTGGGGATTCTCATTAACCCATTTCACCCTGATCCTGGGTTTGTGAATTGACCTTTCCACAAATTTTCCAGATTCAGTCGATAAAGCAGCCTTCCTTTCTGCATTATGACCCAGCACCAAACCATTTTCCTCCCTGTGATACATGTCAGGTGTCTGCATTTTTTAAAACTCTCTAGATGAAATTACTGTCTTCACTCTTGAAAACACATATCATTCCAGTGTACTTGTTCTCAGATGAAGACTGGAGCCGATTTGGTAAAAGGGAAAAGGTTGTTATGGGTCTGAGTGCCTGGCTGAGTCCATCACCTTGTTGGAAAACTCGATCGACCCTCGTTGATAAATTATGAAGTGGGGATCCTCATTCTTCATGGCTGGATTCTCTTACATCGCCATCGTCATGACAACGACCAGCAGCTCCATTCACCCTAACCCTAACCCTAACCCTAACACACTTTAAATATTTTGAACCAGATGTCAGCTCATTAATAAAACTATTAATAAAAAAAAAATCTTTGTCAGAAGTGAAAGGAAAAAAGATGATTCCTTCATCTCCTTCAGGGACGTGAGAAGAAGCCTGTGAAATGGCCGTCCTGGTTCCGATCGCCGTCCATTTCGTTGGATACAGTTAAACTGTAGCACTAATCGGTGTGGGTACGATTCTGAAAACTGCAGAATATTTTATACTCTTAAAACGTGTTACATATTAAGAGTTTGTGTGGGGTGGTGTTTACAGTACTGCAAAAGTCTTTGGCACTCAAAAGAAATGTTTAAAGCTATTTGTCTGGTCTAGGTCAGGTATGCTCTCCTACTTGGAATGTTACGGTGTACATTTGCTCAGAATAAAAAAAAACACAATTTCACATTAGAACGTATTCAAATTAAGAGTAACTCAATAAAAACTAGTAAATATTTCTTCTGTTGGATGGCTAGAGGAATGAATGCCACCACAATTCCCAAACATCTCCTCATGGGCCCCCAGTCATTCCACCAACCGGGCTCATTTAATAAATTTAATTAAAAAGTTAATGAAATATTGATTATCTATATGAGTTGTGCTAGTGGTCGAGCTGCTGGAAATACTGGGGTAATTTTAGCAAAAGTTTTGAAATGGCTAAGCTGACACACTTTGAAAGGCATAATAGCATAGTTTTACACCAGCATAAAAATCATTTAATCATCATTTTTGGCTGCCTAAGACTTTTGCACAATACTTTATATTGGCATTCACATTCACTGACACCGAACTGGACTTCCTTTATGATGTCATCAACACTGTTAGTAGACACATACTGACAGGAAGAGCGCAGCTCTGAAACAGGATACTGGGCTAATGGCTGTTCAGGGAAGCAGGGCCTGTTACCCAGAAAGGAAGAGCATTACATCACAATGTTGGTAGATGGCATGTGGGAGGGATGGGGATCCTTTAGCAGGAAATGGGCGAAACCTTGGCAGAAATTATTATTCAGGCACTTTGTACCCTGAAGGAAGCATCTCCCGATATCACAGCCTATTGGTTTCCTGTTGTGAAGTGACAACTTTAGTTTGACCAGATGTGGACAGGAAGGGAAGGTGACCCAGGATTACTGGAAGATTCCTTTCGGAATCTGCGGTCAGCTGTGGTAAATCTTTCCCTGTGCGCTAGCAGACGGCGAAGCTCCCACGTCTGAATGCAAAACGGCCTGAGTTTTCATTCGGAACGAAAAGACTTTGCAGACACAGTGACCCTTGGCAGGATGGCCTAACCTTTACACTCTTTACAAGGGTGACCTACTGAACTCTCACACCTTAGCTTGATTTCAATTAACTCCCCGGTTTGTCAGCATGGGATGCACTATTTTACTGAGGCTTTGTTGGTTGCCTTGCTGCTCACTCCTTGAGGTAGGCCTGCCTGATAAGGCATAGAAACTGTAAACAGGAACAGGGGTCAGCATGGAAATGGTACTGAGATTACCACAGTTCACCATACCAGCCTGTCGTGTGGAGTGGTCATCTGGTCTAATGGTGGGCTTCTAGAAGCACCAGCGTTCATTAAAAGCAGTTTAATAGCCGGTTAAAACAGTGCAGACTTTTTTCAAAGTCGAATTAATTGGCCAAACTTGTCTTCCAGATCCTTTGTGTATCACACGTCAGAACCTGTTTCGTGGGCATTCCTTTGGCACATTGTGTCTAGAACAATAAGTTTGTTGCAAATACAATGTAAACAAACATCTCAACTTTCCATTCAAGCACTTCATTTTAAAAATGCACAGAGTTTACTGTAGGATTTTCCCTGGGGTTTAACCCTTTTTGTCATGTCCTGCTGGCAAAACCAAGACTGGGTGCTCCAAGTGTCAAATGCTGCCATACCAGTGAAAGCTCAACAGTGAATATTTGGATCTTTGGTGAGTTTCTTTGAAAAAGACTCAATTCCTATTCAAAAGTCACATGGGCGTCAATGACTGTACTGAAGCTAAACTTCTACACTGGTTTGTGATATAATTTCCAAAGTCATTAAATGTTATGAAAATGTTAACTTAAATATCAATGCTGTCCTGCCGTGAGGCTGAAACACTGACTATCCCCATATCCTGATGCTGCTGCCATATATTAATTATTTTATTGGTTGCCACCATAGCTGGACACCATTCATTATTTATTATATTTTATTTTCAGTCATGGAGCGGTATCCTATCTAGGGTGTACCCTGTGCTTTCTGAGATTGGCCCCAGACTCACCTCAACCATACATTAGATAAGTAAGTATGGAAAATGCCTGGATGATCCAGTCCTTGGGGAGCCCACATTTTTGCTCTTTCCTACCTCGCAATACAGCATTACTAGGTATTTGGAGTTGATTGGCTGAGGGCTAGGAGGAAAATGTGGACTGTCTGGGGGTCCCCAAGGATTGGATTGGGAAACACTGCTCCTGAGAATACTCACTGCACTTAGAGTAACATCAGTGTTTTTCTGCAGTAGTGAAATCTTAATATAACTTTACTTTTAAACACTGCTGTCGACAGCCTAATTGTCTGTAAATTTCTAAACATATTCATACTACTATTATCCATCCATTGATTGATTCATTTTTCATGTTATTGGAATGCAGGCACAGTGATGTCGCTCCACAACCGTGCGGTGACATTATCAATGAAACAGCCAAATCAGTCTTACTCTTGATCTACTGACCCTCTGAATATCTTAAAATCTGAAAAATACACATATGAAAGCATCAAATATGAGAAACAACATTTTTAATATTTGAAATAAATACTCCGATACATGCATGAACAAAACACATTAGAAAGACTAGTAAATCTGGGAAATAGTGTGAAACACTGACAGCAGCGTTTATCCGGTAAATTTCACACATGGATCAGAACGCGGGGCATGGCGGTCCGGCCCCCACCTCATATACACAGATCACCGTGTCATAGGTCAAACGAGTGAGGCTACATCCATCTGAAACTGAGGTAAACTTTTCCGGGTTTAATTCCTTATTCCGACGAAAAAAGGAAAGGGTGGGAGGATCGACAACAGATTCTCACCAGGGTCACTGGGCTGTTTTTGTAAAGGATTCAATCACAACCAGTGTGAGAACACCTCAAGTCTGCCGACCGCGCCAAGGCGGCCTGGGAAAGGGGCGGACCCAGTCTCTTTGGCATATGGGATTGCGGGTAGGAAGTAAAGGTTGCTTACACTGAGAAGGGTTCAATTCACAGAATGGGAGTTGACTGGCGGCAGAGTCCGTGGGGAAGACCGTTCCCTTAGTGCCTGCGAGAGAAGATTGCAGCCGTCTGACACAGCAGATGCCGAGTTCCGCAGGCGCTCCCGGTAGTCGGCCATCTTGGTGCTATTTTCCGGAAGCTGGGATATGTCCCTGAGGCCTTGGGACAGGTGGACGCAGGCAGAAACCACACTCATGGCGCCGCCGAGCACGGCTGTCATCACCGCTTTGCCCTCGGGGCTCACGCAGGCCGGCCGGCCCAGAAACTGCGGCTCGGTGGCAAAGCCGACCAGGGCGTGCACGGCCTGTACCAGCGGCCCGCTGAAGAGCACGCAGCGGTTCCTCGTCAGCTCACTTGGTGACGTCTTCACCTCCTTCACACAGGCCAGCAGTGCCGTGGCGCTCGTGCTCATGCACTTGATGCCCAGCTTAAACTGGTCTTTGGCAAAGCGGTCCTTGGACCGGTCACTGGCCTGAACCGAGGCACCGGTCAGCGTCTTCAGGTTTCTGGAGATGCTCTGCGACACTTCCAGGAGGAGCTGGGGGGTCAACTCGGCCAGGGCCGTGACCCGGAGCACACTACAGCTATGCTCCACTTCGTGTCGGCAGCGTGTCACCTTGTAGCGGTCCACCAGGCCTGGGAGGGCAGGTTGGGAGCCTGGCATCTCCACGGCAGCCAGGTAGGCAGCGTGGGCGGAGCACTCAGTCAGTGAGACCACTAGGTCTCCCATCTCCAGGAGACGGTCCCCCACTTCGGCAAAGCGGCCCATATTTAGCTGACTCTGTATGTCATGTGTCAGGATGGACAGCTCCTTGGTGCGGGCGATAACTGTGTCTCGGCACTGCTCAAAGGTCTCAGCCACGGAGATCCCCTCGCTGGTGAGGACGGGCCTCGTCTCACTGGACAGCAGCAGCAGGTCGGCCACCAGCTGCATCTTGCCCTTGCAGGTGTCGGAAACGGACGACAACCTTCTCCTCAGCTGGGAGCTAACGCTGAGGGAGCTGGAACTCTCACTGCCAGACCTGCCCGAGCCCCCACTGGCCATAGTAGGGTGCTCAGTCTTCGGTTCTGGGGTTTCTACAAAGATTAATTCTAACGTTCACTCCACAGCCTGCACCTTAGGACATTTTCATTCAGTTAAATGGTGTCACCTTGCCTGCCAAAAACAGAATCTAAAAAAGCAGTAATCTCTTTAGAATACAGCTGTACACCATGCTACACATTTAAACCCTTGAAATCGTCCCGTGGCATTGATTTTTAACGAAAGCTAATTAAACAAGTGAGATGTAATATTTCAAAGTCAATAAGCCTGTTTGCCACAAGTGGGATTTCCCCAAGAAAAGGCAAAGCTTATCTGAGTGGTGGAGGGGATACTTAACAGATTTCCATTTTGTAAGTCACTCTTTTACAGTTAAGAAATGTTTTGTCAAAGAATTATAACAAGACGTAACTAAAATAAATCACTTTAGGTAATACCATTTAGCTTGCTACAATTTTACTTCAAGACAGGGTACATGTACTTGTTTGAATGCCCTTGGTGTTAATGTCACTGGCTAACTGGATGACCACTTAGCTCCTATTTACTAGGCAGGTTCAACTTGTATTAATCAGATGTAGTAATATCCTCGGTATAATGGTCTGAACAGTAAGAAAAAAAATACAGTGCCTCTAGAATGCCTTAATTCGGCCAAATTAATTTGACAAAAATATTTTAGAACTATTATCTGGTGGACAAAAATATATATGTACTGTAAAAAGTCTCTTGGAATTGCTCCTAAAAGGGTTTTGGTTTAAAAATGACAGTCCTTTGCGTTGACTCCTTGCCCACTGCATCAGAGACACCTGCTCCGAGACTTGCCGGCGGGGTTAATCCGTGCGGCCCGGGGAGGGGGCGGCCCGCTTCGTGCCCCTCGATCCCCGGCCACCAGCGGAGCTCCGATCGGCCGCGCCTTTCCCCAAGTCGTCATCCCAGCGACCTGCCCAGACAGAAGCCCGCGGCCGGGCAGCAGGGTGCCCCGTGGCCCTTCGGCCTCTTCTTCTTCGCGCACGGCCCCGCATGCATATCTGGCGTCCTCAGCAGAAAGCGGCGCGCCGGCTTTCGCTTTTGATATCCATTTTACGGCCGCATCCCCGTCGTCTCCGCTGCAATCCCACGTCCCCTGCTCTCCCAAACCCCGGTCTCCCGTCCTCCCTTCAGGGTAGAAGTCGTGTTCCGCTCGCTCGGGAGCTCCCCGGCCGCATCTCCCCGTATCAGGAAGAAGAGGAGGGTGTGGCCGGCGGACGGGAGCGCTCGGTCCGCCAGGCGCCGCTCAACTTTCGGTCGCAATAAAAATTCGATTCAGATCCGCTCGGCTTCCGCTTTTCGGGGTCTCTACTCCGGTGCGCAAGCTGCCGTCCCACTGCTGATGCTAAGGTCGCCCGGGTCCCGCCGCGGGCTAATCTCCGTGCCACCGTTCGCCCCTTCCCGAGGCCCCGACGTGGGTGCACTCGCAGCACCGGCGGCAGGGACAAAAAAGTTACCAATTTTTAAAGCACCAAGGTAAGGCTCCTACATCAGAGTCGGCAGCCTGTCTTCTGTCCCTCTCCGGGATTTTTCTCCCACGAACGGGTCAGTTTAAACAGCGTGCGCGGATTGCCGGTGTGTCATGCGGCTTCCCTTGTTCAAAGTTTGCCTTCCCACTCCCGGAGACTCAGCTCTAAGCTCTCGCTGAGCGCCGCCGCGGCCTCGGCGCAACTTTTAATTATGTGTTGCTCGTACCCGCTTTCGCCATAAATCTGAATTCAGCCCGCACGGCGCAAACAGTCGTCAGATCTCTTCTGTTGGCTGTAAATAATACGAGGTCCGACGCCGTCTTTGTTTACTGCACCGCGCATAGAAGTTACGGCCGGTTTTATGGCGTCCAAGAGAAATTTAAGGCCCGGTGTCGGCGGTCACATAGCGATGACGTAACCGAGCTGTAAAAGCGATACCAAATTAATGCAGCTTTACGATGGAGGTCATAATTTTTTAATTTCATAATCTTACCAGCTGTAGTTACACTTACATATTTAATAGGATGCATTGGGTTTTTACGATAAAGGACCCGATAATACTTTAACGTTACAGTACCTAATGTAAAAGCATTTTCCCCCAGGAATTATGTTTAACGAGGATGTTATATTCTGGATAGCTACTTATCTCAAATTTTGATGCTATTACATTTGCCTTTGTATTTATCTGTTCTGGGATGTTTATGTATTATTTTTCAGAACAAGGTGCGAATTAGTCCCACAATAATCGAGATATTGATGCTTTACTTGTTCCAAATATGTAATATGCAAACATATTTGCATAATAATGCATTTTACATTTTATTATAGTTCATCCTATGAATTGCAGTTTTCATGTACAAAACTGACTGTATATTCTAAGGCCGCAGTGCATTTACAAATGCAAATTACTGTCATATTTAGAAAATAAAATTCACCCTACCGCGGGTCATTACACTTTTTCAGAAGACTGAGATCCACAGTAAAACCCTGGGCGGTGTAATTTGAGTCTACGCCTTCTGCGGCGAGCCTGACGTCACTACACAAAACCGCTCCGATCGCTGCACTCAAAGAACGCTGGGGATGCGATCTGACCAATCGGGAAGTAGGAGGTGGGTACTATTTGTTCGTCACGCCCACTGTAGGCGTCTGTCAAATTATACCGATGTTTCGGGATTCTGTATTTTTTATAGTGCGAAACTGAACAAGGAAAAAGATATTATAAATTCACATGAATGACTGGAAATGCGCTGTAGTACAAGGAATCGAATTCCATATATAGAAAAAACAGCATGTTCATTGCTACTTTATCACTTAAGTTCATCTGTAACCTGATCATTGTGTATGGCAGTAATCTTTAAATATAATACTCCGACATTGTGGCAATCTAATGAAGACAAAATTAGTGTAATAATAGGCTGTCCGTCTTAAGTCAGTTGATGATGGGGATCCATAATGATTCTTATTTTACAGAAGTGCTTCGATGTAACTTAGTTACAAACGGTCATCGAAATTGTCAGGTCCCATCCCAAAGTTAACTGATGCTTTACTGTAACGAAGCACTACTCTTACCACAAGCTGTGCATTGTCCGTCACACAGCTGCAAAGGCACCGTGCCATTAGGTGGGGCGTCCTGTGAGGAAATCGCTCTTACTGTTTTCTTTAAACACACGTGACGACCAGAAGCATTCAGCTGCAGAGCGACTCGGACGCTGCAAGATCCGCAGGAAAGTTGGCGGCTCGTTTCGCTTTCGATGTTGCGTTTATATATCTCAGGAGTCGGAATTAAGTCACGCACTAATAACCGCTTTTCTCATTTTTGTGTCAAAGCCTTTAAGAAAGGTGAAGTACTCAGTCCCATTCGACGTTCTTACACCACATTTAAACGCGATATTCTGGCCAAAGCCATTCGTATCAGCAAACTTATGTTTTGGCAAAAATGCAATTGTTGGCCTTGAGTGTTAGTATGCAAGGCAATAACGAGTTGGTCTGAGTTCGCTGTATTGTATAAATGCTTAATTTTGTATTCCTGTTTAAAAAAACTGTCCCGCATTACCATGCATTAAGTTAAACTTAACAATATCACAGTTATCTGTGACAAAATAAAATTTGGATTCTGACATGCAGCCACAAATAATTTGTACCCAGCAACCGAAAATATACTATGATAATCTTAAAGCGTATATAATTCATTTAGATGTTTTTGTGTGCTCTTATTTAGAGTTTAATGCATCGTCCATCTCCCAGGTGCTTTCTCGGACAGGGTTGAGGGGGCGGGGCTGCAGCAAATCCCAGGCAACAAGGAAAGGGAAAACCCCACACAAACATGAGGAAAACACAGACACACACGCAGCAGGGGTGAGATTTCAGGTAGGACGCAACAGTGCTGGCCACCACGCCGCTCCACCACCTGTTTAACATATTATCTACATTAAACATTTATTATATAACAAGGTGTTAGTGTCTCTGTCAGCCTGTATATGTACCTTTTTCCATGACCAAGCAGGATCTTACATTTTCCTGTACTAGAGTGATCAGACCTGCTTTCCCTTTGGCCGGAAATGGCATTGTTCCATCCGTGCAAGCATCTGGGTTTGCCATTGTCATTGTTAAGTATTGTGTGCATTTCAGTTACTGATGGTCATTGACGTAAATGAGACATGTCAGTGATTATCGCGTTAATCTACACCCTAACAGCTTCATGTGATTTATGCGTTAAGTTGCATGAACTTTGAACTTGACTCCAAGGCCAAATTTGGCGTATGCGGTGCTTCATTGTTGGAAAATTAACAGGCAGCTTCCTTGTTTTGTTTCGGGAAGGAGCAAGATGACATGGGTGTATTAAAAATAAAAATGCAGTATATCAGTGAGGCTTTCACACCGCTGACCACGCTCTCCGCCTGCATTGCTGTGTGAAACTCTCCACTCAAGTCAGTCTACCAACACATTACATAGGTGCCCGTTCATCTTCCAACCTCTCCACCCAGACAGCAATGCAGGATAGTGTATACAAGTACAGTACAGGCCAAAAGTTTGGACACACCTTCTCGTTCAATGTGTTTTCTTTATTTTCATGACCATTGGTAGATTC
>JABFEA020000010.1:6856134-6866335 GCA_019775915.2 Cyphomyrus plagiostoma | reverse complement strand
TTTTGGGCCACGTTGTTGGTGGGGATGAGACTGTAGATAAACACCTCTTTCTACATTCCTAAGCTCCCAGCACCACCATTACTTACCCTCCCCCCCCCCCCCGCAGTTTCATAGTTTCATCTTCTTCACCACAGGGACGGGCATAACTTGATGGATTTTGGCCTTGTCTTCATCCGTCACCAGTTTTACCCAGTCGGGCTTGTAGTTGCCTTTAAAGCCGACAAACGCGAGTTTATCTGAAACAAGAGAAGCGGCAAGCCAGTTACACCTCTGCATATTGATTCCAGAGAAATGGCCAGAAGCGCTGCATAATAAACAACGATGCACAGTGGGGCTTTCAGTGTGTATAAATGGTGGAATTTATACACAAAATAAAGAATGTAAACTGCTACTCGGGCTTGGGGCAGAATAGACACTTAAAAATGGCAATTATCCTACTGTCAGCAGCCATAGGCACCTGCAGTTCAGCCTTAGTAATCCACCTGAAGGTAAGCAGGTTTGGGCCCAGTCAGTACTTAGATGGGAGACCAACTAGAAGAGTTGAGATGCTTCTGGAAGAGATCCCAGGGCATCTCTTGAAAGAGTAGTAGTGGCACCCCCATGCCCAGGCAAACTTGCCCACTGTGGCCCTATCAAATCTGGCCTTCTTTATCTAATTTATGACTGCTCTCACCCAAAGCATTTTACAAAAGCAACCAGCACCACTATGTAGGCCCAACCTGGATGCCTGCAACAGCAGCCATCCTGCAGCCAGGAGCTCAATGTTGAGTGGGGGGGTTTAATAACTTATCATGTAATGCCCTAACTGTAAACCCCATCATGTATGTGGCTGCAGTGATGTGTACTGCTGCAGGATGGCTGCTGTCTAGGTCAGGGCTACATACATGACATGGTTGAAGTGGTTACCCATTGCTTCTGTAAATAGGGTGTCTTGAAAAATGTAGCATTCATTCAGTTGATCTGGCACCTGGACCTATGCTGAGAGAACAAGCTTTCACCACCTTATCTAAGCCTCTTCACTCAAAAGGGAAGACATGGATTAGGGAATTGAAGAACTCTGGAAACCTGTTACAGGTCCAAAGAAAAAGTATGAGTAGCCTACATTTAACTTTCCTAAAAAGGGATGTTTGGGTAGAGGCAGCATAGTGGTTAGCACTGGGACCTGGGTTTGAGTCTCTGCTCTGGCTTCATGGGTGAGGACTTTGCATGTTCTACCCGTGTTGTCATGGGGTTTCCATCAGATGCTCTGGTTTCTAAAAACACGCTGAGGCTAATTGGAGTCGCCGAATTGCCCATATTGTGAATGGTGTGTGAGTGTGCCCTGCGATGGGTCGGTGCCACGTTGTGGTTGTTTCCCTGCCTTGCATTCATAACCTCTGGGATGGCCTCTGGACCTCTTTCCCCCTAAAGTCCCTGAACAGGTTAAGTGGTTACAGGAGATGGATGGATGGATAAATTAGAGAGCCCCCTGCTGGTTCTCTTAATCATTACAATACTCTGACAGCTGATGTTTTATTATTAATAACTGATTTTAAAATGCACCATCCATTTTCTGTAACCGCTTATCCTTTTCAGGCTCACAGGGGGAGGGAACAGCCCAAGATGGGGCACCAACCCATTGCAGGGTGCACACACACTCACATGCACACCTAGAGGCAGTCTGGTTACTCCAATTAGCCTCAGCATGGCGGGGAGAATATGCAAGTTTCACACAGCTGGAGCCATAGTGGAGACTTGAACCCGGGTCTCCGAGGCGAGAGGCAACAGTGCTCACTGTGTCACCGTGCCGCCCCCTATGCTAAGCATATATAATATAATTAACAAAGCCAGGAATGTCCTGTGGAAGCATATCAAAGGGCAGGTGGCGGTGCATCATACAGACTGATACATGCTGAAAGTTACCTTTCAATTTGACATTCTTCTCTGCTCCAAGCTGCTGAAGGATTCTGGTCCAAGGTCCTCTGGTAAGGAGGCGACCTTTGGAGGTGATCATTACTATGGACCTAAGAAAACGTGCAGAGATAAACAAACAGGTTTCAATTTAAATAAGGTATGCATCTTCAGAAACGGGGTCCGTGTTGGACCTTAAATAGAACTTGCCGCTATAGGGACTGCTGTGTCACATAGGCGACTCTAAAGGGGGGGGAGGGGGGCAAGGTGAGAGAGCAGTAACAAATCCATCCATTTTCTATAACCGCTTGTGTTATTCTGAGTCGTGGGGGGTCCAGAGCCTATCCTGGAAGCTATAGGCACAAGTCAGGGAACAATCCAGGATGGGGCACCAACCCATCACAGGACACACACACACACATCATACACTCACACACCATTGACTCACACGCACATGCACACCTATGGGGAATTTGGCAAGTCCAATTAACCTCAGCATGTTTTTGGATGGGGGGCGAACCGGAGTACCCAGAGGAAACCCCACAACGACACGGGTTGAACATGCAAACTCCACACACATGCAGTCACCATGGTGGAGACGTTAAGCCTGGTCAGAGGTGTGAGTGCGAACCACTGCACCACCATAGTCACAGATCCAGATAAATAAAGTTTGTGTAAAACAAAAAGGAAAAAAAACATTACTAATAAATTATGAATTATGACACACTCATCTAACACGAGTCATATTTTCAAGTATAACTCTACAGTACAATTTAACTTGAGTGAACTTTTGTTCAAACAGTAAATTCGCCTGTATTAATACATCACGGTTATGCTGGCCAGGGCGGCTCGGAGCTCAGTGTGAGCTGCTTCATCAGAGCGCTACATATATAAAGCGTCTGGCCAGTGTAAAGGTGACCCTTACTCGTCTTTGAGGCCCGACACATAACTCTCGATCTGCGCAGGGATGCCCAGGAGGAGGGAATTTCTGAAGCTTTTTTTGTCCAGCACGTTGCCACGGTGACCGTCGATGACCGTCAGCTGCACACCTTCCTCAGGTTGGTACATCTTCTTCCCGTTCACCTGCAGGAACACGGCACAGCCCATGTCACATCGCCTTCACCCGGCCTCAGTGAGTTCACGGGCCCACTGGAGCATCCCGGATTGAAGCCACTCAGCATGTCTCGTACCTCCACGTAGGCAAAGTCCTCCTTGATATGGAAGAAGCGAGTGTTGAACGACTCCAGTTTTACCTCCAGGAAGTGCTCTGTCACTTTGTTCTGGAAACGGAGAAAGATTCAGACAACTCTGTATAAACCAGGTTACCCAACTATAAATCCACCTGGACTAACATAAATACAGGAATTAATTCTAAGAAACACGTGTTGAGTTTAAACACGAGCCAGGTGTTGCTTTTATAAACCCTCGAGCTATTTGCAGGAAACTGGAACTAACCCTCAGTTGAAGACGAAGACGACTCTTAAAAGCCCCAGAGAGGAGCCAAAGGTGGCAGCAAATCAGAGAGGTGGATGTGCCATTAGTGAAAGCGCATGCAGAAGGTGCCCTACCTGCGACGCCCCGGACAGCCTCTGGGGAAGGGGCACGTCCACGACGGGCATCTCGGCGTACTTGGGGTAGGTCTGGGCCACACAGTCGCTGGGGCCGCTGCCCTTGGGTATGATGGCCTTGATTTTCACACGCTCACAGCCCTTCAGAGAGCAGAAGGCAAAGTGCTCCTTGTCGTTGTGAGCTTTGACTTTCAGGAAGAGGAGTCTGGGGGAGGAAGAGGCCATATTGATTATTAAAGGGACGCAGTGGGAGGCCATACTGATTATTAAAGGGGAAGATACATTGCAGCAATAAGTATGTAAATAAACCAGGGCTGCAACAACTAATCGATAAAATCGATAATTATCGATAATGAAATTATACAGCCCAGTGCAGGCAGTAACTTACACTCTGAAGGAGTGTAACACATGTCTGTATTCACACCTTTATGGGGACCATCCATTAATTTCTATGGGCAAAACCCTAATCCCAACTAAGACCCGAATCCCTACCAGCCCTAACAATAAATAACCAGAAAAAATATAACGCATTTGGCATGTTGAATTTTTTGATTGATGTTGAGTTTTTGTCACATTGTGGGGACACTTGAATCATAATATGATAATAACCAAATCATAATATGTTCATGACCTACCCCCCCCAACACACACGCACAGAGCCAAACACAAGGCTGGGGTGGGGGATTCGAACCCCAGACCCTAAAGGAATGAAGTCACAGTGCTACTTTATGATGTTGGTTGGAAGGTGGATGGATGGAATTTACATTTTTCTTCCCTGAAATTAATTAGCTTAAAGTTTTATTGTCACATGTTCTAAGGAACATGGTGACATTCTTATTCTGCAGTTTCAGGGTAGGGCCTCCCCTGTCGGCATGGCAATTACCTCTAATTATGACCATAATAGACAGTACTTTTAATTTCCCAGTTTCTGTCAGAAGTGGGGCGTAGGCCTACCCAGTGTCTTCCTCCCAGTAATAGTAGCCGCGGTTCTGGTAAGAGTGCTCCACTTTGTTCCTCTGCAGGGTCCTGAGGAAGACACCAGTCTTCCTGGTCTGTTTGGTCAGACGATTGTGAATATCAGAGATGATGGTGAACGTGGTCCCTCTGGGATAGCAGAAACCCACATTGATCCAGTCGTCCCTATGTAAAAAAAAAAGACATATTAACCCCAAAGGTCACTGCAATTATTATGTTAGTTCTGCAGAGAATGTCAGTGAAAGCAATTCACCCAAGTGACCTGCAGGTGGGGCCAAACTACAAGTGGGAGAAAAAAAACAGCATCGGGGTCACTGAGGACTCCAAAAACAAAGCCAAGTCTGCAGCCGTAATCCGTAAATAACACCTCTGGAATATACGTATAACATCTCTGTACAATGGCATAAACTTAAAGAATGTCGAAATAAACGACTCGCTCTCTTCGGCACACGGAGCGAGGAGCTCGGCAGCCCACGGGAATCAGAAGCAGGCAGGGTCACGTGTGGGGAGGAGGCCACTGGCGGTCAATCCGGACCGTGGCGATGAACAACACCACCGCTGATCAGCGGAAAGGGGAAGCTAAACACGGCGAGGAAGCGTGTGGCCACACATGTGAGCTACGCTATAAATATTCCCCCCGAAGGAAGCAGGGAGAGACCCATGGAAAACAGGAACGCTCACTCCCGCGAGCTGGCGCTCAGACTAGGCTGCGGACTGACCTACTGAAGTTAATGAGCCACACGGTGACCTCGGCGGGGGCAGCCCCACTCCAGTGCACCGTGTAGCCCTTCCCCAGCATCACCACGGGCTGGTACTGCTGGTAATGGTTCTTCTTCCCAAGGGCCCCCTCCAGGACCAGAGGATGATCTGGGTACTCGTCCTTGAACATCCTCATGCTCAGGTTGGCCGGGTCTCGTGTCTGGATATATACCTGGGGGGGGGGGGTAGGGTAGGGTGTACAAGGAGGATGTAGTAAGAAGAGCCGTAAGAGGTCCGGGGCGGCCTCCCCCCTGAGTGTTCATCGACCATCCAGGGAGCACACTGAGGGTATTCCTGACCTGAGCATAATGCCCACTGCATATCGCCGCCCGCCAGTCGGGCACGTCGATGCAGTCGGGGTGCCGCAGCAGCCAGTTGTCCTCCTTCACCAGGAAAGCGCCCGGGTACTCGCTGACCGAGCCGTCTATGTCGTGGAAGATGGTGGTCTTGTCGCCATCCAGCTGCATCTTGTTGAACCAGGGGCCGGGTTCCCCAAAGAAAACCCGCGACGTGATCTGATTGGACGGGAGGGGGGCACACGGAGCTTTATCAGGGATTCCCTCCTTTATGTCGGCTTCCCCACGCAGCAGCCAGTCGGCCGGCTTACCGGGACGTTGTCGAAGGTGATGTCGCTGACGTTGTTGTTGGGGCAGCTCTGCCAGGAGTTGTTGAGGCGGAAGGCCAGCGCGCTGGTGTGGCGCCCCTCCAGAGCCACGTACTTGCGAAAGGTGCAGTTCTGCACGTTGATGGGCCCGTCGTAGATCTGCATGCCGCGGATGGGGAAATCCCTGCCGGGCAAGAAGAGACGCAGGATCATTCCTGTGGCTGCAGCTGCGCTGGTCTCACAATCCCACATGTAGGGGGCGCTGTGCAGCTTGGAATGTTTGGACTGTGTAAATGTGTCGTCCTTTTGGTTGAGGGAACATCTGAGGGACCCCAGTACTATAAGGTGATTAACACCAGCAAAATACCCATCAGTGGTCACTCACACTCCTCTGGGGAGGGCTCTGCCAGTCAGATCCAGGCCTCCGGGCCCCCAGTTCCGGCTCTCCGGCTCAGACGTCCCTCTGTTTTCGCTCTCCCCCACAAACAGGGAGTTCCTCACCTCCTGCCGTGAGCCGTCATCGTCGGGGAAGGTCCCCCCACTGCACACAGAATGCACTCTCCTCAGACTGGAGCGTGCACCCGCTTTTCCAAAGCGCCCATGTTGCTTGGCTCTTTCTGACAGATACCCCATATAAGGAATTTTTCAATTAAGAGAGGTTTGGGGGAAGCCGTCTCCTAACCAGCCCCTCGTCAGTCTGGCTCCCCAGACGGCGACAGTGATTGGCTGTCTTACCTTGCAAGCGTCAGGCCAATTCCATTATCAGCAAATCTAAGGAGATAAAGACTTTTGTTAAGGGTGTACAGATTCATTCAGTCAGAAGCACATCAAACAGCATCGTTAGATGCTCGGGGCTCTGAAAGTGAGAGAAACGTCTTTTTTTCCCTCCTTGACCTGACAGGGCTTTCCATCGCACCATCAGTGGCTGGGAGGGGCACGGCACTCACTGGCAGTCATCTAACCAGACGTCTCCTCCACGCAGCCAGGCCCCATGGTCCTGGTTCTTGTAGGCAATGAAGTGGTGGATCAGGGCAGGAACACGGGGCTTAAAGGGATCTGCGTCCTGGTGGGGCCCATACCTGCAAGCGCAGAGATGCTGGACTGAGGGCTGCAGCACTTCAGCACACGCCACACACACGCCACACGCACGCTACATGTCAGGCACATACAGGCACTGTCAGTCTAATTAGCAATTTAATTTCAGCAACCAGGAGCTGAGGTTCAGCGTCACCCCACCCACTGGACTTTCTAAGCTCTGTCCCAGCTTCACAGGCTGCTCCTTCTAGGCTGCAGCATACACCAGTTTTCCAGCTCCTCTTAAACCCAAACCAACCTCAGTACGGGGAGTGGCTACACTGGCTCAGGCAGGAGGGTAATCAGTTTAACTGAGTACTTAAGTAGTCAGGTGTAAGGGACAGCTGTAGATAGACCCCGCCCACCAGGAACCCACCTGGGGTCCCCAGGCAATGAGGTCGTCACAGGAACGAGGGCCGTAAAGGAATGCTCACCTAGCCCCTACCAGCGAGAGGAAGGGCCTCTTGTCTTTAGCGTTGGCTTCTGTCGTTTTCACTCCATTGTCCAGCATCAGTCCGGCCTGAAGCATCACATTAACTTTAATTGCAGTCCATTTATGTCCAACTTCAAATGAAATTGAAGTCAAATCAATTTCTATCAGGATTGTAGCTCAGATTAATGTGTCAAATCCACCAAAGCATGTCAGGTTTAAAGGTAACAGCACAGTTTTATTCATAAAATCTCAGTGGCTGCTGTCCTCAGTAACTCCACAGTACAGTATGAGTACGTCATCTGAAAGTGACGAACACACCACACCAATCAGCTTTCCTATATTGGGCCCGCCCACTTAGTCCCGCCCTCTTAGTCCTATCCCACCAGTTCGGCCCTCACCCTGAAATTGGAGTGCGCGCGGTTGTTCTGAAAGAGGCCCATGGGGGTGTGCTCTGTGCGGCCTGGGGAGTACATGCCCTCAGAGGGCCCAGTGGCAACATGGTGGAAGATGAACCAGAAGCCGGTCTCCTGTAGACACAACCCAAGATGGAAGGCAATGGGGGGGGGGTGTGGTCAACCGGAGGGGGAGACGAAGGGGCGTACAGGACATCTCTGCTCACCTCGGAACCCGCTGCTGCACAGTTGATCAGGTTGTTGTTGGGGTTAGCTATCCAGAAGGTGGATGTGGCACTGTAATGACAAACACTGCTACTGAATGGCTCATCCTGGATCATATATAAACACTAGTTTCCATACAGAAAAGAAGCACAAATGGCTTACAGGACATTAAATGAAACACACACCTATGTAAGCTGTACATATATTTTGTGTTTGCATGATCTTTTTGATGGTCCGATTTAATATCTAGCAATTGACAGAAGGGCTCTTTGTACATGTCACACGTTTGACACTTCTCAGTTCTCTACACTGCCCTCTAGTGGCGGCCTTGGCCTGACACACCTTGTTGCACTCTGTCCCACTGGCTCGCGCAAGCGTTTGCTGAAGTTCGATGCCTGGTTTGACAAACTCATTTCAGACCTGCCTATGTGTGGCAGGATAAGCCGTTTTGTGGTAATGAAGGGGGACTATCGGGCCGGCCCAGTAATTATCAGATCAAGTTTGTGACAGCGACCACAGCCTTTACACGTGGCCCCCTGCCCCCACCAGCTGCCAGGACACAAAAAAAATCAGGAAATCTGATTCTGTTTATTTACCTTGACACCGACCCCTGGAAATCTATTATTTCCAAGAACACAAGAACTTAATTCTGATGATATTATAGAGTGAGCACAAAGCCATGAGGCTATTTGATGCTTGGCAGGGATTGCTGCAGAGCCTGAAACGCGTATCACAAAGAAACCACAAAGCCTAAAATATGACTCAAAACAGCTGCAGGAAACCGACGAGAAGAATCATTCCTCTGAAAATGATTGTTTTTAATTCCCCTGTTCCCTCTGTGGCTATTTTCCTTGAGGATCTTTGTGGACTGGGCAGGCTATTGCATAACTACCTGCTTTTTTTAAGCAGAAATCTCATCCTTTGTACAGACTGTTGCCCACTCTCCTCCTTGAATTCAACTAAATGCCGGCAGATTCATGCAGAGTTTAGGGCTCACTGAAGTTCTGCCAAACTGAACAGCATAAACCGCAGCTTGATGATTTTATTTTTTATTGTGAACATTTCATGGTGACAGGAGACGCCAACAGAGGATCTGCCTTCACAAAAAGTGTTTGAATATCATAGAAAAAAACAGTCCTGCTTAAAATTAAGCCTTGGGAGAGAAATAAACATTTTTGTGGGGAACCTGCACTCAGCATTCAAAGATAATAGCTTGCGTCTGCCGGTAAATGATTTGTGCAGCTAAAGAGAGCCACAGAAGTGATTCCCCCACTTCTCTGCAAAATCACCTCAGATTCTCTGATTATACTGTGCCCCTGATGGACAGGCTGAGGACTGGAACGGACTCATACCTAAAGCTGGCAGAGAAGCACAGAGCAGCTAAGCCTTCTGTAGGGCATGCTGCACATCCATCCATCCATCCATCCACCCAGCATAACTGAAAATCAACTGTCAGGACATCATGAGTCTACAGCCTATCCGGGGAAATACTCAGCACAAAGCAGAGGACCTTAGTTGGTCTCTAGATACCCAGTTAAGAAGCTGCTTCAATGTCAAATTTCTGTACCAATTTGCACGATATTCTCCACCAATTAGATTATGTCTTAAAATGTCATGTCTGTATGTTTATATGTCTTAGTATTTATATGCTATTTATTACTTACTTTTCATTGCACTAAAACCAACGAGAGCAATATTTCAACTCGGGGTACGATTTCACCCATCATATAAGACAAGCTGACAGTAAAAGACAGATTGACTTTGACTTGACTTTGGAAACCAGAGTACTTAAATAAATCCCAGATAAATATTGTAAGAGCATGCAAACCCGTCATACACAATGTTGGGGACAGAAATCGAACCCACGACCCTGGAGGCTACAGCGCCACCCACTGAGTCACCCACATGATACAGCTCAAAAATAAAATCCAACTTAAAGCTCTTATTTTGAGAAGAAAAAACAAATTGATCTCAGAAATTGAGAAATCTCAGTTTGCAGCGTCTCAGATTAGCGGCAGTGAAATGCTGAACCGCTATCAGGCCTTACCTGCAGTCCTGGCGCGGGTTGGCCACGTAGCCCGGGTAGGCGCCATCGGTGATGTCCCGGCACATGCGGCTGTCACGGTCAGAGGGCAGCAGGGTACCCGCCCTCACCAGCAGCCCCAGGCAGTGGTCGAAGGTGTTCCTCTCCTCGGGACCGTCCTCGGTGAAGAAGCAATGACCCAGGGCGTCATAGCCTACCACGTCCTGCACCTGCAGGCGAGACAGAGCGGGGGGGGCA